>JAUPFT010000016.1:39997265-40389765 GCA_036936625.1 Parnassius smintheus behrii
CCGCAACTTCATCCGCGTAGAAGAAAATGGTTCTAATAGCATTTTAATTGGTTTTTATGTTATACATTTTGTTATAACATACAAATTATTATGATTAACATTTTAAATGTTTGAAGACTTATAAAAAAATATAAAAAACTTTGTTAAAGTGTAGGGCTTTAAAGGTCAAATAAACATGAAAATAAAATAGAATTTTGTTATATTTTATAAACACGAAGCTCGGCATTTGATCTGGCTAAAGTGACACGGGGGTATTGTCTTTTTACAACGAAATAAAAATACTACACCTACCGCAGTACTTCTTTGTAAATAATGTTTTTTGTTTTTTCCCCCGGAGTTAGAATTTTTTATCGTTATTATTTTTTATAGTTATTTTGACTCGCTGCTCACTTAGCCGTCAGGTAACGTAGGTCTACATTACCTGAGTATGCCTCGTGTAGAGACGAAATGCGTATTGTATTATCTCCGATGGTGTGTTTTTCCTAATGCAGTGGTGTTGGAAGTAGTGGTGCTGGAATTAGTGGTGACGGAATTAGTGCACACAATCGAGGGAGGGTGAGAGTTGCTCTTCTAACCAGGTAAGGCACATCATTTTATATTATTGAGCGGAAACTTATATTGAATTAATACTGATGGCGTTGAGCGATCAAGGACATTTTTGTAATTAAATAATGTAAAACAGTGTTCTACAACGATATAATCGAACCTAAACGCAGTAAACATAACTAATAAATAATAACGTATAAATGTTTATAAAAAAATATGTAAACCCTAATATGGAAGTGAAAAAAGTACAAGAGTTAACCAATGTCGTCGATAGATGGTGTTGTGCAAGTTTTTTTATTATTAAATATTAAATATGTGGGTTTGCTTATAATTTTTTTTCTTAACAGCCGAGTACCTACAACATGTAAATCAAATTTAAAAAGAACTATTTACAATTTCTTTGCTTTCAATGAGGATCATAGGAGCTTGACAGTAGGCATGTTATATACTTCCCTTTTGCAGTTCCAAAAACTTTTGAAATTCACATTGTCGTGGAATTAAAAATTTACGTTACTCGATTTTGAGTTGTTTTTTAATAATTCCTACCCGTTAATTTCTAAATATCACACAACTTTTAATAATATTTTTTATGTGCGAGCAGTTATGCAGGTCCAGGGAAGGAGACCAGTATCAATGCGACCTAAAAGATCTATTGTGATCGCTGCTATGGCTATAGTTCACTGCTAAGCCCTATGTCTTCAATGAATAGACGGAGTTGCTTAGCCGTGAGCAATTTCATTTCTTCTGGGCGAAGTACACAGTTTCTCAGACGATTGTTACATTTGCGCATTAATAGTCCGCAATCAGTTACGATGTGCAGAGGCATTTCTTCCGTTATGGAACAGAACCTACACATCCTTGAGTTGCTTAATCCCAAGACGGACAATGCGCTTTTTAAGACAACAGTGTCCAGTTAGGGCTCTTGCCAGAATGCGCAATTTATTTTTACTTAATGCCCAGGGCTTTCTGTAAAAATAACTTGCGTTTTCTTCCTGGAAGATAGAGATGAATCTACCCAAATTCATACAAAGTTTGAGTTTGGGGCATTCCACGTAAATTCCAAGCCTACGTCGAGACCCAGAACCAGAGACCCAGAACTTAACCGTTGGCCACCCAGGGCTCTTATGAGAGGCCACGGTAAAAGCAGTTGCTGCATGGTGAAACTTTGCCTGGACAACTCTCGTCTTACCCTTGGGGCTATACATTTATGAGCATAGAGGGCAGGGGTCTTTTTCGTCTATTGAGGACGAAAACACCCTTCAACGGTGCTTTTGACCCCCGCCTTACCTTACACTATACCGCTCCCACCTCCCCTCCCCCCCCCCTTTGACGACACCAGCGGAGGCCGTCGGACCGAGGCGAGATCGGCACCTTGGGTCGTTACTCTCACTGATGGCGCTCCAGTCTCACCCCAAGAGGTAGAGGGCTGAGGGGATTGCAGCTGGGGCAATTCAGGCTCTATTGCCAGAGCCTCCCCTGGCTTTAAAAGTTATCATTTTAAAGCCTAGGATGACTGTGCCGTCTGCCTTCCAAAGAGCCAATGGACACCTTCATTTTGTGCCACAGCCACCTCCTCTGGAGAGTCAGTTTCGCTACGGGGCAAATAGGTAATGCCCAACTGATCTTTAGGCAGTTCGCCGTCGGGTATCATCGAGAGCTCTGCCTCCGGCCAGGGTTTTAGTTTTCCAATTACACTCACAATCCAGTCCTGGTTTGCCTTATTTAGGCACGTTACCGGAATCCAACCTGGCTTGTAAGTTAAGCTCGGAAATTTTGGTCATGTTCCCGGCTGTGCCCACAGCCCGTTTTAGCGATGGCCGGTGTTAGTACCCGGTGGACCAGCCGCATCTGCCCCACACTCATAGGATTCTACGAAGACGGAGAACTATGGCACTGAAGCTGAGCCGCTTCTCCCCCGTTGCCAGCTTCATAGACTTCTTAAGCTAGTCTTTGGGGGACTCTTCCTCAGGCCAATTACGTTTTTTCGCCCAAAAATTTCATCCCAGGGCTTCTGGTAGAGAGAGAGGGCCTCTTTGGCTCATATCTCAGCTGCTATCAGCCATCGGTACTCTTCCTTGCTACCCTACTAAACTTATAAGGTCAAGCTAACTTTTTCTTTTCCCCTCCCTGGTTCGTTTCCGATTGTGGTTCGGCTGCAAATGTGCCCTCCATTTCACGGCTCGTCCCAAGTTGCAGGGTATTGGTGAGACTAAAAGAGCCTCTTCCAAACCTGCAGATAGTTCCATTAGAGGGGATTTTTCATTATTCGTTGTAAAATGTCGATTTTCGTCCATTTTGGTCCCACGATTAGCTAGGGAAATATTCGGTCACCCCGGGCAGAGCCTAAAGGGAGAAGGAAGAGCTAAAATACTACCCGAATCGCCGTGGTTTTGGGTAGGCATCGTTTGCGACTAGACTCCCTTAAGCCACGCATCCATCGGCACGGTACGTTTGACACCTTGGATTGGGTTAGGATTTTTTTTTTATAGAAGAGGGGGCAAACGAGCATGCGGCTCACCTGATGTTAAGTGACTACCGCCGCCCATGATCAACCGCAACACCAGGAGAATTGCGGGTGCGTTGCCGGCCCTTTAGAAAGGAGTAAGCTCTTTTCTTGAAGGTCCCCAAGTCGTATCGGTCCGGAAAAATCGCCGGTGGTAAACTATTCCACAGAAAGGTTGTACGTGGAAGAAAACTCCTTGTGAAACGTACAGTGGTGGACCGCCAAGCATCCAGATTGTGTGGATGGTATCGGGATGTTTGCCGTGTAGTGCGTTCACGAAATTTGGCGGATGGGATTAATCCAAACAATTCCTCAGAGCACTCCCCGTGATAGATGCGATAAAATACGCAAAGAGATGCAACATCTCTTCGCAGCGCCAGTGAATCGAGCCGATCGGAAAGCACTCGGTCGTCGACGATTCAAGCCGCTCTGCGCTAGATGCGGTCAAGTGGAAGGAGCTGGTACCGGGGAGCCCCAGCCCAGAGATGGGAACAGTATTCCATGTGCGGCCGAACCTGCGCCTTGTAAAGTTGCAGGCGGTGTGCCGGCATGAAATACTGTCCCGCTCTGCTAAGCACGCCAAGCTTTTTTGAGGCTAATTTGGCCTTCCCTTCCAAGTGACCACGAAACTGCACGTCACTCGATATGTCGACGCCGAGGATTCCGATACTGGCTGAGGCAACAAGGGGAGTGCCTTGAAACTGAGGGGATACGACAAAGGGGTTCTTTTTAGCGGTTAACGCGCAAACTTGTGTCTTCTGGGGGTTAAACTGGACTAGATTTAGTCGTCCCCAATCCGAGACTCTGTTTAGCAAAGACTCGACTTCAGACACAAGTTTGTCCCGGCACTCGGAGACGTTTCCACGAGAAATATTGGCACGGTCGGTGTAAAGAGCATCACCAGTGCTGTCATCCGCATAGCAATGAATGTTACGGGTATGCAACATATCATTGATATGCAGAAGAAACAGCGTTGGCGATAGCACGCAGCCTTGTGGAACACCAGCATTAATAGGCTTGCAATCGGAGCTTGCACCGTCTACAACGACCTTGATGCTCCGATCTGCAAGAAAGCTGGTGATCCAATCGCACAATTTCTCGGGAAGCCCATAGGAAGGGAGCTTCGAAAGAATCGCTTTGTGCCAAACCCGATCGAAGGCCTTCGCAATGTCCAAACTAACGGCCAATGCCTCCCCCTTGAACTCTACTGCCTCCGCCCATCTGTGAGTGAGGTAGACCAGAAGATCACCAGCTGACCGACCACGGCGAAAACCGTATTGGCGGTCACTAATCAGCTGGTGATCCTCAAGGTACCTCATGAGCTGGCAGTTTACAATGGACTCCATTGTTTTGGAGAACAAGGAGGTGATGGCCATTGGCCGGTAGAATAGAATAAGTAATTTATTGTGCTAGTTGTAGGTTTAAGAGATTTAACACTATAAAAATAATTAAGTATCACCACAACCTGCCTAGATAAGGCTTACAATATTATTAAAATTATGGAACTTAAAACATCATCTCGTTATTCATTAAATCAAATCAAATAACACGGATAATAAAGCATAATGTCATACAATGAATTATTTTAACAGACGTGAATTATAAATAATAATATCAAAAGTACAATGGAATTATACCAGTGTAATCTAAGTCTATGAATGGAATATTAATATATCAAAATACATGTAAGCTTATAACTAAAACGTAGTGATTTGAATACTCTTTGCTTAAAACATAATTCAGAAAATATTTCAAATGTCAATTAATTTAAAATGTAAGTTTGTAGCTCAAATAATCGTTTAAGGAATAAAAACATCTTTCAGTCAATAATTCTAATAATTTATTCTTAATTTTTTTTATTTCTAATTCTTTTAATTTGTCAGGTAGATGATTATATATTTTTGGTCCTAATGCATAAAAACTTTTTGAGAAAAAGGCTGTCCTAGATGTGTGAAACGGTATAACAGTAACATTACTCTTTGCTTGCCTCGGGTGCTTAGCAATGTGCGGGTTAAAATAATGTAAATTACTTTTGACGAATAAGCAGGCGTGGTATATGTACAACGAGGGCAGATTTAGAATTTTTAATTTTACAAACAGAGGTCTGCAACTTTCTGTTTGTTTGGCACCAAACATTGCTCTAAGACACTTTTTTTGCATACTAAACAATGGCAACAGGTTAACATCAGCCGCGCCTCCCCAATGTATGATACCATATCTTAAGTTGGTGGCAACGTATCCATGATAAGCAGTAAGTGCAGCTTTTTGTGAGACAGTTTGTGTTAATTTTCTTAGAGGATAAACAAATTTACTAATTTTACTTGTAAGATATTCAGTATGCGGTTTCCAGCTTACACATTCATCAACCAATACACCAAGGAAACGTATTTGCTTTACTCGCTCAATCAAATGCCCTTCATACTTAACAAAAACAGTCTCTTGTTTCCGGTTTTGGGGAAGATGAAACTGCATATATTTTGTCTTATCAAGGTTTATGACGAGATCATTAGCTTTCATCCAATTAATAATATCAGACAAAGCTTCAGCAATAACACATTCGTATGGTTTATTGCTGTTGTTTTTTATCATAACAGTAGAATCATCTGCGAAAAGGATCATTTCATGCTGCACATGTCTAGGTAGGTCATTGATGTACAATAGAAAAAGAAGAGGCCCAAATATACTCCCTTGGGGTACACCACACTTTACAAGCTGTGACTGAGATCGTACTTGCGCTTCAGATCGATTTTCCTCATTAACATAAGAGATTTCTGTGCATTGAAATCGGTTATTTAGATAAGACGATACAAGACCAAATATAGGTCCTCTGATACCATACATATATAACTTTTGCAGAAGCTTTTCATGATTTACGTAATCAAAAGCTTTTGACATATCCATAAAAATAGCAGTTACTGGAACGCGATCGTCAAGGCATTCCGATACAACTTTTATCATGTGATATATGGCTAGATTCGTAGATCTATCCTTTCTAAATCCGTATTGCTCGTCTGCTAGTAAATTAAATCGTTCGCAATAATTATATATGTTTGTATATATGATTTTCTCAAAAATTTTGGAAATGACAGAAACAAGAGCAATTGGGCGATAATTCCTACAATCCTCTTTATCCCCTTTCTTGAAAATAGGTTTAATTACTGTTATTTTTAACTTATCAGGGTAAATCCCTTTATTTATAGTTAGGTTGATAATGTGACTAAGCGGCCGAGCAAACTGAAAATTACAAAATTTCAATACTCTAGTGGTTATTTCATCGTGACCAACACTTGTTTTATTTTTTAAGCTATTAATTATTTTAACTATATGATCGGGCGTTGTTGGATTCATAAACAATGAATTTGATATACGTTCAATGTTACTTCTGTAATTTATTGGTTTGCAGTTCTGTACAGGATTCATAAATGTATCATTAAAAGCTTCTGCAATATCACCTGGTTTAGTAATTGTTTTCCCTTTATAAGTTACACTCTTCATAATTTCTTTTGGCTTTGTGAAATTATTTGAATTTATTATCTTCCACGTAGATCTTGTTATATTTTTAGACTTGTTGATGTAATTGTTGTTTTGAATGCGTTGTGATTTATTAATAACTTTTTTTAAAAGTGCTATCTTCTACCCGGGTACTTGGGACTAATACCTGTTTTTAAGCTTTTATTAATACAAGTATTAGGGGTAGGTGTAGTCATTTAGAAAAACGCAGTTTCTTTTGATGCATTCTAAATGATAGATTAATATTCGTAAAATACAGTAACTCAAACATTATCACAACAACAGAAGAATACAGTGATAAGTAACACTTAAATAAAAATAATTACCGCTTCTCTAGACCAAGCGGCGAGTCATTGTGATGCACGGTTTCACGATTGTTCAGCAAGCGCCAGCTTACAGCGCAGTGATTCAATTTTTTGTTACAAACGAACACTCCATTATTAAATCACAGCCTAGTTACACGACAGTTCAAGATCAACGCGATAGGTTCAACTGACGTTTTATTAAATAAATATTCCTGGAAGAGATATCTTAACGCCAAAATATTTAAAAAAAAAAACGGCAGGTCACATTCTTCAAAGTGACAAAATTGCAGGAAGGAAAAATTTAATTAAACGAAAACTTTTTGTTAATCAGACCTGATTAAAAATACCTCAATGACAAATAGCTTAGAGATTACAAAAAAATTAAATTTTTAGGTGGAAAAAATTGCCAAATAAATTGTTAGGTTTTCGTTAGTTCGAATAAAACTAAATTAAGATCAAAACAATTTATAGCAAGAATCGTATAAATTTACTAAATAGGAAAATGATAGATAAAAAATTGTCTTAGATGAAATATTTTTAAAATGATATAAATTTTCGTCGGTTGTTCGCCGAAAACTTCTAAAAATCCTCGAATTTTAAAATTACTAAGCGATATTAAATTTATCATAGGAGCACGAAAGTAGGACCAATCAACGCAAAAAAACTTGATTCCAATTATATATAGGTATATAACTCCATATCGACCAGTGTCGCTTGGTAATTATTTCCTTCCCAACGTCGATATGAAATGCATGTCCTGCTTACACGTGCAATTAATTAATTAACATTATATCTTTATCGTTAAATAACATTATTTTTCGCATTTCATTAACATAACACAAACCAGTTTGTGAATAGAACCTGTACACTCAATTTTCTTCTTGTTATACGATAAAACTCAAACACCTAAGTAATACTTTTACGTAACTAGCTTTTGCCCGCAACTTCATCCGCGTAGAAGAAAATGGTTCTAATAGCATTTTAATTGGTTTTTATGTTATACATTTTGTTATAACATACAAATTATTATGATTAACATTTTAAATGTTTGAAGACTTATAAAAAATATAAAAAACTTTGTTAAAGTGTAGGGCTTTAAAGGTCAAATAAACATGAAAATAAAATAGAATTTTGTTATATTTTATAAACACGAAGCTCGGCATTTGATCTGGCTAAAGTGACACGGGGGTATTGTCTTTTTACAACGAAATAAAAATACTACACCTACCGCAGTACTTCTTTGTAAATAATGTTTTTTGTTTTTCCCCCGGGAGTTAGAATTTTTTATCGTTATTATTTTTTATAGTTATTTTGACTCGCTGCTCACTTAGCCGTCAGGTAACGTAGGTCTACATTACCTGAGTATGCCTCGTGTAGAGACGAAATGCGTATTGTATTATCTCCGATGGTGTGTTTTTCCTAATGCAGTGGTGTTGGAAGTAGTGGTGCTGGAATTAGTGGTGACGGAATTAGTGCACACAATCGAGGGAGGGTGAGAGTTGCTCTTCTAACCAGGTAAGGCACATCATTTTATATTATTGAGCGGAAACTTATATTGAATTAATACTGATGGCGTTGAGCGATCAAGGACATTTTTGTAATTAAATAATGTAAAACAGTGTTCTACAACGATATAATCGAACCTAAACGCAGTAAACATAACTAATAAATAATAACGTATAAATGTTTATAAAAAAATATGTAAACCCTAATATGGAAGTGAAAAAAGTACAAGAGTTAACCAATGTCGTCGATAGATGGTGTTGTGCAAGTTTTTTTATTATTAAATATTAAATATGTGGGTTTGCTTATAATTTTTTTTCTTAACAGCCGAGTACCTACAACATGGTAAATCAAATTTAAAAAGAACTATTTACAATTTCTTTGCTTTCAATGAGGATCATAGGAGCTTGACAGTAGGCATGTTATATACTTCCCTTTTGCAGTTCCAAAAACTTTTGAAATTCACATTGTCGTGGAATTAAAAATTTACGTTACTCGATTTTGAGTTGTTTTTATATAATTCCTACCCGTTAATTTCTAAATATCACACAACTTTTAATAATATTTTTTATGTGCGAGCAGTTATGCAGGTCCAGGGAAGGAGACCAGTATCAATGCGACCTAAAAGATCTATTGTGATCGCTGCTATGGCTATAGTTCACTGCTAAGCCCTATGTCTTCAATGAATAGACGGAGTTGCTTAGCCGTGAGCAATTTCATTTCTTCTGGGCGAAGTACACAGTTTCTCAGACGATTGTTACATTTGCGCATTAATAGTCCGCAATCAGTTACGATGTGCAGAGGCATTTCTTCCGTTATGGAACAGAACCTACACATCCTTGAGTTGCTTAATCCCAAGACGGACAATGCGCTTTTTAAGACAACAGTGTCCAGTTAGGGCTCTTGCCAGAATGCGCAATTTATTTTTACTTAATGCCCAGGGCTTTCTGTAAAAATAACTTGCGTTTTCTTCCTGGAAGATAGAGATGAATCTACCCAAATTCATACAAAGTTTGAGTTTGGGGCATTCCACGTAAATTCCAAAGCCTACGTCGAGACCCAGAACCAGAGACCCAGAACTTAACCGTTGGCCACCCAGGGCTCTTATGAGAGGCCACGGTAAAAGCAGTTGCTGCATGGTGAAACTTTGCCTGGACAACTCTCGTCTTACCCTTGGGGCTATACATTTATGAGCATAGAGGGCAGGGGTCTTTTTCGTCTATTGAGGACGAAAACACCCTTCAACGGTGCTTTTGACCCCCGCCTTACCTTACACTATACCGCTCCCACCTCCCCTCCCCCCCCCTTTGACGACACCAGCGGAGGCCGTCGGACCGAGGCGAGATCGGCACCTTGGGTCGTTACTCTCACTGATGGCGCTCCAGTCTCACCCCAAGAGGTAGAGGGCTGAGGGGATTGCAGCTGGGGCAATTCAGGCTCTATTGCCAGAGCCTCCCCTGGCTTTAAAAGTTATCATTTTAAAGCCTAGGATGACTGTGCCGTCTGCCTTCCAAAGAGCCAATGGACACCTTCATTTTGTGCCACAGCCACCTCCTCTGGAGAGTCAGTTTCGCTATGGGGCAAATAGGTAATGCCCAACTGATCTTTAGGCAGTTCGCCGTCGGGTATCATCGAGAGCTCTGCCTCCGGCCAGGGTTTTAGTTTTCCAATTACACTCACAATCCAGTCCTGGTTTGCCTTATTTAGGCACGTTACCGGAATCCAACCTGGCTTGTAAGTTAAGCTCGGAAATTTTGGTCATGTTCCCGGCTGTGCCCACAGCCCGTTTTAGCGATGGCCGGTGTTAGTACCCGGTGGACCAGCCGCATCTGCCCCACACTCATAGGATTCTACGAAGACGGAGAACTATGGCACTGAAGCTGAGCCGCTTCTCCCCCGTTGCCAGCTTCATAGACTTCTTAAGCTAGTCTTTGGGGGACTCTTCCTCAGGCCAATTACGTTTTTTCGCCCAAAAATTTCATCCCAGGGCTTCTGGTAGAGAGAGAGGGCCTCTTTGGCTCATATCTCAGCTGCTATCAGCCATCGGTACTCTTCCTTGCTACCCTACTAAACTTATAAGGTCAAGCTAACTTTTTCTTTTCCCCTCCCTGGTTCGTTTCCGATTGTGGTTCGGCTGCAAATGTGCCCTCCATTTCACGGCTCGTCCCAAGTTGCAGGGTATTGGTGAGACTAAAAGAGCCTCTTCCAAACCTGCAGATAGTTCCATTAGAGGGGATTTTTCATTATTCGTTGTAAAATGTCGATTTTCGTCCATTTTGGTCCCACGATTAGCTAGGGAAATATTCGGTCACCCCGGGCAGAGCCTAAAGGGAGAAGGAAGAGCTAAAATACTACCCGAATCGCCGTGGTTTTGGGTAGGCATCGTTTGCGACTAGACTCCCTTAAGCCACGCATCCATCGGCACGGTACGTTTGACACCTTGGATTGGGTTAGGATTTTTTTTTTATAGAAGAGGGGGCAAACGAGCATGCGGCTCACCTGATGTTAAGTGACTACCGCCGCCCATGATCAACCGCAACACCAGGAGAATTGCGGGTGCGTTGCCGGCCCTTTAGAAAGGAGTAAGCTCTTTTCTTGAAGGTCCCCAAGTCGTATCGGTCCGGAAAAATCGCCGGTGGTAAACTATTCCACAGAAAGGTTGTACGTGGAAGAAAACTCCTTGTGAAACGTACAGTGGTGGACCGCCAAGCATCCAGATGGTGTGGATGGTATCGGGATGTTTGCCGTGTAGTGCGTTCACGAAATTTGGCGGATGGGATTAATCCAAACAATTCCTCAGAGCACTCCCCGTGATAGATGCGATAAAATACGCAAAGAGATGCAACATCTCTTCGCAGCGCCAGTGAATCGAGCCGATCGGAAAGCACTCGGTCGTCGACGATTCAAGCCGCTCTGCGCTAGATGCGGTCAAGTGGAAGGAGCTGGTACCGGGGAGCCCCAGCCCAGAGATGGGAACAGTATTCCATGTGCGGCCGAACCTGCGCCTTGTAAAGTTGCAGGCGGTGTGCCGGCATGAAATACTGTCCCGCTCTGCTAAGCACGCCAAGCTTTTTTGAGGCTAATTTGGCCTTCCCTTCCAAGTGACCACGAAACTGCACGTCACTCGATATGTCGACGCCGAGGATTCCGATACTGGCTGAGGCAACAAGGGGAGTGCCTTGAAACTGAGGGGATACGACAAAGGGGTTCTTTTTAGCGGTTAACGCGCAAACTTGTGTCTTCTGGGGGTTAAACTGGACTAGATTTAGTCGTCCCCAATCCGAGACTCTGTTTAGCAAAGACTCGACTTCAGACACAAGTTTGTCCCGGCACTCGGAGACGTTTCCACGAGAAATATTGGCACGGTCGGTGTAAAGAGCATCACCAGTGCTGTCATCCGCATAGCAATGAATGTTACGGGTATGCAACATATCATTGATATGCAGAAGAAACAGCGTTGGCGATAGCACGCAGCCTTGTGGAACACCAGCATTAATAGGCTTGCAATCGGAGCTTGCACCGTCTACAACGACCTTGATGCTCCGATCTGCAAGAAAGCTGGTGATCCAATCGCACAATTTCTCGGGAAGCCCATAGGAAGGGAGCTTCGAAAGAATCGCTTTGTGCCAAACCCGATCGAAGGCCTTCGCAATGTCCAAACTAACGGCCAATGCCTCCCCCTTGAACTCTACTGCCTCCGCCCATCTGTGAGTGAGGTAGACCAGAAGATCACCAGCTGACCGACCACGGCGAAAACCGTATTGGCGGTCACTAATCAGCTGGTGATCCTCAAGGTACCTCATGAGCTGGCAGTTTACAATGGACTCCATTGTTTTGGAGAACAAGGAGGTGATGGCCATTGGCCGGTAGAATAGAATAAGTAATTTATTGTGCTAGTTGTAGGTTTAAGAGATTTAACACTATAAAAATAATTAAGTATCACCACAACCTGCCTAGATAAGGCTTACAATATTATTAAAATTATGGAACTTAAAACATCATCTCATTATTCATTAAATCAAATCAAATAACACGGATAATAAAGCATAATGTCATACAATGAATTATTTTAACAGACGTGAATTATAAATAATAATATCAAAAGTACAATGGAATTATACCAGTGTAATCTAAGTCTATGAATGGAATATTAATATATCAAAATACATGTAAGCTTATAACTAAAACGTAGTGATTTGAATACTCTTTGCTTAAAACATAATTCAGAAAATATTTCAAATGTCAATTAATTTAAAATGTAAGTTTGTAGCTCAAATAATCTTTTAAGGAATAAAAACATCTTTCAGTCAATAATTCTAATAATTTATTCTTAATTTTTTTTATTTCTAATTCTTTTAATTTGTCAGGTAGATGATTATATATTTTTGGTCCTAATGCATAAAAACTTTTTGAGAAAAAGGCTGTCCTAGATGTGTGAAACGGTATAACAGTAACATTACTCTTTGCTTGCCTCGGGTGCTTAGCAATGTGCGGGTTAAAATAATGTAAATTACTTTTGACGAATAAGCAGGCGTGGTATATGTACAACGAGGGCAGATTTAGAATTTTTAATTTTACAAACAGAGGTCTGCAACTTTCTGTTTGTTTGGCACCAAACATTGCTCTAAGACACTTTTTTTGCATACTAAACAATGGCAACAGGTTAACATCAGCCGCGCCTCCCCAATGTATGATACCATATCTTAAGTTGGTGGCAACGTATCCATGATAAGCAGTAAGTGCAGCTTTTTGTGAGACAGTTTGTGTTAATTTTCTTAGAGGATAAACAAATTTACTAATTTTACTTGTAAGATATTCAGTATGCGGTTTCCAGCTTACACATTCATCAACCAATACACCAAGGAAACGTATTTGCTTTACTCGCTCAATCAAATGCCCTTCATACTTAACAAAAACAGTCTCTTGTTTCCGGTTTTGGGGAAGATGAAACTGCATATATTTTGTGTCTTTCTAAATCCGTATTGCTCGTCTGCTAGTAAATTAAATCGTTCGCAATAATTATATATGTTTGTATATATGATTTTCTCAAAAATTTTGGAAATGACAGAAACAAGAGCAATTGGGCGATAATTCCTACAATCCTCTTTATCCCCTTTCTTGAAAATAGGTTTAATTACTGTTATTTTTAACTTATCAGGGTAAATCCCTTTATTTATAGTTAGGTTGATAATGTGACTAAGCGGCCGAGCAAACTGAAAATTACAAAATTTCAATACTCTAGTGGTTATTTCATCGTGACCAACACTTGTTTTATTTTTTAAGCTATTAATTATTTATCTATATGATCGGGCGTTGTTGGATTCATAAACAATGAATTTGATATACGTTCAATGTTACTTCTGTAATTTATTGGTTTGCAGTTCTGTACAGGATTCATAAATGTATCATTAAAAGCTTCTGCAATATCACCTGGTTTAGTAATTGTTTTCCCTTTATAAGTTACACTCTTCATAATTTCTTTTGGCTTTGTGAAATTATTAGAATTTATTATCTTCCACGTAGATCTTGTTATATTTTTAGACTTGTTGATGTAATTGTTGTTTTGAATGCGTTGTGATTTATTAATAACTTTTTTTAAAAGTGCTGTATTAGCATTATATTTGAGTTTATCATTTTTAGATTTTAATTGAAAGTACATTTTCCTTTTGCGTTTACACGATGTTTTGATACCACTTGTAATCCAAAATGGCTTCCGCTGAGCTGAAACTTTAATTAGGTTGAATGGGAAGCATAAGTCATAAAAGAGTTTAATCAATTCATAAAACAAATTGTACGCTTCGTTTACATCATTGCTTTGATAAATATCATAAAAGGATAAGCTTTCCAGGCATTCTCTAAATTTGGTTAGATTTTCAATACTATAGTCACGTCTTTTGATAAACCAGTACCGCAAGCAGGAGTAATTAATTGTGATAGGATATTGCAACACTTGAGCAGTGTGGTCGGATAATCCTAAATGTAAAATTTTGCTTTTACACCCACGGCAATTATGAATGATATTATCGATACACGTTCCACTTTGTAATCTAGTCGCATCCATGAATTCAATTTTAAAGTTATGACTCGACAAAAGATTAATAAATACATTAGTTGTCATGCAATTTTTTAAAACATCAATATTAAAATCACCACATATTATAGTTTTCTTAGTTCTATATTTGCTAACCCTATCCAACAAAGTTTCAAGTTTTTCAAAAAAGTTAGAGATATTACTATAATTAGGAGTTCTGTATAAACAAATAATTATAACATTAAAAGACACAAGTTCAATAGCACAACATTCAAATACGGTACTGAGAGAGTTTCTTGTAATTTCAGGTAATTCACGGTAATTAAGTCCTCTTCGAGTCATAATACATGCACCTCCTCTTGAATTTTTTCTGCAGTATATGGCAGCTAGATTGTAGTAATTGCATACTAAATTGGTTTCATGTCCATTCTTGACAAAATGTTCAGTTAGACAAATAACGTCAATACAGTTTCCTTCACTTGAAAAATCCTCCAATATGATCTCAATATTATCCATTTTACCTAGCGCACCACATATATTTTGATGCATTACATACAAAAATTTACTTTTCTTGTTTTCGAAAAAAGTCATCATTAGATAATTTTACATCCGAAACGTTTTCACTAACACTTTGCTGAACTAATTTATCAGTTTGCATCCCTTTGTTGGATTTATGGTAGTCTATAGACATATACGAACTCTCTATTTGGTAGTTGGACGGGTCTGAGCGGTCGCCTTTTTTAGGGATCGGGTGGACGAAAGCCGTCTTCCATGATTTTGGGACTACGCCTAGGGAGTAGGAGTACCGGAAAAGACGCTTTAAAACCGGTGCCAACTCTGGAGCACACGTCCTCAGCACAATTGGGGGGATTCCGTCAGGCCCACTCGACTTGTGGATGTCCAGGGAGAGGAGTGCTTTGCGAACCGAGCGCTGTGTGAACTGTACTTCCGGCATGGAGCACTCACACCGCGGGATGGTCGGCGGCGTACTCCCCCCGTCAACGAGAGTCGAGTTAGACGCAAAGAAAGAGTCTAGAAGATCGGCTTTCTCCTTTGCAGTATGGGCCAGTGAGTCGTCCTCCCTGTGCAGAGATGGAAGAGATGGCTGACAGAAATTCCCCTGGACAGCCTTGGCGAGAGACCAGAATGCACGGGTTCCAGAAGGAAGGCGAACTAGTTTCTCGCCAATTCTGCCTATGTGCTCTGACTTTGCCTTGGCAATGACTCTTTTGAAGGACCTAGAGGCGGAATTATACTTCTTTTTTAGAGCGCTGGTGTTTACATCCCGGGACGCTGATGCATCAACCCAGGCTTGGTAGCACTCCTGCTTATAGCATGATGCTATTTTACAGGAGCGACCAAACCATGGCTGAGATTTGCCTCCAATGGGCACCGCAGAGGAAGGAATAAAAAGTTCCATACCCTGAAGTACCACATCAGTAACAGAATCCGCAACAATGTTGGGATCATCCGGCGAGAAGCAAACCCGCCCCCAAGGGTAGGATGCAAAGAAAGACCGCATCCCATCCCAATCGGCTGACCTATAGTGCCAAACACGGCGGCAGCCTGCAGAATGCAACTGCGATTTCAGCGTGAGTGGCACAACACTCCGGACCAGACTATGGTCCGAGGAGCCTAAAGGGGCGTCGACGGAAATCTGATATCCGTCCGGGTGAGAGGTCAGCAGAAGGTCCAACAGGGAAGGTGCATGATCCTCCACATCTGGAATCCGCGTAGGCGAAGTAACCAGTTGTGTCAGACCATATGCCAAGGCAAAATCATGAACAGATCTCCCCGCATGATCGGTTAAACATAAGGATAGGAAAAATGGTGCAGGGATAAAAGAAAAGAAGAAGAGAATCGTCTGAGTGATTCTGTTCTGTTTGTTTCCTATTAAAACAGACCAAATAAAAGGCGACAACCACGTGAAGGAAGAACTCCTCAGACTTACCATGGGGATCAACACGACCTGCGCTCTCCCCCAGAGCGATTCACCAAACTAGAGTAGATGTTAATCCAGTCCTACTGATAATGTAAAAAGCTAGGAGTAGAATAACCCCCGCCCTACTGTAATAATAAATTAACAACTATAATTTTATATAGATTGCGCTATAAGTATTTTCAACCACCATAAGGTGTAACTATATGCGAGATATGAAAAACACATAATATTTAAATAATTAATTTGCTTGCTGCTTTCAACGCAATGTTTTACTGGCCCAGCAAATATAAGTTTCTTACTTTTATCTGATAACCATTACATCATTTTAAACTTCACTGCTGAACATAGGCCTCTCCATTGAATGCCTCAAATTTGACATAGTTTCTGTGATCTATCACGCACGCTTTACCCAATATCAGAACCGAACAAGCGGGTTATATATTATAATGTACAGATATGGTCCACCACTGGGTGTAGGATTTCTCATACTTTTTGGAGTGGGGAAGAGTCCATAGTGCCGTCCTGAGGCATTTGTTCTCTTTAATTTAATTTTTGGAATTAGAAATAAAGTGCATATTATTATAATCTTATGTTTTTATTAGCTTAGTTAATAGGCACTTAAAATTAGACAAAATTCTTATTTTATATCAGAAGTTTTTTGTTTTCGTTTTCAAGTAGCGTTTATAAAATTTCTTTTATAGTTGACATAGTTAAAATGAACAGAATAAAATTTAATTTACCGTAAAGTTAGTTTTGCCATTTACCCACAGATGTCACTGTTCACTGGGTACCTACTATATACTCTTTTATATTGAGTCAGAGATAATATACTATATTGAGTGACTTAACTCATTTACCAGCGCACAAGCTCAACTTACACCGCTTGAAGTAGAAATCTAAAATATGGACAGTAGCTACCTTTGATAACTTTGAAAAATTTGTCCCTAAAAGGGTGAAATAAGGGTGTTAAAGTTTATTCTTTTATAAAAAAAATATTTTACAGGGTGATTGACACGATACGTACTGGGAGTACTGTATTTAAAAAGCAAATGTATGTACGGAAGAGGGGACAGGGGCAAAATGTGTGCAATTTTGTATGGAGGAGAGAAAAAACCCTTACCCAAGGAGGGAAAAGGGAGTAGATAATGTTCAATTTGTAGGAAAAATATTAAAATCTTTAATGTCATTAAAAATAAAATTTTCTTTTTACGGTTTTGAAACAAGAGTGCAAATTTTGTATGAAAAATATTGTATTAAGTATACAGCTCAAACCGCTGAACATAGATGTGTGAAATTGAGACAATAACTTCCTTTTATTAAGTAGGCTACTAAGAAAGAATTATTGGAAAATTTTAATCCTAAAATAGTCGTAAAATAAGGTTTTTAAGAATCTTTTTTTAGGGGGTGATTTAATAATATGTGTATAGGGAAAAATTTATTATTATTATTTATTTATTTATTTATTTATTGTCATTACGTAACATTGGTACGTCAAAATTACAATTCCAATTATATAAGATTTCATTAGATTATTAAAATTACAAATTAAAATACATCTCATTTACATTACATTATTATTTCTATTTATTTTTTCATTACATTATTTATTCATTATTTCATGTATTCTTCTATGTTATAAAAGCGTGATTCAGAAAGAATATGATTTTGACGTTTGACGTTTAGACGCATTTAGTAGGAGTCTTGTTATTTCTAGAGGCAATTTATTGTACATTTTCATTTTTACTGCAAAACCTTGCTTGAACGCTTTGACTAATCTGGCTCTTGGAACAACTAATCTTTCCCGATTTCTTGAATTGTAGTTGAGTACGTGCGTCTTCTTTGGTAGTTCACTTTTTCCTGGTGAACTTCTAGAAGCGAACTATAAATATATGACGACACAACAGTCTTGATTTTCGCTTTTTGGAAATAGGATCTAGCTGATGTCAATCTTTGCAATCGATATATAATTCTAATCGACCTTTTTAGACAAATCAGTACTCTTTCAATTAGCATTTCCCCATACTGTAATTGTGTAGCTAATAATTGAGTAACAATATGCAAAATAGAGGTAAGAGTTTTCCTAACAAAATGGACTTAAGTTTAAATAAGGCTTAATTTTTATATTGATTATAGGCGAATATACTTGCTTATTTAGGTAGGTAATCTCTTATTTGTTACGTAATACTGTTTATTTTTATGACCCGGCAAGCTTATTAATATATGAGTTAGTTGAAAACGTTATTTGAATGTGATCTTAACTGAAAAGTGCATTTTAAACGGGCCTCATATAGATTCCTCATATTTTAAAAATATATGCTCTTCACAAAATTAAATAATTGTAGTTATTTGATTAGTAATTAATATCTAACCGTTTTCAAATATGAAACCCGCTTAGGTACAGTTCACAATTTTCATTTATGCGTTGAGCCACGTTTACCCTATATTGTATCGAGTGCATAATATAGTACTCTATATTACCTAAGCCAACAAACCGGCGAAAGCTTTCTGTAGGAAGATTAATTGTGCTAAGGGTTTGCTAAATTCCAAATTTTGCCGGTGATAGTAGTTTACATATAGAACACAATTAGCAAACCAGAGACTTCTTTAGACAAATACACTTAAAATACTATGAGGTATAATTTAATATGACGAGATACCCCCTTGTCACGTAAAGGCTCATGAAGCGTATCTGGTTAGATACTCACTTTTGCTATTGTATTATTTATAATTTAGTTAGTTATAGGAATTTCCTGAGTGCCCGATCAATTAAAATATGCAGAGCGCATGATTTTACCCGTTCGCTCTTTAGTATGAATAAAGAATCTAGTAATGTATATCTGTCAGTTCCAATTGAAGAAAGTGGCCCGCTTGGTGATAGACGTATTTAGTCTAGTTACAGATTTCAGTATTGTATTCCAAAAGATAAGAGTAAATCCATATCGGCCATTAAATTATTTGAATATTTATTTTAAATTGTTTCTTCTAGAGTGTAGATGATTAACACATTTTCATATTTATTTGAGAAATATTTAATTTGTCAGATATTACCTACATCTAAAATAATTTATGATTTTCGCTGTGCAGTTGCCGTTAAAGTTTCTATCATCATCATCATCATTACAGCCCTTTACAAGTCCACTGTTGAACGTAGGCCTCCCCCAAAGTATGCCAAAAAGCACGGTCCTGAGCTTTAGCGGTCCTTTCTATAGTATATCAAAACTGTAAATAAAACTATTTCTCCTGAGGATAATGAAGCAAGAGACTGTAGTATTGGACTAGTGAGAATAAATATACAATAATGATGTTATGATATGAAAAATACATTTTATATTTGTACATATTTAATTACAAAATAATTTTTATTGTATTTATTGAATTTGGAGATCCCATTAGTGAATAAAAGTTTTATTTATTTTACAAATGCGGCAAGTAATGTAGAAATGAAAAACAGGCGCCTAATTGAAGATACTTAGGAAGAGAATAATGAAGATGGATGAGCCGTGAAAAAATACCGTAACATATCACTTTTGCACTCCGTGTTTCATGAAAATTATGAATAGACGTCGACGGTGGAAAGGAGTCGAGCCACGTCAGGATGGCTTTCATTGTTTATGCATGAAGTTATTATTTACGAGCAAATGGCGTCTCGAGCTGAGGCGAACGTCTATCGCGTATAGGTAAAGCAATTTGGCTACCTTAAAAAACAAAATTATAAGCATCGCACTATGTAATTTTAAGTGATATCTCAAATGTCGTTATGCAAGTGTCATCATCATCATCATCATTATAGCCCTCCCCCAAAGTAATGCCACAAAGCACGGTCCTGAGTCACCTGCATCCATCGACTTCTTGCATGTCTTACCAGGTCGTCACTCCATCTAGTGGGGGTCGCCCTACACTACGCCCACCGGTACGAGGCTGCCACTCGAGAATTTTTCTTCCCAATCGGTTATCGATTCTTCGAGCTATATGGCCGGCCCATTGCCACTTCACCTTACTAATCCGTTGGGCTATGTCACTCTGGTTTTACTGTGGATATCCTCATTTCTGAGTCTATCACGCAGAGAAACTCCGAGCATAGCCCTCTCCATAGCTCGCTGAGCGACCTTGAGCGTCCTCATGCGGCCAGCAGTGAAGGACCACGTCTCAGATCCGTAAGTCATCACGGGCATCACGCACTGGTTATACACTTTAGTTTTAATAATGTAAATCGCATATATAGAATTCGTGACAATCGGATAGACTAGTGGCCATAAATGATCACTAATTTTTTAGTTTTTAAATATCTTGACGAGTCATTATTTTAGCAAATACACAGATTGTTGTTTTTAAGGCACATTGTGCCTGCGCCGTGAACCGTCACGTAAAGTTTTGTATCCTATAAATCTGCGATTATAATGATCAAATTTTAACTAATTCATTACAAAGGCAAGTCGATATACATATACACATTACACAAATGCATAGCAATGTATGACTTTGTACACTTATCATTATCATTATTACAAACAAGTCAACTGCTGAACGTAATATGAGGGCCTCATCTATCAGAAAGTCTACAATTTTTATTAAGGAAAATTTGTTCAGTAACTAAGTGTACATGATTGATTATAGCCTCCTGGAAATGAGGTGTTCGCTACCATGTCGTTTATAATGTCTTTATACCAATTGTATATACATACATAAATACTCACGCCTGACTTCAAGAGGAGTAGGCAGAGACTACTACTACAGACTTCAATTTGGCAAGATCCTGATACATCTTTCTCGCTTCATTTACATCCATATACCTACGCATACATGCTCGTTGGTTAAGAGTACTCCTAATCTGTCCCATTTTCAATTCTCGTATATCGCCAATTTGGTCGACAATTTTTCGTCGAGGACGTCCTTTTCCGACGCTGTCGTTCACATCTACAATATAGGCTTGGTTTTTCACTCTTTCTCGTTCATTAATTCTACATGACCAAACCACCAAAGCATACCTTTCTTAATCCTGGTCAGATTCACACATCTTGAGAACCTCACATATAATTATATTGTAAATTTATTTTATTTAAAAAAATAAGTCTCGCTGGGTTTATTGCTGGTTCTTCCCAGGACAGATGTATTTTTCCGAACCAGTGGTAAAAGTAAAAAATTACTTTTAATACGTATTCTTGTAATCTATACAGAATAAAAATTATTATGTAATATTCTATTCTATAGATAAGCCTGGGCATAACCCTAATGGTGGCCACACACGTTCAGTTAAAGCCATCAGTCGAACTGATATCAGTTCGAACGGACTTAAGCCAAAGAAATTTCTACACACTCGGTCATTTCAACTGATCAGTCCAAACTAGGATTGTGATGTTTTTTAAAATGTCGTATTTTTTAATATATCATTGTTGGAATTCTATAAATCAGAAGTCAATATCGGAGTTTTATAAATTGAAAAAAAATATCGATATATCGGCTTTATTTGAAAAACAACCGTAAGTCATTTTAGTTTAGTTCATTTATTATATTTATTAAGCGAATTAAATTATAAATGTATGAAAATGTTAGATTATAATGATTTCTTATATTTACGCGAACACTGCACATGATTAAAACTACTTTTACGGATTTTACCGCGTTTACTTTTACTATTTATTTTTAATTCCCGACGTTTCGGGCGCTTTCCAGCACCCATGGTCACGAGATGACTGACCTCCCGATGTTATTGTTAAACCAGGATTACCTTCAGCTTTTTTAATTATTGTTTATGGTCCGATCTATGCAAAATGAACTGACTGTGTCCTGAGGTCTTGTAGTGGTATGCTTGGGTTTAGTTTCAATTTTATTGATTATAGGATCCCAAGCAGGTGGTAGTACCCAGCCTCTTTCTCTATTGAAATTAGGATGTTTCTTAATTTCAATAGCCTCACGTATCATCCTTGGTAGGAATCGGTGTTCTTTCGCGAGGACTTGTGGTCTATCAAATCTGATGTAATGGTTGGGGCCGTCTAGGATGTGATCACAAACTGCAGACTTCCCGGAACGTTGATACTTCACATCAGCTATATGTTCTTTCTTACGCGGGTCCTAATTGATCTTTTGGCTTGTCCTATAGTGTGTATTGTCCTATAGTATATGTCCAGTCTTCAACAGGTAGGCATGTAAATAGAGACTGAACATCAAAACTGACCATGGTTTCATTGTCAGTAAGATGTAGGTCTTTTATCTCACTGACAAAATAGTCATGTGTATATATATATATATATATAGTATGAATCCTTAGTGTGTGCTCTTGTGTGTCCTCTGAGTGGTGATAATATTTTAGCTAAGTATTGAGCCAATCTGTAAGTTGGCGAATCAATCTGACTCACTATTGGACGTAATGGAGCATTCGGTTTGTGTATCTTTGGTAACCCATATGGAAAAAGACCCATACAAACCGATATTTAAACGGTGAATCTCACCACCATCCTTCACAGTTAGCTACCGTGGGCAAATCTTTGTTACAGAGAGCACGAGGGATCTGTGACAGCAAACACCTGGCCGCCGAGCTTCAGCACGTCAAGCAAGTTCTGCACGACAACAAGCTTCGGGTCCCGCGCCTACGTCACAGTGACCGAGTGAAGCCGGCCACAGTCGAGCGTGTGCCTGCTGTACTACCATATGTCAGAGGTGTCACAGACAAGATTGGCTATATCTAGAAGCGAGCTTCTATTAGAACATTCTACAAGCCGCCGAAGAAGATTAGTCAGTTCCTATCATCCGTCGAGTGTCATATTCCTCTACAAGATGCAGGAGTGTACAGGCTTGATTGTGAATGTGGTCTCTCTTATATAGGACAAACCAAAAGATCAATTAGGACCCGCGTAAAAGAACATATAGCTGATGTGAAGAATCAACGTTCCGGGAAGTCTGCAGTTTGTGATCTTATCCTAGACGGCCCCAACCATTACATCAGATTTGATAGACCACAAATCCTCGCGAAAGAACACCGATTCCTACCAAGGATGATACGTGAGACTATTGCAATTAAAAAACATCCTAATTTCAATAGAGAAGGAGGCTGGGTACTACCACCTGCTTGGGATCCTATAATCAATAAAATTAAAACTAAACCCAAGCATACCACTGCAAGACCTCAAGACATAGTTCGTTTTGCATAGATCGGACCATAAACAATAATTAAAAAAGCTGAAGGTACTCCGGGTTTAACAATGACATCGGGACGTCAGTCATCTCAGTCCCCCGTGACCATGGGTGCTGGAAAGCGCCCGAAACGTCGGGAATTAAAAATAAAAAGTAAAAGTAAACGCGATAAAATCCGTAAAAGTAGTTTTAATCATGTTAGATTATAGTTAAATTACTATTTAATTTAAATAAGACGATCATGTGTACCAATATTTTTCCGTAAGAGTTTTCAAAAATACTCGTTATTTTATATGTTCTGTTGTTAAATGTGTTTAGAAGTACGGATGCTACAGATGTATCTGAAGAAATTAAATATTTAACAGCTATTCGGATAGAACGGGAGTAAACTGTCTACCCAGCAGACAGTCGATGACGACATTAACTCAAGTCCATTAGACGCCTAACCGATCAAAATAACTTGAGGTCTATATTAACATCAAATCACTTGTTTCGTCGTTTTATCTAATGTTTTACACGCGCATGCACTTAAATCACATCACTTTTATGAATCAAAATCCACTTTAAACCATTGTTTAAGCGAAAATACGGAAGCAAAAATCCGTCGACGGTCAAGTTCCCGTCAAAAAATACAGTTAGTAAAGTAGTTATAAGTTTCGTAAGTAGTAATTTTAATACCACAGAGATATAACATACAAAATTACATTTAATTTTAAGATAATAAGCAAATAAATAATCTGGTGAAAATTAATAGAATAAAATAAAGTACAGAAGATTATTACCTAACCACTCAGCTTATCCCCAGTTGCAATCTCTCACCCTTTTACTTATAATTTTTGGAGAATTATGTAACAGGCATGCTAGCATACGCTCACACACACGCACACACACACACACACACACACACACACACACACAAACACACACACACACACACACACACACACACACACACACACACACATTCATACACATTCACCTTTTTTTTATAGAAGAGGGGGCAAACGAGCATGCGGCTCACCTGATGTTAAGTGACTACCGTCGCCCATGATCAACCGCAACACCAGGAGAATTGCGGAGCGTTGCCGGCCCTTTAGAAAGGAGTAAGCTCTTTTCTTGAAGGTCCCCAGGTCGTATCGGTCCGGAAAAATCGCCGGTGGTAAACTATTCCACAGAGAGGTTGTACGTGGAAGAAAACTCCTTGTGAAACGTAATGTGGTGGACCGCCAAGCATCCAGATGGTGTGGATGGTATCGGGACGTTTGCCGTGTAGTGCGTTCACGAAATTTGGCGGCTGGGATTAATCCGAACAATTCCTCAGAGCACTCCCCGTGATAGATGCGATAAAATACGCAAAGAGATGCAACATCTCTTCGCAGCGCCAGTGAGTCGAGCCGATCGGAAAGCACTTGGTCGTCGACGATTCGAGCCGCTCTGCGCTGGATGCGGTCAAGTGGAAGGAGCTGGTACTGGGGAGCCCCAGCCCAGAGATGGGAACAGTATTCCATGTGCGGCCGAACCTGCGCCTTGTAAAGTTGCAGGCGGTGTGCCGGCATGAAATACTGTCCCGCTCTGCTGAGCACGCCAAGCTTTTTAGAGGCCAATTTGGCCTTCCCTTCCAAGTGACCACGAAACTGCACGCCACTCGATATGTCGACGCCGAGGATTCCGATACTGGCTGAGGCAACAAGGGGAGTGCCTTGAAACTGAGGGGATACGACAAAGGGGTTCTTTTTAGCGGTTAACGCGCAAACTTGTGTCTTCTGGGGGTTAAACTGGACTAGATTTAGTCGTCCCCAATCCGAGACTCTGTTCAGCAAAGACTCGACTTCTGACATAAGTTTGTCCCGGCACTCGGAGACGTTTTCCCGAGAAATATTGGCTCGGCCAGTGTAAAGAGCATCACCAGTGCTGTCATCTGCATAGCAATGAATGTTACGGGTTTGCAACATATCATTGATATGCAGAAGAAACAGCGTTGGCGATAGCACGCAGCCCTGTGGAACACCAGCATTAATAGGCTTGCAATCGGAGCTTGCACCGTCTACAACGACCTTGATGCTCCGATCTGCAAGAAAGCTGGTGATCCAATCGCACAATTTCTCGGGAAGCCCATAGGAAGGGAGCTTCGAAAAAAGCGCTTTGTGCCAAACCCGATCAAAGGCCTTCGCAATGTCCAAACTAACGGCCAATGCCTCCCCCTTGAACTCTACTGCCTCCGCCCATCTGTGAGTGAGGTAGACCAGAAGATCACCAGCTGACCGACCACGGCGAAAACCGTATTGGCGGTCACTAATCAGCTGGTGATCCTCAAGGTACCTCATGAGCTGGCAGTTTACAATGGACTCCATTGTTTTGGAGAACAAGGAGGTGATGGCGATTGGCCGGTAGTTGGACGGGTCTGAGCGGTCGCCTTTTTTAGGGATCGGGTGGACGAAAGCCGTCTTCCATGATTTTGGGACTACGCCTAGGGAGTAGGAGTACCGGAAAAGACGCGTTAAAACCGGTGCCAACTTTGGAGCACACGTCCTCAGCACAATTGGGGGGATTCCGTCAGGCCCACTCGACTTGTGGATGTCCAGGGAGAGGAGTGCTTTGCGAACCGAGCGCTGTGTGAACTACACTTCCGGCATGGAGCACTCACACCACGGGATGTTCGGCGGCGTACTCCCCCCGTCATCGAGAGTCGAGTTAGACGCAAAGAAAGAGCCTAGAAGATCGGCTTTCTCCTTTGCAGTATGGGCCAGTGAGTCGTCCCCCCCGGTGCAGAGATGGAAGAGATGGCTGACAAAAATTCCCCTGGACAGCCTTTGCGAGAGACCAGAATGCACGGGTTTCAGAAGGAAGGCGAACTAGTTTCTCGCCAATTCTGCCTATGTGCTCTGACGTTGCCTTGGCAATGACTCTTTTGAAGGACCTAGAGGCGGAATTATACTTCTTTTTTAGAGCGCTGGTGCTTACATCCCGGGACGCTGATGCTTCAACCCAGGCTTGGTAGCACTCCTGCTTATAGCATGATGCTATTTTACAGAAGCGACCAAACCATGGCTGAGACTTGCCTCCAATGGGCACCACAGAGGATGGAATAAAAAGTTCCATACCCTGAAGTACCACATCAGTAACAGAATCCGCAACAACGTTGGGATCATCCGGCGAGAAGCAAACCCGCCCACAAGGGTAGGATGCAAAGAAAGATCGCATCCCATCCCAATCGGCTGACCTATAGTGCCAAACACGGCGGCAGCCTGCAGAATGCAATCGCGATTTCAGCGTGAGTGGCACAACACTCCGGACCAGACAATGGTCCGAGGAGCCTAAAGGGGCGTCGACGGAAATCTGATATCCGTCCGGGTGAGAGGTCAGCAGAAGGTCCAACAGGGAAGGTGCATGATCCTCCACATCTGGAATCCGCGTAGGCGAAGTAACCAGTTGTGTCAGACCATATGCCAAGGCAAAATCATGAACAGATCTCCCCGCATGATCGGTTAAACGTGATCCAAGCCATTCGGCGTGATGGGCGTTAAAGTCGCCGAGGATCACGATCTCTGCGGAGGGGATCTGCTGTAGCAACGAATCTGCAGCCATTTGGACGTGGTCGAAGAGTCGGTCTGTTTCGGCATTACCGCTATGGGACCTATAGAGGCACCCGTAGACGCGCGGATGGTCGTCGCTGTCTACGCGTAGCCAAATGATGGACAGGTCCGAGACCTTCAAGTCTGCCGAGGCGTCGAGAACAGATGTCCTCTCTGACGTAACCGCAAACTCCAGCTCGAGGCACAAAGGAGTGTTCCAGTTTGTACCCCGGGTAGGAGAGATACGAGACATCAGCCGGAGAGGTCACCTGCGTCTCGGTAAGAAAGAGCAGAGCCGGCCTCGCCGTCTCGAGATGGTAGTGGACGGCGTTTATGTTAGAGTGAAGTCCCCTAATATTGCAGAAATTCACGGACAGCGTGGCAGGGGTCGCCTTAGTCTTGTTGCTCCGTTTGCCCCGAGCAGTTTTAGTCTTGAGCGGAATTTTGCCCCCCCCCCCCCCCCCAGAATACGCGGGGCAGCCTGAGCACCCACGCTCAGAAGTGGAGAAACATGGTCGTGGATGCTCAGCGAGGGATTCTCCAGGG
Source organism: Parnassius smintheus behrii (assembly GCA_036936625.1). Taxonomy (NCBI): domain Eukaryota; kingdom Metazoa; phylum Arthropoda; class Insecta; order Lepidoptera; family Papilionidae; genus Parnassius; species Parnassius smintheus. Next base: position 40,024,852 of record JAUPFT010000016.1, read on the forward strand.
GTGCTGGTACCCTCCTGGGGTAGTCTATCATTATTTAATTCCGCTACCATGTTGATGGGGGGGGGGGGGGTTTGGGCCTTCAAGTACACGCGCGCCCCTTTTAATTAGAATCTGTTTGTTATATCTGTAATTTTTCATAAATTTTTTTTAAGTCATTTTGCTTTGCTGCGCATAATTGTTTTACGTAATTTCGACAAATAGCCACTTTGATCAATTGTAAAATCTTTTGCTCGACCCCCACGAGACAGGTCATGCCTAGTGTGGGAGTCACAGAACTAAATAAATTTATTATTTTTATTTTTATATTTTTTATTAATAAATAAATTTATTATTATTAATATTATTATTATTATTATTATTATGTGGGCTATCAATATAGTTTTCTCATCTGGTTGGGTTCTATAAATATATAATTATAAATGGATGATGGAGCGCGGAGGAATGGAGAATGGGCGGACGATGCGGGCGGTATCGAGGAGCACCGCCTTCTGCATCTGAGCCTGGAGCGGTCCGCCACGTAGACCCAGCCGCCTCAGATGACCCGAGAGGCTGACTGATTAGCCCGTTTGCAGAGACGACTACAGGAATAATTTCGGTCGGCAGACCACCCCACATGTCGGTCACCTCGTGAGCCAGGTCCAGATATTTTGTTTGCTTATCTGTTTCGGCTTTCACGAGGTTTTCGTCACACGGAATGGTAATGTCGACCAAAAATATCCTTGACTGTGCCCGGTCCATCAGCACAATATCAGGCTTATTCGCAAGAATAGTCCTGTCTGTGATGATGGCCCGGTCCCAATAGAGCCTGGCGCCATCATTTTCGAGCACGGCTTCCGGCAAGTACTTGTAATACGGCAATTTCCGATCCACGAGACCGTATTTCAGAGCGAGCTCCTGGTGTAGAATTCTGGCTACTAGGTTGTGCCTGTGCAAGTACTCAGAGTTAGAAAGCGCCGAACAACCGGAGATGACATGCCTAAGTGACTCACCGGGATGGCGACAAGCTCGACAGATGTCGATGGTGCCATCCTTTAGGATGTATCTCCGATAGTTGTTGGTCTTAATAACCTGATCCTGTATTGCACAGACAAAACCCTCGGTTTCCCCAAAGAGGTCACCAAAGCGTAGCCAGTGGAGGGAGGTTACTGTGTCTACGAAAGGCCCATGTAGAGACTTGTAGAACCTCCCGTGGAGCTCCTTCTCCTTCCATACGGTCTCCCGGTCGGAAATTGTCTGCACTGCCGGGTCTTGCCATTGCTCGTTGGCTAAGGATAGAGGGGTAAGTCCTTTATCACAAGAAATGACGTCCTTATAGAATGAATCATCCGATCTCGCCAGGAAGTAATTACGGAGGCTGCACACTTCGCGATTATGCATGGTGAGCGCGCTCAAGAAACCACGCCCACCATGCTTTCGCGGCAAGTACAGCCTCATTACCGACGATCTCGGATGATGCATCCTGTGGGACGTCATGGTAGTGCGGACTTTTCTATCCAGGGCGTTAAGTTCAGTCTGAGTCCACCTGAGTATGCCAAAGGTATACATGAGGACAGGCATGACCCAGCCGTTATATGCTTGTGTCTTATTCACACCGGACAAAAGGCTGTTAAGCACTTTGGTCAAGCGTGCATAAAATACGTCGCAAACTGACTGTTTCATATCAGCCTCATCGATACCGATGTTCTGTGACATACCCAGGTATCGGTATGTTTCAGCCTCGGAAAGGGTCCTTAAGTTGACGGGCATAGATAAGTCTATGCCCTCAGAGTTAGCAACCCTACCCCTCTCAACATGGAGTACCGCACACTTATCCGTCCCCAGCTCCATTCCAATGGAATTGCTAAATTCACAAGTGATGTTATTATTATTATTATTATTATTATTATTATTATTATTATTATTATTATTATTATTATTATTATTATTATTATTATTATTATTATTATTATTATTATTATTATTATTATTATTATTATTATTATTATTATTATTATTATTATTATTATTATTATTATTATTATTATTATTATTATTATTATTATTATTATTATTATTATTATTATTATTATTATTATTATTATTATTATTATTATTATTATTATTATTATTATTATTATTATTATTATTATTATTATTATTATTATTATTATTATTATTATTATTATTATTATTATTATTATTATTATTATTATTATTATTATTATGTGGGCTATCAAAATAGTTTTCTCATCTGGTTGGGTTCTATAAATATATAATTATAAATGGAAATGAAAAGATGAATATACATAAATATCAATAACATAAAATAAATATAAAAATACATATATAAATACATATATAAATAAAAGCCCAACCAGATGGAGGCCCTCGGCAGGGGAGACCAAACGGCCGAGGGTTAGGGGGAAAGGGAAAGAAACCGGCGGACGATGCGGGCGGTATCGAGGAGCACCGCCTTCTGCAATCTGGGATTAGACCGTTTGCAGAGACGACTACAGGAACAATTTCGGTCGGCAGACCACCCCACATGTCGGTCACCTCTCGAGCCAGGTCCAGATATTTTGTTTGCTTATCTGTTTCGGCTTTCACGAGGTTTTCGTCACACGGAATGGTAACGTCGACCAAAAATATCCTTGACTGTGCCCGATCCATCAGCACAATATCAGGCTTATTCGCAAGAATAGTCCTGTCTGTGATGATGGCCCGGTCCCAATAGAGCCTGGCGCGATCATTTTCGAGCACGGCTTCTGGCAAGTACTTGTAATACGGCAACTTCCGATCCACGAGACCGTATTTCAGAGCGAGTTCCTGGTGTAGAATTCTGGCTACAAGGTTGTGCCTGTGCAAGTACTCAGAGTTAGAAAGCGCCGAACAACCGGAGATGACATGCCTAAGTGACTCACCGGGATGGCGACAAGCTCGACAGATGTCGATGGTGCCATCCTTTAGGATGTATCTCCGATAGTTGTTGGTCTTAATAACCTGATCCTGTATTGCACAGACAAAACCCTCGGTTTCCCCAAAGAGGTCACCAAAGCGTAGCCAGTGGAGGGAGGTTACTGTGTCTACGAAAGGCCCATGTAGAGACTTGTAGAACCTCCCGTGGAGCTCCTTCTCCTTCCATACGGTCTCCCGGTCGGAAATTGTCTGCACTGCCGGGTCTTGCCATTGCTCGTTGGCTAAGGATAGAGGGGTAAGTCCTTTATAACAATTATTATTATTATTATTATTATTATTATTATTATTATTATTATTATTATTATTATTATTATTATATATTATAGATTGGGTAGTAGTAGATTAAATGATTTACGAGACAAAATAAAAAATTAAATCTTTTTATTTTAATAATATCGATTGTCGATAATCATATTTTAACACTTAGACCACCGCGCGACCATGGAATCGCTCCGCCCAGCTCCGCCCTTTGCGTCAAGCATCGAGCGAACGTGCTAATGCTGATATGCTACACTAACGGGAAACGTCAGTGCCTACAAACGCAACAAGTATTGCTTTAAATTTAACGCTATGAAGTTAGATACACTTGAACGCTCCACGTCATTAAATTTCAATGCTATTATGCGGCGTTAAAGTTGGCATTAATTTTCCTTGAAGACTTTTTATATTTGTTAAAAATAGTGCTATAAAAACCCATTAGGTTTTCCTTCGCCTTTCTAATTCTTCGATAGTTGTATTAAAAGATAATAATTGGATAATTCATCTCAAAGCACCATTTTGCGCTGGACGATTCTTAAAACTTTTGAGTCTCGGATCCCACAAACATGGCTCTGTTTGCGGAATCTTATGAAATTTAATAACTTTTTTATTATTCCGCTCCATCATAGCCATACGTGTGACCTTGTTGCGCTCATCGTGCACAGTCATACATACGTGGTGTGGCCGCTTCATTTCATGCGTTAATCTCTTTGATGTACCGCTACTCAAATTATCACCAAACGGCAAACGGCATTGTTAATGTCATGTGTAATTAGCTATAGTTAAGTCGTGACCACACCTACATTTAACACCTACCTCTCCACACCTACATTCTCGTTAGTGTGGCCCCAGCATAAGATTGTACAAAAATGATAAAATAGACAAGCTCCGTGGCGCAGTGGCTTAGCGATGAGTTGCTTCGCTGGGGGCTGTGGGTTCGAATCCCGCACAGAACAAGTATTTGTATTGTCTACAAATAATTGTTCCGGGTCTGGATGTTTGTCCTTGTGCAATTTATATTTGTAAACTGTCTCCACGATACAGGACAAAATCCTAGTGTGGGGATAATGTTTTTTAAAAAAAAGTCTAGAATTAATAGAATAATTATTTGATTTGTTTGATAATCAAATATGTTGAGTTTTACAAAATATTTTTTTCATTACATAACACATAGTACACTATATTTAGTTTAGTTTTCTTTATTTTTATTGTGTTTTCTCCCCCTTTGGGTACATAAATTTTTTAGAAGTGTCAGTCCTATAAATTAATAATAATGAAAGTATAAAAACGGTGCATTCACTGAGATCCTTTAAATTACACACCTTTAAATTGCTCCATTAGAAAGGTGAGATCATAACAGTCACCTATGTCTTTATTAGCCCTTTCAATTGAGTTCAAACACGATCGTCCTATCTAGTGGCGTCACTGAGATCCTATACCCACCTTCGGAGTCCACCATCAGCTAGGTGATATCATCATAGTCATCTAGGTCTTCATGAACCTTTTTGAAAATGAGTTGAAAAAAATAAAATAAAAAAACACGATGGTTCTACGTAGTATCACTAAGATCCTTCACCCATCTTCTGAGTCAATCATAAGGAACGTGACATCATTACAATCACCTTAGTCTACATCTTCCGTCAAACGAAATTCTCTAAATATATAAAGTAACTAGCTTGCCCGGCAGACGATGTTCTGCCCTTTTCGACGACAATTTGGAATGTCCTATTAAAAATCTTTAAATTCGCAAAAAAATTGTGGGTCACTTATGGGCAAAAAACTATCCTATCTCTCAAGTTGGACCAAACTCCACACGGTGTGCTAATTTGATTGAAATCGGTTAAGTAGTTTAGGAGTCCATCGCGAACAAACAACGTGACACGTAATTGATATATATATATATATATATATATATATATATATATATATATATATATATATATATATATATATATATATATAATTTTAACTGACCGTGTGTGGCGTTCATGAGAATGCAAAAAGTACACCCCCAAGGTACGATACGGTCTTAGCAGTAGGTATAGTAGTAGCGGCTGTTTTTCGCTAGTTTGCCGATCGATTTTCGGCTTTTTGGGCTATAATTATTATTATGTTTTTAAATATCTTCGCTCAGTATCGGTATTATATTGCGCCAAGAAACTTCATTGATAATAAATTTGACCTTTAATGTAAGAATAGTAATTTAACAATATCATTGTGATGAGTTTCCGTCGTGAAAGTTACGTTATTACAATTTGCGGGGTTTTAATCAAAGCGTAAAAGTATGATCTACAAAAAACTAAATTTACTTCTAATGCCTCATAACTTATAAGTGTAATATTTGAAAATAAATCCGTCCAAATAATATTTTTAACGATGGCAACATATGAATAACAGTTGCATCGCTTTATTTTTAAATATTACATTAACACTTTATGAATTTAAAGAAATAATAACCTAAATATAACATAATTAACTGCTGATTTTGTATAAATCTTATCAACTCTGTGGCTCTTGAAAGCAATATGTTCGCCTAAACCATCTAGTTCGAACCCCACGAGTCCAAACAGTTTTTAAGTGATTAATCACTTTTCAAAACAAGAATTTCACACACACACACACACACACACACACATATATATATATATATATATATATATATATATATATATATATATATATATATATATATATATATATATATATATATATATATATATATATATATATATATATATATATATCCTAAACCTATAAACGAGCTATTCCTTTATATATATAATCGGAATCTCGGAAATGGCTCCAACGATTTTCATAAAATTTAGTGTCCAGGGAGTTTCGGGGGCAATAAATCGTTCTAGCTAGGCTTTATTTTTAGAAAATGTCTTTTTGTCTGTGTTTTCAGGCAACAAAAAACTGCTACAATATAAGAAGGTATATTTTGACATTGTGTTAATGATCGTCATATTTTAAGTGGATGTCGAGCGGTCGCGAAATCTTGTAAATATGATCTTTTAAATGAATCTTTTAAATGATCTTGAAAATATGTAAAAGATCTCAGTGTACGGAAATTTCTAGAATATGCGCAATCACTAAGTTGGAATCTATATAAATATATATATATATATATATATATATATATATATATATATACCAGGCGGTCCCATAATGAACTGGCCTGATATAGTTCAACGCGATATGTCACTACATGTTGTGTTGCATTAAATAGTACGTTTATCGTGCACTTAATATAAGAAACATGCATCGACATGAAATGCTTAGTCTTAGTTTAACAGGCATTTGAATAACGAGAGTCGCGTATTTTTTCAAAATGTCGAAAACTGAGTATCGAAGTGTCATAAAGTTTCTGTTTAAAGAAGGTTTATCCCCTGCCCAAATAAAAGAACGATTGGATGGCATGTATAAGGAGTCTGACCCCTCCTATAGCACAGTGAAAAATTGGGTGAAAGAGTTTCGCCTCGGGAGAGAAACCGTCGAAGACTTTGGCCACGACGGTCGACCTGTGGAAGTGCTCACTCCCGAAACGATTGCTCTTATCGTATATATTTATCTAGTGACCGCCGTTTGAAGATTAGAGAAATTGCAGCAAGACTTGGGCTCTCTAAGAGTATCGTTCATTGCGCGATCCATGAACATCTTCACATGAAAAAAGTGAGTGCAAGATGGGTACCGAAACTTCTTTCAGCGGTACAGAGACAGGAAAGAGTGCGCTGGGCTTCGGAGTTTTTGGATCTTTGTGGCGAAAATCCAAAGACTGTGATCGAGCGGCTAGTGACTGGTGATGAAACTATGATCTAGTATTATGATCCACAAAGCAAGCGCGAGTCAATGGAATGGCGTTATAAGGGTGAAAAGCCCCCTAGAAAGGCAAAGGTGCAACAATCGACTAAAAAAACCGATATGCACAATATTTTGGGATTTTCAAGGCATTTTGATGGTGGATTTTAAAGAACGTTATACAATCGTGAAGGGCGAATATTATGCTTCTTTAATATATAAATTACGAGACAAGATAAATGAAAAACGAAGAGGCAAGCTGTCTAAAGGTGTCCTGTTGCTCCATGACAACGCCCCTGTTCATACCGCTGGTGTTTCGAAGGATGCAGTTCGTCAATGCGGGTTCACAGAAGTTCAACATCCACCTTACAGTCCAGACATGGCCCCGTCCGACTATTATTTATTTCCAAATTTAAAGCGGGACTTAAGAGGAAGAAAATTCAAGCGGTGAAGAGTTGCAGGCGGCCGTCTTCAGTCATTTTGAGGATAAAAAATGTGATTATTTTTGTAAAGGTTTAGAGATGTTGATTCACAGATGTCAGAAGTGTGTTAGTATTCATGGTGATTATATTGAAAAATAAAATTGGTTTCGTTTCATTTCCTTCATTGGTTCATAGTTAGGCCAATTCATTATGGGACCGCCTACGTATATATATATATATATATATATATATATATATATATATATATATATATATATATATATATATATATATGCTGTATGTTGGGACCGTTATTATTTTAATATACATTAACGATCTCCCTATAGCAATAAAACACAAAATGGTTCTCTTTGCTGTAGATAGCACTGCAATTATTGAGTGCACTACTTCTAACAATTTCCAAAACAAAATTAATAACTGTATATGTGAATTATAAAATGGCTCGACGATAACAATTTGATAATAAATTTAAACAAAACTAAAATAATGCATTTTCATCAACGTCGTGCATATCCAACTATTTCTGTTACATTCAATAACTCTTTGATAGAAGAGGTTTCCAGTAATAAATTTCTAGGAATAATTGTAGACAGTAAACTCACTCGGAAACCGCACGTAGAAGATATATATAAGCACGTGGGTAAAGCCGCATACGCACTTTTTCAATTGTCAAAAAGAGTGAATATTGAAATATTACTGATAGCGTATCATGGATTAGTAGGTCGATTCTTCGATATGGTGTCATTTTTTGGGGACAATCAACTAACAGAGAGACTGTACTCATGTTGCAAAAACGCTGCATTACATCAATGTGTGGTCGATAGACAGTTGTGTACCTTATTTTAAATCATTAAAATTGTTAACTTTCCCGGCACTGTACACCTCTTTTTGTAAAAAGAAACCTACATTTATTTACTTAATTATCAACAGTCAAGAAAACTCCAATACATGCTCATAACTTGAATCAATTAATTAATTTAAAATGTAAGACTGCCTTAATGCACAAAAGCTTTTTCGGACTTGCTCCTAAAATATTCAACGAAATTCCAAACGCAATTCAAATAATGCCACCGTTAAAATTTAAAATAGCACTGCAAAAACTTCTCGTTGACAAATGTTATTAAACAATAGACGAGTTTTTAAACGATACATTATTATAATATTATTAATCTTATGCTTGCAATTTGAGTTTTATCCAACTTTATGAATATTATTTCGGGGGTATCAATATAGTTTTCTCATCTGGTTGGGTTCTATAAATATATAATTGTAAATGTAAATGAAAAGATAAATATACATAAACATGAATAAAATTGAATAAATATAAAAATATATAAATAAATAAAAGCCCTACAAACGACCGAGGGTTAGGGGAAAGGGAAATTAATTATTAATATATTTAATTATTATATTTATGAAAAAATTATATTTTAAACTATTTAATTTGTGAACATATTTGTATGTCTTACGACAAAACACAGCGATCTATGAAAGTATCACCTATTGTATATGTATACCTGTGTTTCACAAATAAAAAATTCTGATTCTGATTCTGATTCAAATTGGTCGGATAAAATTAATAAAAATTACACATCTGAATAAACTAAATTGTGTATTTGTTATGTTATATTATTAATTATTTACTGCGCATATCAAACATATGTGGATTTCCTTAAGGCAATTAAATTAAAGTAAAACACCTTGGTTAACACATATAAAGTCAGAATGTGTGCTCATTTATCACCCTTTTTCTACAAAAAAAGAATATGACATGCTGATGCTTACAGTCGTTTTAATAGGGCACATTTTCGGCAATGTAAACCTTAAGGAAAAAAATAAACTTGAAACATGTTAGTATTTATCCACGCCGCGTCGTTTCGACTCTGGCGACACTTCAGTTTTCCGTTAGACATTAAGGCTGGGAGCATTTTAAACGTAGGAAAAATAAATTATCTGAAAGAAAGCTTATGTTGGCTTTGTAGATCTTCCAATATTATACTGCCTTTTGCGATTCCATCACGTTCGGGATTAAATTGTTGACAACTTGTAAATAGTAGACTTTTGGAAAAGGAACGCGAAATGTTTTTTATCTTATATTAAATTTAATATTTTTCAATCATCTACAAATAAGTAAGACAATTTTGCTGTTGTTGCATAAACTTTTCCATTACGAACATCGAAATTCCTTCAATGTTCATCATACATATATGCGACTTAAGTTTATATGATCCGGTTACTTTGAATGTTTTTTAAACTTTGATTAAATATGAAATAAAAATGATAAAGCAATTCAAATTTAAATGTTTAAATGTAAAAATAAAAATTGATTTCATATAACTTAATTCATGTCAACAAGTCCATGGCTGAAAATATACCTACCACAAGAAGTTGTGCAAAGCATATTGTGTCTCAAGAAATCGGTTAATTGCAAACATTTTATTTAAAATGTTAATTAGTATATTAGTATAAGTAGGGACTTATTGAAGAGATCACGTAGCATTTAACTTTTAAAAAGTGCTTTGTTAGTGCCAATTTTGTATTAAAATATTTTACTTTGACTTTGGACGGTCCTGAGCCACCGCATGCATTTAGATCTCTTACCAGGTCATCACTCCATCTAGTGATGTTTAACAACTACGAGCCTAGTGTTCCTAACAACTACCGGCATAGCTGACGTATATGAGACGTTATTGAGGAGTATGAGCACAGCTTAGGACTTCAAACGATTCTGCTGTAATGTCTTTACTGTCGGCAAATACATTGTGAGTGAAGTACTCGCTATTGTTTTGACACCATATCATTTTCTGTTCCCTAGCTTGATCCCGTCTTCTAAGGGGACTGAATAAGTCCAGGGATATAGTATCACCCTGTTTCATACCTCCTTAAATGTTTGATATTGCGTAATGAGAGAGATTTGCCTAAAAATACACTGACTGTTGTTAATTTTTAGTTATCACAGATTTTCTTTGTATATGCCTAATTATCTACTTTGTTGGTGCCAAATTTCAAGTTTTAAGTCAACTGAAATTAGTTTAGGTTTTTGTTTAATAAGTCAGTGAGTTGCAAAAATGGCACTTTTTATATTTTAACAACCGTCAAGGAGATAAAAGAAAAAAATTGTTTCTTATGATTCTTAGCAAAACGATATTCATTTTTCCCCTCTTCCATTTTGGTACTTTTTATTAAAATTGACGTGCTTCCTATTAACTTATATATTAGCCCATCCCACTATTTGAATCATTAAATAAAACGTAAAACAGACAATAACTTATTAACCATGATAGTTTTTGCACGAAATATGGGATTCTACATAATCAAGGGGGCCTTTATTTGGCATGCATGAAAATGAAAAGTATGTATCTTAAATATTTCGAATATGTAAGTCTAAAAAGGTTTTTTTTATATTTAATTGTAATAATAAAATATGTTGTCTTATAATTTAAATTAGAAACTTGTGATATATTATTCATTTATTTTTGTTGTAAGTGCCCTGAAACGGACAGAGAGCAAGTCAACTGTATATTTAACTAACTATTGAAGACTCTGTACTGCGTATTAGAAGATCGTCGGATGACGTCTTAGTAGAGTCATATTTACTTTATGACTCTACTAAGACGGTTCTATTAAAATAGTAATTAAAAAAAGACAAACTATACAATTTATTTAATTCTTTACTATGCGGCATTGAATTACAATTAATTAACTAACTTAAGCACTGGGAGGGATTTTTCTTCTTGTTCTTGTTGTTATCTGGAGCTCTTGCTTCGAGATCATTCTATTAAAACGGCTCAAACCGGGGTGGTACCACGACCTCACAGAATACCGGCGTGAAGTGGAAGCTCTGCTTCCGCGTTTCGTCTGGTGAGTGCAGGTGGCTGGAGGCCCAAATCCCCCCCCCCCATCAACATGGTAGCGGAATTAAATAATGATAGACTACCCCAGGAGGGTACCAGCACCCCTGGAGAATCCCTCGCTGAGCATCCACGACCATGTTTCTCCACTTCTGAGCGTGGGTGCTCAGGCTGCCCCGCGTATTCTGGGGCGGGGGGGGGGGGCAAAATTCCGCTCAAGACTACAACTGCTCGGGGCAAACGGACAGACTCGTTGCTACAGCAGATCCCCTCCGCAGAGATCGTGATCCTCGGCGACTTTAACGCCCATCACGCCGAATGGCTCGGTTCACGTTTAACCGATCATGCGGGGAGATCTGTTCATGGCGAGAGACCAGAATGCACGGGTTCCAGAAGGAAGGCGCACTAGTTTCTCGCCAATTCTGCCTATGTGCTCTGACTTTGCCTTGGCAATGACTCTTTTGAAGGACCTAGAGGCGGAATTATACTTCTTTTTTAGAGCGCTGGTGTTTACATCCTTGGCATATGGTCTGACACAACTGGTTACTTCACCTACGCGGATTCCAGATGTGGAGGATCATGCACCTTCCCTGTTGGACCTTCTGCTGACCTCTCACCCGGACGGATATCAGATTTCCGTCGACGCCCCTTTAGGCTCCTCGGACCATTGTCTGGTCCGGAGTGTTGTGCCACTCACGCTGAAATCGCGGTTGCATTCTGCAGGCTGCCGCCGTGTTTGGCACTATAGGTCAGCCGATTTGGATGGGATGCGGTCTTTCTTTGCATCCTACCCTTGGGGGCGGGTTTGCTTCTCGACGGATGATCCCAACGTTGTTGCGGATTCTGTTACCGATGTGGTACTTCAGGGTATGGACCTTTTTATTCCTTCCTCTGTGGTGCCCATTGGAGGCAAATCTCAGCCATGGTTTGGTCGCTCCTGTAAAATAGCATCATGCTATAGGCAGGAGTGCTACCAAGCCTGGGTTGATGCATCAGCGTCCCGGGATGTAAACACCAGCGCTCTAAAAAAGAAGTATAATTCCGCCTCTAGGTCCTTCAAAAGAGTCATTGCCAAGGCAAAGTCAGAGCACATAGGCAGAATTGGCGAGAAACTAGTTCGCCTTCCTTCTGGAACCCGTGCATTCTGGTCTCTCGCCAAGGCTGTCCAGGGGAATTTCTATCAGCCATTTCTTCCATCTCTGCACAGGGAGGACGACTCACTGGCCCATACTGCAAAGGAGAAAGCCGATCTTCTAGGCTCTTTCTTTGCGTCTAACTCGACTCTCGATGACGGGGGGAGTACGCCGCCGACCATCCCGCGGTGTGAGTGCTCCATGCCGGAAGTGCAGTTCACACAGCGCTCGGTTCGCAAAGCACTCCTCTCCCTGGACATCCACAAGTCGAGTGGGCCTGACGGAATCCCCCCAATTGTGCTGAGAACGTGTGCTCCAGAGTTGGCACCGGTTTTAACGCGTCTTTTCCGGTACTCCTACTCCCTAGGCGTAGTCCCAAAATCATGGAAGACGACTTTCGTCCACCCGATCCCTAAAAAAGGTGACCGCTCAGACCCGTCCAACTACCGGCCAATCGCCATCACCTCCTTGTTCTCCAAAACAATGGAGTCCATTGTAAACTGCCAGCTCATGAGGTACCTTGAGGATCACCAGCTGATTAGTGACCGCCAATACGGTTTTCGCCGTGGTCGGTCAGCTGGTGATCTTCTGGTCTACCTCACTCATAGATGGGCGGAGGCAGTAGAGTTCAAGGGGGAGGCATTGGCCGTTAGTTTGGACATTGCGAAGGCCTTCGATCGGGTTTGGCACAAAGCGCTTCTTTCGAAGCTCCCTTCCTATGGGCTTCCCGAGAAATTGTGCGATTGGATCACCAGCTTTCTTGCAGATCGGAGCATCAAGGTTGTTGTAGACGGTGCAAGCTCCGATTGCAAGCCTATTAATGCTGGTGTTCCACAGGGCTGCGTGCTATCGCCAACGCTGTTTCTTCTGCATATCAATGATATGTTGCATACCCGTAACATTCATTGCTATGCGGATGACAGCACTGGTGATGCTCTTTACACCGGCCGAGCCAATATTTCTCGGGAAAACGTCTCCGAGTGCCGGGACAAACTTGTGTCTGAAGTCGAGTCTTTGCTGAACAGAGTCTCGGATTGGGGACGACTAAATCTAGTCCAGTTTAACCCCCAGATGACACAAGTTTGCGCGTTAACCGCTAAAAAGAACCCATTTGTCGTATCCCCTCAGTTCCAAGGCACTCCCCTTGTTGCCTCAGCCAGTATCGGAATCCTCGGCGTCGACATATCGAGTGACGTGCAGTTTCGTGGTCACTTGGAAGGGAAGGCCAAGTTGGCCTCTAAAAAGCTTGGCGTGCTCAGCAGAGCGGGACAGTATTTCATGTCGGCACACCGCCTGCAACTTTACAAGGCGCAGGTTCGGCCGCACATGGAATACTGTTCCCATCTCTGGGCTGGAGCTCCCCAGTACCAGCTCCTTCCACTTGACCGCATCCAGCGCAGAGCGGCTCGAATCGTCGACGACCAAGTGCCTTCCGATCGGCTCGATTCACTGGCGCTGCGAAGAGATGTTGCATCTCTTTGCGTATTTTATCGCATCTATCACGGGGAGTGCTCTTAGGTATTGTTTGGATTAATCCCATCCGCCAAATTTCGTGAACGCACTACACGGCAAACATCCCGATACCATCCACACCATCTGGATGCTTGGCGGTCCACCACTGTACGTTTCACAAGGAGTTTTCTTCCACGTACAACCTTTCTGTGGAATAGTTTACCACCGGCGATTTTTCCGGACCGATACGACTTGGGGACCTTCAAGAAAAGAGCTTACTCCTTTCTAAAGGGCCGGCAACGCACCCGCAATTCTCCTGGTGTTGCGGTTGATCATGGGCGGCGGTATTCACTTAACATCAGGTGAGCCGCATGCTCGTTTGCCCCCTCTTCTATAAAAAAAAAATATTAAAACGCTACGGGTCCTCCAGAGGCTTTGCTTAACGTTTGGAGTCGTAGTGTACGTTGCTGCTTTTATCACTAGCGGGGCGGTGATGTGTCTGGGTGCTCTCAAAGTAGCGCCAAGACATGTCCTTGAAATATTCAGAGATCGTTGGAAGTAGACAATTTCTGTGCAAATCCGTCTTGTATTGGTACCACTGAGCTCCACTACTGACTAACAATTGTTTATGAGAATTGAACGGTCGTACAATTGTTTATGAGCCACGGGTGCGAAAGCTACACTTGCATAGGACATGATAGCAAATGCATTACATTAAATGCATTACGATTGAGATTAATAATAATATAATAATAATAAATAAATATAATAATAATAAATACTATAATACACTTCAATAGTAATTGGCATTCTGAAACGATGTTATTTTGCGGATGGTTGGACAGAGTTATTTTACATATAGAGATTTCTATGTAAGCTAACGGGGGAGCGTCGATCGGTACACAGGTCAAAGACCTCTTGTAGTAGATCAAGGTGGCACCCAAGGGGCTGGTCAACCCATTATTTCTAACTAAGTCGTAATTTGCGATCTTGGGATCGCGATGACTAGGTTTCAAGAAGGTCTTTTGCATTGGCATAACGCCTACATCGTGGTTATTCGCAACCTTGTAGTTTACCATGCAAACTAGAAGAAAAGTTATCAGTGTCTTACATTTGGTAGTGTAGAAGATATTAAAGGCAATGTGTTGCCAACCTACGAAGTTGTCATAAAAAGTTACGTGTGGAATAGATTACAACTTTAAATAAGCTGAAGTGCTATCAAAGAACCATCGTGTTTAGAAATAGCTGCACTGGTGGCTCGAGGAGTGAAAGCTATTTGGAGAATGATAGTTCTTTGATAGTACTTGCACGCTTCTTTGAAACTAATTACCAATGAGATATCTTTTTAACAAATTGAAAGGTGTTACATGCTGACGATATTGAGAAATTGTTACAAACCTGAGAAATTTTGCAAATCTTAAACTATGAAATAATAAGAAGTGAACTACCAAAAGTTCAACTTGAAGATCTAAGTACGGAACTTACAGATACGTGTACGAAGCAATGTCAGTTACAGGACAATCATGATTTCTTATACTTACGTGAATACTACATATTTAAATAAAAAAAAATTACGGATTTTATAGCATACATTAACTTATTTTATATTCCGACCTTTCGAGATACTTCTCAGAAACAAAAAACATGAAGGATCTGTGATAGTAAACACTTTGCCGCTAACATCCAACACGTCAAGCAAGCTTTGCATGACAACATGCTTCGGGTCCTGCGTCAAAGTCACAGTGAACGAGTGAAGCCAGTCAGAGTCGAATAAGTGACTGCTGTACTGCCATATATTAGAGGTGTAACTGGCAAGATTGGCTATATCTTGAAGCGTGCTTCCATAACATACTTCAAGCCGCTGCAGAAGATTACTCAGTTTTTACCATCAGTTAAGCGTAATGTTCATCTGCAAGATGCATGAGTGAACAAGCTTGATTGTGAATGTAATTAAGAACACATTGCTGATGTGAAGAATCGACGCTCCGGGAAATCTGCAGTCTGTGAACACGTACAGGAACACCCCCGTCACGTGAGATTTGGTAGACTACGGATAATCGCTAAAGAACACCGAATCCTTTCAAGGCCGATTTGCGAGGCTATTGAAACCAAAATCATCCTAATTTGTACAAAGATTATAACTGGGTGCTATTATCTGCTTGGGATCCTACATTTAATAAAATTTAATCTCAAATCAAGCATAGAACTAAAATAATTCAGGATATTATAAGTTCATACTGCTTAAATCGGAACTATGACATTGGGAAGTTAAACACCTCAGTTCTACTCGCGACCATGAGTGCTGTAAAGTTTTCAAAAGGTCGGGAATATAAAAAAGTTAATATACGCGAGAAAATCCGTAAAAACTAGTTTTATTTAAATTACAGGACGATGTTAAGATGAGTTGGCTAATCACTCTCCAGGAAAGCTATCACATGCCCGATGGTTAACAGTAGCAAATAGAATATTTGGACATCAAATCCATCAAATGAAATAAAACTATTAGTGAAATAATGCGTTAAAAATGTAAGTTCCATTTTGCTTCCAAATAAAAACGAATCTGAATTGTATAGATGGGTGTAGGATTTTTTGTAAATTAAATGTGCTCGATACCTCTCTTGAGAGTGTAAACTACTAAACTACTTAATAGTAGATCCTGTAATTCCATAAATTTCATCCATTTGCTTTTAACAATATTTTCTGATTAAAACAGAACAATCAGGGAACTCGCTACCAGAAGAATACTAAAAGTAATCTAGAGAAAGTTTAATAAGAGCGAAACTTGCATCCAGGAAATTGCTGCCTCGATTTGACAGTAAACAAGATTTTGTGACTAAAATTTAACGTTATATATATATATATATATATATATATATATATATATATATATATATATATATATATATATATATATATATTTCTTTTCGCTTATCGCTTATATTCTTCGAGCTATATGACCGGCCCATTGCCACTTCAGCTTAATAATCCGTTGGGCTATGTCGATTACTTTGGTTCTATTGCAGATATATATTTTGAGCGTCTTCATACGTCCAGCAGTGAGCAGATCCGCAAGTCATCACTGGCAACACGCACTGGTTGTACAATCTAGTTTTCAGGTTTTGAGGTATACCTGACGAGAAAATGTGTCATGATTTCCCGAACACTGCCCAGCCGAGTTTTACCGTCGATTGACCTCTCGGTCGAAGTTGACTTACCTAGTCGGATTATTTGTCCCGGTTAAACGTACTCATCAACAACTTCGGACTTAGTGCTTGCAATAACTACCGGCACATGAACATTACACATCATTTTTGTTTTGTCCATGTTCATCTTAAGACCTATCCGTTGGGAGACACTATTGAGGTCATTAAGCATAGTACAATATATATATATATATATATATATATATATATATATATATATATATATATATATATATATATGTACATATATATGTATATATATATGTACATATATATATATATATATATATATATATATATGTACATATATATGTATATATATATATGTACATATATATATATATATATATATATATATATATATATATATATATGTACATATATATATGTACATATATATACATATGTGTATGTATTCTAAATGACTCTAGAAAATAACACGTAGACGCGGCGCAGAAAGGAAATCGGTCTGTAGTTCACCTTTCTTGAAGAACAAGATCACCGCACTTCTACTGCAGGGCGCCGGAATAGTGTGACCATGAAAAGTACCGGTTTTCCACCCGCATCAGATGCTCCACTGTATTCGGCGCCTGGGGCCTTGCCGTTTTTAAAGTGCTAGAGAGCCATTCTAATCTTACTCAAACTGACGTCCGGGATATCATCGGAATATTGTCAGACTTGCTCTTGGATCGTTACTCACACATTACTCACACGTTACACACACGTGTGGCTCCAAGCTGCTCATAAAACTTCTTAACCTCACTCAATATCTCAGTTGTCTCAGAAAAGTTGCTGCCACACTCAGTCTTTAGTTGTGACAGTTGGCTCTTTCTGGCAGACAGATCTCTGGCAAAGACTTTGAAGCCCTGATTCCGCTTGATCGGTTTTTCAATACGAGTAGTATTGCTCTTGCGTAAGTCCCGCTGCGTGTATTTAGAAATCTGCCTGTTCAGTTGCTTGTACTCTGTCAAATCTGTTGAAGACTGCAGCTACATTTTTCGTCTAACAGCCATGACATTAAGAGTTTGATAAGAGAGTTTTTGTGTTCTTCTGTGGCGGGTCTTGCAGAACTTAGATCCGACCGCATGGATTATTTCCACGAGCTTGTCATTTATATCGTCCAGTGGTTGGCACTCTTCTAAGCACTGAAAACAGTTTTGTAACTCGAGCTGAAAGGTTCGAAACTTTGGATTACAGCAGGAGAGGGACGAAGCGTTGACTTCATTTAAATCGCGCGTTGGCAAGCGGCCCATGATTGGGTGGAACAGATACGTACGCGATGCCCACAGAAAGGCCATGTCGATGTTTTTAATGTGGGTTTGGTGAGGAAAACCAGAAAATGGTAGTGTCTATGAGGGCATGTGGTCACAGTTTATTTAAGTCGCGCTTAAAGTGGTGTAAGAACCACAGTGATCAAATAAAAATGGACATTTTGGCTACTCAGCACGCAAAAAATGATCTTCATAACTTTTGAAAATCGACCAATAATTTAAATAATAAACCTGGCCTACCAGTGAGCGTTAACGGTATTAATGATCATGGTCTTATAGCGGGTATATTTAGAGAGCATTTTACAGTGACATCAGCGTTGGAGCCATCACAAGCCATAGGAGATGAGGATACGTGTGGCGTGGAAATTGGAATCCGATTTACAGTGAAGGATGTCAATAAAACTATAGCTTCTATGTCCCGTGGGAAATCTCCTGGCCATGACGGACTTAGTATTGAGCACCTTAAACATGCGGGTCCTTACTTACCTAGATTACTTTCTATATTTTGTAACTTATGTATATCGCATTCATACTTGCCTGCGGTTCTGATGAGAACTGTGGTGGTGCCTATTGTAAAGAACAAGACTGGGTCCATATCTGATAAGTCCAACTATAGGCCTATCTCACTTGCAACGGTTGTTGCAAAGGTGCTTGACAGTTTGCTTAACGCCCATCTTGATAAACATATATGTCTACACGACAATCAGTTTGGCTTCAGGCCGGGTTTGTCAATGGAGTCGGTCATATTGTGTTTGAAGCAAACTGTGAAATACTATTCGGTTAGACGAACGCCTATTTATGCCTGTTTTTTGGACCTTAGCAAGGCGTTCGACCTAGTAAATTACGATATCCTATAGCAGAAATTGAAAGATACTGGACTGCGGGAAGAAGTTACTAGGATCTTCAAATTTTGGTATTGAAACAGGTCAATGTCGTGCGATGGTCCGAAACCTATTCGCAGCCATATAGGTTGGAGTACGGGGTATGACAGGGAGCTTATTTTCCCCTAAACTCTTCAACCTTTTTGTGAATGCGCCGATAGAGTTGCTTAGCACCACTTATGTCGGTTTTCATATTGACGGAGTATGCCTCAACAACATCAGTTACGCAGATGACATGGTGTTGCTGAGTGCTTCCGTTTGCGGCTTGGCAAAACTGTTGAGCATATGTGAGAGCTACGCCCGCAGTCACGGATTGATTTATTATGTCAATAAAAGCGAATGCATGGTCTTTCAGGCTAAAGGTAAAGCCTTGCCTACATATGTACCACCCATTAAGTTAAACGGTACCCTGTTAAGAAGGGTGTCTCAGTTTAAGTACCTGAGTCATATGGTATCCTTTGACCTGAAAGATTATGCTGATATAGAGAGATAGAGAGAGAGAGAGAGAGAGAGAGAGATAGAGAGCAGTGCATTGTCCGTTAGAGCGAACATGATCGCTCGCAGGTTCGCTCGTTGTTCAGTTCCTGTTAAAGTAACGCTCTTTAGAGCTTACTGCACTTCCTTTCAGACGAGTAGTCTATGGGTATACTACACGCAGAAACAGTATAATGCCCTGCGTATTCAATACAATAATGCATTCAGGGTGCTGTTGGGTCTGCCTCGTTATTGTAGTGCGTCGGATATGTTCTCAGATGCGCATGTGGATTGTTTCTACACCACCATGCGTAAACGATGCACATCCCTGGTATGCAGGGTGCGGGCCAATTCCAATAGTATCCTGAGGGAATTTTTGACAGGTTTGATTGTCAGTACCTGAACCATTGTCATATGGTGGTTTAAGATTTGTATTATTAATAGCATCTATGATCCTTGTGATCGAAATAAACGACTTTTATTTATTTTATTAGACAAGACTTCTCATGTAACGCATATGCATGTAACTATTTGATGATTGCTACCAGTTTTTACCCTTGCAATCACTGTGACATCACTGAACCGTTGCCGTCTAGTCGTCATAATGAAGTCAATCTAATTTTTTTGACGAACCGTTGAGGCTCAACCGAGGTGCACTTTCTGTGTTTCCGCTTCTGTAAGAAAGAGTCCTTTTTTCTCCATAAAATCGGCCAGCTACTGGTCCCTTGGGTTCCCTTGACCTATTCCAAATTTCCCCACCCCCAGCTCACCGCTTTTTCTTGTGCCTAGTTTTGTGTTCAAATTTTCCATTAACACGGAATAGTGGGTTTTGGAGGAATGCATGGCTCTAGGAATATCCTCGTACATTTCTTCCACCTCCTCATCTAGATGTGCCGTAGTTGGTGCATAGACCTGTATGACCTTCAGCGAAATACCGTTTAGTAATTCTGAGTATAAGGTACGCAACTCTTGTTGATACACTCTCAATCTTTACAACGTTGTAAACCAGATTTGAGGGTGATAAATCCAACACCTCCTTGAGACAGATGGTCACCCTTCCTGTGATAGAACAAGTTGCCGGATTCGTGAATCACCGTGTCCTCCACCTCTCTTCGGACCTCAAATAGTCCTAATAGTATTCTAGTGCAACATGTCCTCAGGGTGGGTGTGTTTTATGTTGCCAGGTCGAGTCGTCTTAGGTGGCAACCGAACCTCCATCGGAGATTCTTAGCACCCCCTGTCCCGACATTAGCGTAGTAACCACCGTCACCAGAAATAGCAGTGCCGCGGGGACTGGGCGCCGTTTACTTTTGTCCTTGCTCATTGTGGTTATTTGCCATAGTTGCCACACTTGGCGAGCGGATTTGCAACCGCAGTTTTAATGTTGTACAATTGATGTGATAATAATTTTAAAAGTTTAATAGAAGTAAGCAATTTATAACTAAAATATTTATCCCTGTAAAAGATATATTTGACGGTAGAGTGTCGGAGTGGCTTAGCAATGAGTTTAACTCTAAGGGCCGCGGATTCTACTCCCGCACGGAACAAACATTTGTATATTAACTACTAATAATTGTTCCGGGTCTGGATGTTTGTACTTGTTAAATTTATGTTATTATGTTACCTGCCTCCACAATACACTTAGGAAACATTCTAAGTGTGGAGGTTTATTATAAAATAGAAACAAAAAAGATATGAGCCATGGTAGCTCACGGGTTCGCCCTTTTCTTGTTCTTGCCGTAAACGCGGGCAACCCGGGTTTGATCCCTCCTGACACTAATGAAATTGTTATTTTGATGAATTATCTTTATATTATAAAACAGAGTAAATGTATATCAAACGAAATCAATTTTATATAATACATACTTTTCAATTCGAACACATATTACTTACCACTTTCTAGTTGTTAACTTGGCGTTGTGACATTACTTAGTCTACTCAATAGAGTATAAAAGAAAAGCCAACTTAAATTTACTAAAGGAATAAAATAATTTATACATATTAGCTTCCGATGTCAGGGCTAGATCGGATATTAATTCTTATATACAGTATTGTCATTTATGTTGCCAGGTCGAGTTATATATACAGTATGTCTTAGCACCGACCTCATAAGCAATAGCTTATGAGGTCGGTGTTATTTTGGAACTAAAACAATAAAATAATTTCCACATAATAATGTGGAAATTATTTTATTGTTTTAGTTCCAAAATTATCAAGATGATTTGTGCTAGATACCACTGCGCTTGCCCCGCCTCGAACAGTCACGCACACAGAGAAAATTGTAGTGTTCTTCAATATTACGCCGTTTCAGAGCGATTTTGACTTGCACAAATTTGAATATACGCTCTTAATACAAGCAAGGGAGTGGACACATCATTATGAAAAGTCAGTACAGGGGATCTACTTATCTCATTATGAAATTTCTTCCAGTAGGCTTGTTTCGAAGATATATGATTAGTAAATGATAATAAAGTGTACAGTGTATAAAGAATATAAAAGATTTGAACTAACATAGATGACAGCGATAGTGTTCACTCGTTTTTTTTTTTTTTTTTGAACAATGTTGCTGTTTTAATTTTTCGAATGGAAGGAGGAAGTGAATTTCAGAATCTTACTGCAAGTATGCAGAATGAACCGGAATATAAATAAGCTTTCTAGGATGGGAATTTTAAGAAGGTTTTAATGTGAGATGTACAAACTGCACTTGGGGATTTTCGTAGGGTAATTTGGACTGTGTAGGATGTTAAAAGGGAGACAAAATATACGGGTGTTCCTGCGAAATTGGATCAGGAGCCACTTGAGCTATTTTCTGTATTTAGAGACGTGGCTAAACTTCTTGAGTCCGTAAATATACCAAAAGCAAAGGTTCAAGTTTGTTTAATTGCTCCTCCGTGCCACACAAAAAACAGGCATCTAAGATAGGCAAAATAAGAGTTTGAATCAAAGAGATTTTTGCTGATACGGGTTAAAAACTTTGAAGTCGTTTTAATGAGTGGAAAGCATAATAAACTTTACTCCTCTAGTTTACTAGATATCAAGAGTACTTATATTTAAGATACTTAAAGTATTTAAAAATTGGCATGTGACTAATATATGGAGTGTGAATTTCGAAATAAAACGTGACTAGTGAGTAAACTATAGTGACTTCTCAATTAAAGTATTACAATTTTAGTTACTATTTTAGAAAAAGTGTAGTGACGGTCGTAAATTAGTCTGTGAAAGACTTCATACCTAAATAGCTTTAAAATATCGCAATTTTCAGGAAAAAAATTCATTTTACTAAATAATTACTTTTTTCTGTAGTTACCGAACTAAATAATATAATAATTTGTTAAATTTTGATTTTAAAAATGTAAGTACTAATTTATTTATTATTAATTATTTAATTTCTTATTTATTTATTATTCTATAAAATTAAACTCATCTGAGGTTCCGAGCTAGCTTTAAACGCCCCTAGGAATGGCAGAGATTTGTAATTCAGATAGCATTGAAGACTGACCTTGTTATTACAGACTACAGAAAAGCAGACGAAGAAATGAGTTGTTGTTGTATGTTGATAAAACTCATCTTAACTAATTTTTAAGTTTTCAAATTAAGCGATATGTTATATGTTGAATGATATAGCGATATGTATATGTTTTAGTATTGAAAAAAATTATTTGGTAGAATACGCAAGATACATACATACATTGAACGTTAGATTTTTCGAAACAAATTATAATAAATAAATAAAAATTGTAGTTATTTACAAAACACTCTCACTTGATTCTCAAATTTGTCAATCGACAACTGCATAATATAGAACAGCTTTCGCTATAGATAGCCTCATAGGGAAATATTTCCATAGTAACAAAGGCTGGCTGGTTTTAATGTGTTATCAGAAAGATACTACCCATTCCTTGGTTTGCTTCCCTCTGACACCTCTGACAATATTCACGGGACGATATTCGGTTAGTGAATATTCTTTCACTGCTATGACACGATAGTCTTACTTACTACTAAGTAAAAAACAAAAACAAACAGGAGATGAGCAGTAGCACCTTTCTAATAATAGCAATTATACAAATAAAGAAAACAGCGGTTGCCAACCCGCTCGCCAAGCGTGGCAACTATGTATAGCTAAAAACTGCCTCCAACGATCAGAGTAACGTAGAGACGGCTCCCAGTCCCCAGCGGCCCCTATATTGCTAGACACGGTGGTGACAAGGGTAACAGCAGGGCAGGGGTGCTAAGAATCTCCGATGGAGGTTCGGTCCCCTAAGATGACTCGACCTGGCAACATACAATGCACGCATAATCATGGAGCTGGAAGAAGAGGTAGTCAAGTTGCGCTGAAATATTATAGTATTATCGGAAGTCCGAAAAGAGGAGAAGGATACGGTAACTTGTTTTGTCACCGGGAAGTTGACCTATCCCAAGGATATGTTGGATTTATCATCCACAAGTCTCTCATTAACAACGTTGTAAAAATTGTGTGTCGACGAGGGTTGAATCACTTAACGGTATTCGTTGAAGATCATGCAGGTTTACGCAACAACCACAGCACATCCCGATGAGGAAGTGGAGGAAATGTACGATTATATCACCAAAGCCATGCATTCTTCCAAAACCCACCATGCGATGTTAACGGGAGATTCCAACGCAAAATTAGGCACAAGAGAGAACGCTGAGTTGAAGTTAGGGAAATTCAGAATGTTATAACGGGGACCAGCAGCTAGCCGACTTCATGAAGAAAGAAGGACTGTTTATGATGAACTCTTTCTTCCTTCTCGAGAAGGAAGCTCTTCTCCGCTTCCAAGCGGCCCCACGGCGGCCCCGCAAGAATTTGACCTCGTCGAGCCCCGACAGTTAGGCAAAAATGTGATTGATTTCATGATGACTATCAGACGACAACTATTCAATGATGTCTCAGTAATCGCGAGGGTGAAAACTGGCGGAGATTACCGTATAGATAGAGGTGCACTAAGCCTTAATATCAAACTGGAGAGGTATCGTCTAATGTCAACGTCAACGCTCCGTCTCCCACGTGATCTAATCCAAAGTTCCTAAACTTTTCAGCTCGTTTATAAATCCGTTTTCAGTACCTAGAAGACTGCAACGCAGTGAGCGATATCTCGTAAATGATAAACTTTTGAAAACTGTCCATACGGTCGGAACTAAGTTCTGTAAGACACAAATAACACAAATACTCTCCCATCACACTCTTAATCTCATGATCTTAAAATCTTAATCAAATAATATAATATTTTTACGTGGTAGACCCATGTATGCCAGCATGGGTCAGCTGCAGCTATATTGTGGGTACAGCACGAATGGGTCGGCTCGAATGTGGTAGGACCATGCTCTCACACATTACCAGCTTAAAATAGTAGCTTAATGCTGCTGTTTCGTATGGTGTATGTAAAACACCGGAGACCCTTTTTAATAGAAAGGAGGGGCATTATATTTCAGTCCTTTGGGCTGGCAACACATCTATATTTTGATTCTTAATTGAAGATAAATGTAGATGTCTATACCATCAAGTGGACTGTGTATTCGTTTATCACCCTTATTCTAACGGGTGGCCCATAAGTCCCTTGAAATGTAAAAAAATAATTAAAAAAAACTAATGACATTATGAAAAAGGTTTTTATGTTGTCATAATTCTTATAAAATGGGAATTATTTTTTGAAAATTACATCATCTAAATGTAATCCGTAACGATCGCGGCACTCCTGTAAGCGACGTTTAAAATTATCCATCACTGCGCGGCAAGTAAGCTCTGTAATGTTTGCCATTTCTCTTTGGATATTTTCTTTCGGACGTCAATTGTCCGCGGGTTGGTTTCGTACACTTTAGTCTTAAGATAACCCCATAAGAAAAAGTCCATTGGGGTCAGATCTGGACTACGTTGTGGCCAAGGAATATTTCCTCTTCGAGAGATCACTTTATTAGGGAAAAGTTGACGGACGACCGGCACAGCGACGTTAGAATTATGGGCAGTTGCTCCATCTTGTTGAAACCGGGTCCGCGTATTGAATCCTGGAAAATTCTGCAACTCTGGTGTAAAAAAGTCCTGGATCATAGCTACATACCGTTGTGAAGTAACAGTAAGCGCGCGGCCTCTGCCGTCCTCAAAAAAGTAAGGGCCTATAATGCCATGCGCTGACATAGCCGCCCAAACTGTCACTTTAGGGCTATGTAAGGGCTTTTGATGTTTGCGATTTGGATTTTCGCAACTCAACTAGCGACAATTTTGCTTATTGACATGGCCGTTGATGTGAAAGTGAGCCTCATCAGAACACGTTATTAAACGAAGTAAAGCGGTTCAACATTTCATTTGCGAAATTTAGTCTGTGGATAGTGTCAGTATCTTTTAATTCCTGTACTAACTGAATCTTGTACGGGTGAAGATGTAAATCTTTCTTTAAAATTCGCTGTAACGATGTTCTGGGTAAGTTTAATGCACTGGAACGCTTACGAGTAGACTGGGTTAGATTTTCACGAATTGAGTGTTTCACTACATCGATGTTTTCTTCCGTCCGTGATGTCCTTGGTCGACCTGACCGTTGTTTATCCAACGCCGAACCACTCTTTTCGAACTTAATAACCCAGTTCTTAGTCGTTTGAACACTTGGAATGTCTTTAAAGTTGCGTAAATTCTGATATTCTCGAAATTTACGCCGCGCAATGGTAGCCGAATCATTGTTTCGAAAAAACTCGCGCACACAAAATGCACGGTCCGCACCGGTGAAACGCTCCATGGCGACTGAATTCCCAGAAACCGTCGGCACTCCCACCGTACCGCGCGCGCCACTCATGCGCGCCTTTTGTATTTTATTCGAAATTTACATTTCTAACGACTTATGGGCCACCTTGTATAAGAAAATGCTTAATGACCTCAATAGTGTCTCCCAACGATTAGGTCTTAAGATCGGCGGTAAAATTCAGCTGGGCAGCGTTAGGGAAATTACGACACATCTTCTCGTCAGGTATACTTCAAAACCTGAACACTAGAGTGTACAACCAGTGCGTGTTACGAGTGAAGACTTAAGGAGATGAGACGTGATTCTTCACTGCTGGCCGCATGAGGAAGCTCAAAGTCACTCAGCGAGCTATGAAGAGGGCTATGCTCGGGGTTGAGAGTGACCGATATACCCAAAAGGATTAATAAACTGAAATGGCAGTGGGCTGGCCATACAGCTCTAAGAACCGACAAGCGATGGGGAAAGAGGGTTCTCGAGAGGCAGCTTTGTATCGGTAGGCGAAGTGTAAGATGGTTTTCTACTAGGAGGAGTGACGACCTGGTAAGATTCAGGAAGTCGATAAATGCAGGGGAGGCCTTTGTTCAGCAGTAGACTTGTAAAGTGCTGTAATGATGATGACAATTACTAAGTAAATAAATTTTAACCGATTTCTTAAATTGTTTTATTATCGCAAGCCATTATTCGCAAAGTTTTAATTTATATTAACATTTATGAGACACTCATATGAAGGAAAAGTTTAGAGACATGCATACAAATTAAAGGTATTGCACATTTGTTGTAAAATAGCAGATTGTCTATTCTCACCGATCGAGTTGGGAACCTGTCGTATTCTGGAGCTGGGGTGGTCGGATCATGGGAGGTTATAATCACGGATTGGCTAGCCACCGTGAATCTTACATGGCTAGCTCATGGCGAGGGCCTCGCTCAAGGTGTTTACTCCGTGTTATCTACTCTAGATGCTACTTCGTAGACTACGAGGGGAATTATCTCTTGCTCTTTTTCCTCTATCAGAGCTCAATTGAGGTCGCGACTTCTACAGATGATATGGTGTGAGGAAGAAAAGCGTGTCGGTTATATCGACTGTTCGGTCAGTACAATAATATGTAACTCTCTCTTCTCTCTGTGGCTCCTTCTAATTTCAGTCGCGAAAACATAAGGCGAGCTATCCTAGATGTAGACTCTTTCGCTGGGGTTGGAAAATCTAGAGCTTTTAAATACTTATTTTGTAACTTAATTGGGGCAGCAAAACTCACCATAGAGTAAAACTTCGGCCTCCTCCAAAATGACTTACCATAACAAAACCAGGTTTTTTGCCCAGAATGAGGGTAACTTAAAGCTTGGGCTATTTTCTGTAAATTAGCCATCTAAATTCAAGTCTTGGTATTATTGGTAGAACTAAAATTGAATTCAATAAAACTTACTATTATCATGCTTTGTTTAATAATGCCTCTGACCTATTGGAATAGACCCGAATAAATATTTCAAAAATTAAAATTCTTGTTTTCTTTGTTATTAAAGGTCATTCGTGTATTGATATAGAAAACAAGCTAATGTCGACAAAAGTGTTGATTTCTGAGGTGATAAACCATCTAGATCCTTAATTAGGTTCATTAGACATCCTGAAGAAGCTAGTCCTACTTGCTCTTATTCAATTTGTAAATTGGGTTTGTTACCGTAAATAATCTGTTATATTTTTCTCAAATTTAGACAAAATTTGCTTGGCCTCCCTGAAATAATTTTCTAAAACTTACATACAAATTGCTAAAGGCTGATCAAACATTGTCGAAGGTTAAGCTCCTATCATATTTTAACCCCAACCGGGTTGCCAAGAAACCGTGCCAGCAGTTTTACTTGTGCAAACTACATGCAACCCAAGCCCAACCAATAGAAATCCTTCACCGATACTTTATAGACTATTGTAGCTTCAATAACGGACCACTACTTTTTCACTGCAAAACAAATGCAACTATTGATGATTTCTTGTTCTAACGTAACGTCTTTTAACACTCTTTTATTAGCTTCGCGTGAATCTATCTATTTATTTACGTAACGGAATATTTTAATGGTAATATTCGCCAACTTATAGACGACCGATTGATCTGAAAGTTTACGCTCTTATCAAGGACCGATGACAATACAATAATTTAATATCTTAATCCTAGTATACTTATCAGGATTATCAGGATAATTGTCTCTAGGATCATCACTCTCGTGGTCGATAAGTGTTTTTATGCTTTCTGAAATATTTATGTTATTTAATCGGTTTTGTCCTTTTTGACCAAAAATTTATACGATTTATATATCGCATACTATAATACTGTATTCACTTATATAAAATCTCATAGCTAATTATGTACGTAAGCATGTCATGATTTGTAATTTTATTTAATCTATGTGGCTATAAGTGTTGTAAAATATAACATATATTACTTTAAAATCTAGGCGGATGAAAACATCCAATGCGAATGACGCTTCCAAATAAAATATATTTTCGCTTTGCGAAAACTCGCCCTCTCTGCGTGATATGTGTGTTTGGTAACTACTAGACGAGGGAGTTCAAGTGGTCACAGTACCACACGCTACTGAAAAAATATAGTAACATTTTCCCGTAGTGCGCTCAAGTGTGTATGTACACATTTATATGCTAGACGTGCGGAAAGCTACCACCTGCCTACATCTATGTCAATTAGTTTTCGTTTTAGATAGTTTTCGAAAAATTAGGTCAAAATTATATCAAGTTCCGTTCATGCTACAAAAGAAGCTATACAAAATCTTAGTTCGGTTTAAAGAAATTTATTTCTCATAAGAACATACAATGGTTCACTTAAAATGAGATACAAAGTAATTATATACTAAAAAAAAACTATCGCATCTACCTCTAGTGCTGGAGGTGTTATAGTTTTAAGCTTATTTACTATGAGATATAAGATTAAGATTATTTACAATGTCAGAAAAGATTACACTGTACGTACGTATTTCCTAAGTTTACTATTAAACAATTTCATGTTATTGCAATTTTTTATGTCATCTGGTAGTTTATTGAACAGCTGTGCTCCCTCAAACAACAAAGTTTTTTTGCCATAATTAGTTCGTGTAGTTATTAATTGTAGTTTATTTTTACTTCTTAAGTTATGTGTTGTTGTTTTTTCATATAATTGTATGTTTGATTGAATAGAATTAGTGGTAATGTTTTTTATTAAAGAGAAAGTTTTTTATTAAAAAGTTAAATTTCTTATGCTCTTTAGCAAAGTGTTACTATCGAAACTAACGATTATTATCTTGAAATGGAATATTTTAAAACACCTTTATAATATATAAATATATTTAACGTAAATTTGTTGTTTTTCTAAGAACTTCTATGCATAATGTGATGGCTCACTTATTCTGTGAGCAGCTTAAACTTAGAAGTCTCTCACGTATAAGTAACTGCTAATAATATATACATTAGTATATGTATATGTGTACACGTATAATATGTTTGTGTATGTATATACAACAAAGCTAAGCCCCCTTTTTCTCATCATCCCCTAAATGGTCTACTGCTGGACAATGTGCCTCTAACAATGTAGAGAAAATTCACCGTTATCGCCACGCTCGGTAGGCGCCGTCGTAGTGACGGATGCCTCGTATCATTAATGATGCTTCCCGTCGCCGTATAGGATTTAACGGTATGGGTGCGGGCGGTCATACCACTTCTGGTCTTACGACATGCACGAAACGAAAGAGCGTACTTTTAATAAGTGGCCACAATACATTTAATAATGTATGCGCGCTTTGTAATGTTTATGTATAGCATAGCTAGTGTAAAAATATGAAATGTTTTGGCACTCTTTGTCTATTTTTAGTCAATGTTGAGATTATGTAATTTTTTTGTTTAATGACTGTTTGTGATAAAATTTACTTATTATGCTACTAATGTTAAACAAAATTAATTAGCAATCAATACCTAACTAAAAGCAAGTCTTTAATTTTAAGCATAAGCGAAAAAGCTTAGATCAAGAAGTTTGGCGCAATGGCGGGCTCGGTACATATTAAGCGGTCGCTATTCTGTTGCTGCCACCAAGAAGAGCGTACTTGTCATGCCGAACACCCTGCGCCGCTACAAGCGATCACTTAGTTCCGTTATATATATATATATATATATATATATATATATATATATATATATATATATATATTTGAATTGCTCGAAAACTGAATACTACCATTAAATTTTTGAGAATAATTAATTACATAATATATCGCGCAAATATTTATTTATTTCATAAAACTTTAAATGTCGTTACCTAGTATCTTAAACTTGCAACAATTGTGACGATAACTTAGTTGCAATAAAGAAGTGAGTACTAGTATTCAGTTGTCATGAAACATAAACACACAGAGTAGCAATTGAGATGAACTTCAAGTAAGAGACAACGGATATTTGGGTACCCACGCATGGTGATTACAGAAAGACCACCATACAATAGAGGCCAGTGTGAAGGCTAATAAAAAAGAGAACAAAAACATTTTTACTATTTGGCACGCTATAAAATGATGTGTAAAAAATAATGCACCATATACATATATGGTGCATTATTTTTACAAAGAAAAATTTAGACAATGAAAAAAATACGATGTGAAATTGCTGAACTTGAAAAATGAACTTTATTTTATTTAGTTCA
This sequence comes from Parnassius smintheus behrii, assembly GCA_036936625.1. Classification (NCBI taxonomy): domain Eukaryota; kingdom Metazoa; phylum Arthropoda; class Insecta; order Lepidoptera; family Papilionidae; genus Parnassius; species Parnassius smintheus. The sequence goes on from JAUPFT010000016.1 coordinate 40,055,981, forward strand.
ACCTGCAAAGTCTAATAAAGATATAAACAGGTAACCTTATCTTTTTATATTTTGTGTGATACATTATTTTCTTTGATCTTTACACGTATACCCTCTCTTATAACAGTTCGGTATCCACTTGTTGAAATTAAGTACGTTTTTATACAAGTCACGAAAATACTACAGCGAGAATTATTTAACTTTCTGAGTATTTCCTTTTCTTAATATATATTTTTTATTGTTATTAGCGGTAAATTATAACAACCATAGTGTGTCAGGTGCTTAGCATAAGCTGTATTTTTTACAATAGGCGAGAGAGAAAAAAAATATTAAAACGGAGTACCATTAATCTCACTCTGATGTCTGAGGAACTCTTCGTCTGTTCATCCGTCCACCCGTGTGTCACATATATTATATAAGTGACCATTTTCAATACGCAACTGAGCTCCACACAGTAAATGTTTAATTTATCAAACTTTTTTTTGGATTACGGTACAAAGATTTAAATAATCTTTGTTAGGGTAACAAACGAGCACACAGTCCACCTGATGATAAGTGGTTGCTGTGGCTGGTGGAAATCTACATCCACTAGTTTATCTCTACATACATTATTACATTAGTTAAAGAACTTAGTTATTAAGGTTAATTAAAAACTTAAAATAATTGCAAAAATATTTACTTAGGTACATTTACATTAGTTTAAGAACTTAGTTATTAAGGTAAAATAAAAAGGTTTATTATTTTTTGCTTTTCAGTTTTTTCGGCCGTTTAAATTTTTTGTTAAAAAGTTTTTATTTTATATTTTTGTGGCTATAATCTACTAATTACTACATGCTTAATTTTTGGTTACTTTTAAAAAAGCTACTTACCATACTTTAGCTAGTTAATAGCTATGTTATATAATCCTACTTTAACTATCATAAAAATGTTTGCCAAAGGACAGGCATATGTGGAACTGAGTAGAGTAAAAACACTTGAGGGTATTGCTTTATGTGATCTAGAGCTAAATAAGGTATAACAGAAACCTCACGATTAACGAGCTTTATCAGAAATGCAGAGACTGAGAGGTCTAAAGCTCATTCATCGTGAGGTTTTTTTTTGTAATGTAATGTAATTTTTATGTAATGCTTTAATACATCACTCAGCATTAAAATCTGTGAGTAAACTACAAATCACCCCTATTTTTCAACCCTTAGGGTTAGGGTAATTTTTTTCCAAATTTATGTGAGACTAATTTCGAAGTATATATCCTATCCATTAAAAAGAATTATCAAAATTGGACTACTCTCTAATAAATCACCCCTATTTTCCAACCCTTAGGTATTTTTTTTCAAATTTATATGGGATCTGTTTCGAGGTATATCCTATCGAATAAAAAAAAGATTTGTCAAAATCGGACTACTCTGTAATAAATCACCCCTATTTTCCAACCCTTAGGGTAAAAAAATTTTCCAAATTTATATGAGACCAATTTCAAGATATACCCTACCCTATCCAATTTGAAAAGAATTATCAAAGTGCGACTTCTCTTTAATAAATAACCCCTATTTTCCCACCCTTAGGGTAAGATTTTTTTCCATATTTGTACCAGACCAATCTCGAGGTATACCTTATCCAATATAAAAAGATTGATCAAAATCGGACTATTCTGTAAAAAAATATGCGTGGTTATACGTCAAAAAAATATATACGCGTCGACTTGAGTACCTCCTCCGTTTTTTCGTCGGTTGAAAAAGAAGATTCCTCAGTACAGGCGCGACGCGCGGTGTCAAAATTTTCCATTATGTCGAAATTTATAATTTCTAAGACGGCATTTTAAATCATATTTTCTCTGTTATAATAAGAGTGGATTGTCGTATATCAATTAACGCAGTCATCGTCTCAGGCAGCGACTAGTTACTGTATTACAAATTTGACAACTCATTTATTCATGAAATTTAGCGACCCGGTCAAAGAACATGTGTATGTGCGGTCTTTAATATTTTTCCTGTTATGGATGTTGTCTATATATAATTCATGTACATAAAAAAGCCTCCAAGAATATACAGAATATACTTGGCAGTCAAAAACCAGGTAAATAATCTTAAAACTAATGATAGAGTGTACGAATTAATGTTCTTTTTATCTTTACTGTTTTCCCACCAAACCTGTTTATTCCAATATACATTTCCTCTCTTTGCTTGTGACTGGATCTAATTTACAATCTGAAGATACTTCAAGCCGGCAGAGGAAGGTCTAACAGGAAGTAGTCGAAAATGTTGTTATCCTAGGCACGAGAAAAATGTATTTTGCTTCTCAATAGATAAATCAGGCCTTTTCACCTTAGATATTCCAATTTATATCAGGTTCAAATTATATCATAGTGACAAATTGATGTCTTGTTATCTGACAGAATACTAGATTATTAAAATATTTATCGTAAATGTGCTTTAAAAATATGTTTCTCATAGACTGGATTTGTTAAATAATAAAAAGTACCAAATAAGACCTCAGACATTTAATATAATACTTACAAGTACAAAGGTAAATATGTTGGTATGATATACACTTTCAAGGATTTCCACGTAGCGGTACAAATTGATAAACGACGCACAATAAATATAGCGCTGGGCACTGCGGCAGCGTAACTAATACAAAAGTCGTATTAAAATTTCAGGTTAAGAAACCTCCTACTTTATTAAGTTTTTATACATCGAATCACTTTACTTCTGAGTTATACTATTCGCTTTATTTTGGGTATTTCAAATTGTTACTTTATATTATACTTTGTATTGAGAAAAATACTTTATGTAAAAAAACATATTGGATGCTTTTCCCTTTATTAAGTTTTTATACATCGAATTATATTTCTTTTATTATTATTTTATACTCTTTGCTTCTGAGTTATACTATTCGCTTTATTTTAGGTATTTTAAGTTGTATTTTTATATTATAGTTTGCATTGCGAATAAACACTTTATTTAAAAAATCATATTAGATCCTTTAAGAAAACTATCTTTAAGACATATAACGTACCTTAAATGTGTATTTAAAATTTATTATTCAACATATTAACTTTTCGTTTACAACACTCAATTCTTTTGTGGTGGCGGCGTAAAAGAATAAGACCCTGTCTGGACTATCGCTAAAGGCGACTACGTGAAACGCCAGTGAAAATCATGGATGCCGATAGATGGCGATAATCTGAATTTACGGTTAGCGTAAAATGCCTACACTGCTCTGAGTCTGCTATTCTATCGCCAATCTGCCTGCTAAACGTGACGAACAACGTAAATCCTCCTTTGGTCTAGGCAAATCCTCCTTAGGTCTACGTCTAGTCGCATTGCAGGCTGATGATTAAGAAGAAAATGTTTGCTTTGATTCAGATGTTTGTTATGAACGTCTCTTAAAAATTTAAGGGAATTTGCATTCCAACTTTGGCACGGACATGGTTGTTTGCCCAGTTGCTTGTAATGATAAGACAACAAAGACACTCTTTTCAGATTCGAAGATGTCAAAATAAGCTCATACGATGTTAGACTTAAAATATTTTATCTGAATAATTTCACGGTTTAAAAATTAAATATTTTAATAACCATTAATAACAAAGTTTTAAGTTTATTACATTTTTCTCTTTATAAGAGTCGTTTGAATCTAAATACCAATTTTACGAAAAGTTCTAAAGTCACTAACTTACTTTCTAATTAATGCATTGAGAAAATTAATTAAGATACATTTAGTAAAGCTGAAATGTTGAAAGTTACGTTATTTAAATTTGATCCTGAAATTCTATAAATATTTATTTCGTTTTCTTTTAAGCTGATTTATTAAATTAATTTATGTGCAGTTTGTAATTATTTTATAGAACGTTAAAGTTGGACATATTCTCAAGAAAGAAAAAAAGAGAGGTATACAGTAAAAAAGGAAGTAGTAGTAAAAGAGGGAGTATTTAGTGCGTACTTACCACTGGCAAGAAGGAGTACGTATACATAGATTCAAAGGTAAGGCTTAGTCTTAACTGACTGATGAAGATATTTTAAAGGAAAATCTGTGATATTGTAGTCATTTAATTATGCCAATCACTTTTGATATGTTCCTCTCTGTTTCAAAATTAGGACCTCCTATCATTATCAGTACCTACTACCATATATACAATTAGTATCTACAATTAGTGTAATAAGACATTGTGAATAATAATAATTAATAAAGGAATGCTGCGGTGGTTTGGTCATGTAGAAAGAATGAAAGAGGAAAAGTAACAAAGCAAATTTATGTTGCTAAAGTGAACGGAAGAGTCGGAAAGGGGCACCCTAGACGAAATTTTATTTTTAGGCCCTCGCCGTTAATTTCATAGTTCGCGAGCAACCTTAATTCGAACCCTGCTGACTCTAGTAAAATTATTGTAAATAGCAGTGCTTACTTACTAAGTGAACGGCGCTGAAAATTAACTTCACGAGCAAACCTACATTTCTGGTAATTAAAGTATTTCGAAGATGTTAACTCCACTGACACGCTCGGGAGCAACGCGGCAGACAAACTGCTTCAAAATCCACTCAGCAATGATATGAAGCTAGTGCTTAACAGTGGGGCGTATAAAGGAATGGAAGGCTTATGTGGCTCGTTTTAATCTTCTTTACGGATAAACGAGGATTCGTTGTAAAGACATACAATTAATAAAAAGCCAATGCAGAAAAACTTTGAAAGCGTATAACTCACGGTGGACACTTGACGTCGTTAAACCACAAAGTACTATTGGGCTTAATTAAAGAAACGTTTTGGCTTGTGAATGAATTCTCTCACACCCTCCAAACTCTCTCTATAATTTGGGTGAAAGACTTTGGTTTATAAATGACCTTTAAAATGTAGATTTTTAAAATATTGTGCGCTATGCTCCAGGATTTTATTTCATGTCTTTTATATTCTGCTAAAACACTATATACACTATTAAATAAACGAAAGTGCATAACTAACTGCTTTAATAATACAATTAGCTATTTATTTTTGAAGTGTCAACATATACATATTAATAATATATTATGTGCAACTGGTCCAGTCCGCTACTTCTAACCCGTCAAAAATGAATCTTTATAGTTGTTTGATCTATGTAATAGGTCCGTACATATGAAATTGGCGTTTTGTACGGGAGGAATATAATGTCAATTTTTTTAAATATATTTAATTAATCAAAGTATGCACCGTTCTATGCACTTTTTTTTGCCATCTCAAAGGCAGTTCATTGATCCCTTTACTAAAAAAACCATAGGGCGAGAATTAATAAACTCTTTGAAGGTAGTTTGGACTGCCGCATCGGAGTTGATTTTTTTTCCTTGTCCTTGACTACGGTGAATGTCGCAGACATTCCAATTGTAGCTCATCTAACTAACTTGTTGTTTGTTGTGTATTGTGTGGTCTTGCGTTGTCGTGAAGCAGCAGTGGCCTGGAGTGATTGACCAATCTCGGTTGTGTTGCAGCTAGTTCTTCCTTCATGGTTTGCAGTTGCTGACAATAGATATCTGCCGTAATGGTTTGGCCAGATTTTAGAAAGCTGTAGTGAATGACACCGGCTCTAGTACCAATAAACACTCACAAGTAACTTTTTCTTAATAATACTTCTTAATAATATAATAATAATTTTAGATAATTTTCGTTTAGGACAGGATTTGGCTGGGTCTCCAGGGTTCAGCCATTGCGACAAGCGCTTCCGATTATCGTACAGTATCCACTTTTCATCACAAGTAATGATTCGATATAAAATCCCTTCATTTTTGTGTCGGTTGAGCACAGTAACACAGCAGTCGATGCGTGTTTGCAAGTTCGATTCACTCAATGCATGAGGTACCCATAGTTCAATTTTTTTGACTTTCCCGATATGCTTCAAGTGGATTAATACAGTTTTATCACTTACTCCGAAGTCTGCAGCTATCTCTGAAGTACTTTGTGATGGATCCGCTTCCAAAATAACCTTTAATTCTTCATTTTCCACTTTGGTCTCTGGGCGTCCACGGGGTTGGTTCTGAAGGTCGATATTTCCAGAACAAAAACGTTGAAACCAAAAACGTACCGTGCTTTCTTTTGCGACACCAGCGCCGTATACATCATTAATCCTTCGAGCTGTTTCTGCAGCACTGGTGCCACGGTAGAACTCGTACTGGTAAATATACCGATATTTCATGTTTTCCATTGTACGGTAATAAGCGACGCCAAAAAAACTATGAGGAAAAAACAAATGAATGACTGTTCTCAAAACTCAAATATACCAGCTAAATGAATTTATAAATTTGAATTTGGAATTCTTAGCCAAAGAGGATATATTTCAGATCAAAATGGTCAGTGTGAAAAAAACGCTAATTTCATATGTAAGGACCCAATATTATAACTGACATAAAAATTATTCCAACGTTATGTTATCTTATATATCACGTGAATTTTAATAAGTTATTAAGTAAGTACTATATAAACTGTATAAAGAAGATTATTAATATTAGAATAAAATAAAATATTATAACTTAATAATTAAAACTTATAACTAGTCACTTAACATCAGGTGAGCCGCATGCTCATTTGCCCCCTCCTCTATAAAAAAAAAAAAAAAAACTTTGTTCACTATCACTACTAATAATACAGCCCATCAAAAATCCACTGCAGAACATAGGTCTCCCTCATATATCGCCACAGAGCACGGTCCTAAATCACCTGCATCTATCGACTACCTGTAAGTTAGATTAGCTTCTCACTCAATGTAGTGACTTGGAGGTTGCATAAAACAAGCCAGCGCAGTTTTGGGCGAGCTTTTATCCCATTGTATTTTTTATTCTCTTTCTTCCCATAGGTTTTCGAGCTATATTGTCGACCTATTAAGCTTCAGCCTACTGTTCTGCTGAGTTATACGTAATATTAAATTAGTTTACTCACATTAGTTTAGTCATAAATTCATCGCAAGTTGGAAAAGTTATAAAATCGTACTTAAAATTATTCTGAGCTTTCATTCAATCGGAAAGCTTTTTAAAACAAAAAACAAAGACAACTTCAAAGTAGTTCTATTGTCTTAGACTAATAGACGATTTTGATCTATTAAATTTAGTGACAATTTCTATCATTTTATTCTATTTTAACAACAAGAGCAAAATTTTTTGAACAAGTTCAAACCTTCCTGTTTAAAGCTTTATTGTAAATATTTAAAAAGGTACAGTTATTTTAATATACTGAAAAGCTGATATGAGTTAATTTACGAGTATGTTACAGAATTATGTTATTTACTAAACCTTTTATACACCTAACGTTTCATCACCCTAAGCTACGTTTCTTATATCGTAATCACTAAAATATATTTACTTTATATCTGTTTTCTAAAATCTATTCTAATTTTCATCAGTCCATAAAAGCCCTATTATAGACTTTCCTCATAGTTATGAGGTTTTATATCATATGTTATCGCCACGCTTGGCAGGTACATTGACAACTGTAATATCTCTTACTTTCTTCTATCTACTTTTCACATCCAAAAATTATCAATTCATGTAAGTTACATGCGATTGTAAAAAAATAAATCATCATTTTTATCGTGCAAAAAATCATGTGGCTTACAGGTGATTTTCTTAACCAATCCACATAAAATATAGGTTACTATAATCAATAATATATTATTTAACAAAAATACAAAGAAGATATGAAAGCAAAAAGCAAAATAAAAATCAAAAAAGCGTGGTTTACTTAAACCACGCTTTTTTGATATTTTATGCATTTTATACATCTTTTATCATAAAATATTATTAAGTTATTATACGTGGCAGAGCCACGATGCAGTTATATTATGGTTGGCACAATTGCGAGCGTGGTACTAAAACGGTTCGACCGTTCGATTTAGTACCACGCTCTCACATAATGTCAGCGTGAAATAGCAGCTAAATACTGCTGTTTGGTATGTTTGATGTAGACAACTGAGACCTTTTTTACTGCAAACCACGCTTTTTTGATATTTTATGCATTTTATACATCTTTTATCATAAAATATTATTAAGTTATTATACGTGGCAGAGCCACGATGCAGTTATATTATGGTTGGCACAATTGCGAGCGTGGTACTAAAACGGTTCGACCGTTCGATTTAGTACCACGCTCTCACATAATGTCAGCGTGAAATAGCAGCTAAATACTGCTGTTTGGTATGTTTGATGTAGACAACTGAGACCTTTTTTACTGCAAACGAGGTATGCTATCTTAGTCCTCAGGTGTGACAACGCATCTGCATTTTGATTCTTAATTAAGAATAAATTTAGATGTCTATGAACCACAGCATCCACTTACCATCAGGTGGAATGTGCGCTCGTTTGTCACCTTTATTCCATAATAACAAAAAATAATATAATATTAAACTCTATTTAAACTCAATTGTTACCTGAATAAATCTAAAGTATTATAATCATTAATTTTACAATAATTATTATGCGAAACTAAATTAAAGTGCCTTTGTAACCACAATAAAATTAAATAAAGGCCTTGAAAAAAAGTTAATCAGTGAAAAGAATGAACCCAAAATAAATAAACCAAAAAGATTTTTGTGAAAAACTGCTTACAGTTGATGTTAATCGAGGGAAAATATAAAAGAGGCCGTGCAAAAATGTACACTAATGAATATAAAAGTTTGAATAAAACGTTGACGTTAAATCTACAATTTTAACGTATTCTTAATTTAATTATTCTTGAAAGTTTCTTGTTTATAATAAGTTGAGCTTAGTCAGGATTCTTATGCTAATTATATTTTGATTTTTTATACCATTGGGTGACAAACGAGCCAACATTCCACCTGATGGTAAGTGGGTGCTGTGGCCCATAGACATTTATCTCCAATTAAAAATCAAAATGCAAATGCGTTGTCACCCTTGAGGACTAAGATAAAAAGGGTAAAAAATGTCTCTGGTCCTCTATACTCGCCATACGAAGCAGCATTACGCAAGTATTTGACGCTGGTGTGATGTAAGAGCGTGGTCCTGATCCGGTCGAGCCTACTCATTCGTGCTTTAACTATAATATAAGCTGCAACGTGACTCGTACTACGTTGCGTAGCGACCACGTAAGATATAGTTTCGTTATACAGGCTTGTAAAGTAGTGTGGACTGTAATTAATTTACCAATGATCTCACAAGTTATGGTATATTATTCAGAAGTAACACTGGAAAAACGAAATCTATGGATATATTTCTATTGCAATAAAGTATTACCTGACATACTCCATTGGGAATCGAAACCTCATAAACGCTTCCATACGAATATACTGTCGCAAAATCCTGCAGAAATTCATTTGGATTTATCAGACTCGGGGGATGAATCGTCGCATACGATACAAGCCTACAGCTCAGCCTTCAGATATAAATCTTTTAGGTTTATCAGTCCAGATGCGTTTTCGCGCAATAACGATTTCATCCAGTTAGACAATCGTAACGGGTGTTATAATCGTTAACAGTCGCTAAGATAAAGGCTAAGCATACATTCAGAATTCGTTTCGATTTTTCTACTTTTCGATGTATGAAAAAATGTTATCAGGGTATTTTACTAAAAAGTGAAATGGTACGAGTTTATAAAATACGTATGATGTCATAATTTTCACTTTGTGATACAAAGCAACTAAAACAAAAAGAAATACAATACAAAAAGAAATAAAAAAGAAAGAAATATAATAAATATTGTCCGGTCTGATATTTTGTTGTTTATATAAAATAGCAAAATCAATTTTTTTTAAATTTTTGTAGTTTTAAGCAATGTCGCCTGCATACAAAAAGCTAGTGAACATTAGTTCCAATTGATAGTGTGGTCCATGCCACGATAGCGTAAAACTAATGGACCGCGATTATGTTTTAAATCTATAAATAAAGCGTGAGAACAAAGTAAGCTCTAAATGTAATATCATGTAATATCACTTTATAATGTCATAAAAACTTTTTTATAAAATTCTCTTTATAATGTCATAAAAAATAAGACTGACTAAAATACACATAGTATTTCTGACTGAGTGAACCGACCAGTTGATACTTTGGCCTGTACATCTATCATCTACTAAGAATCAGGATGTAAATGCGTTGTCACTGGACTGCAATAAAATTCCTTGTTATAAGTAAAAATTGCTCTGTTTTGACTAATTCCAGCCGTAAAATTTCACCATCGTACATCGCGATACCATCCATACCATCTAGATGACTGGCGGCCCACAACAGTGCGATTTAAAAGAAGTTTTCTTCCTCACATAAGTTCCTTGTAGAATCGATTACGATTTTCCGGACCGATACGGTACTTAAGGAACTTCATTAAAAAAGCTTATCGTTTTCAAAATGCCGCCAACGCATCGTAATTTCCCTGGTGTTGCAGTTGTTGATTGGGCGGCTGTAATCACTTACCATCAGATAAACCGTATGCTCGTTTCCTATAGAATAATATCTATACCCATAATATGAAACACGACAGCATCAGTTTGCTCTTTCACGCTCCTATTCTTTCAGATCCTGGTCCTACCCGCATCGAACTAACCCTTTCTAGCCCCAGCGTGGCTCTTCTACGTACATTGGCGGTTAGGCATTGGAGTTTGCTGGTCAACTAGTGGCGCATATATATATTATTTATGACTTGATATTCTGAAACATGCTTTTATTAAAAAATAATCTTTATATTTATAAATACTAAACACTAAAGGTTACACAATCATTTACTATAGTTAAATTTGAAGTAAGTAACAAACCAAGTCAGATTTACAGCTCATTGTAATAAAAAGCGCTTAACTGGTCAACTATTAGCACTTCAGCCCTACTTTTCAAATAAATAATTAACTTACTCTTCGCTACATACTTTAGTCTACACATTATCTATTTTATTACTACTTGAAATAAAAGATTTGAAAAAATAGTAGTTTTGAGAATTTTTCAGAATATCAAGTCATAAAGTAATATATATATATATATATATATATATATATATATATATATATATATATATATACATTATTTTATGACTTGATATTCTGAAAAATGCTTTTAGTAAAAAATAATCTTTATATTTATAACCATCCATATCATATGGATGATTGGCAGTCCACCACCGTGCGATTTAAAAGAAGTTTTCTTCCTCACACAACTTTCTTGTGGAATCGACTAATAACAGAGTTTTTCCGGACCGATACGACTTAGGGATCTTCAAGAAAAGAACCTACTCCTTTTTAAAAGACCGGCAAAGTATCTGCAATTCCCCTGGTGTTGCAGTTTTTCATGGGCCGCGGTAATCACTTACTATCTAGTGAACCGTATGCTCGTTTGCACCTCTCCTTTAAAAAAATTCTTAATAAATACATTTATTTTTTCATAAACTAAAACACATTTCTTGGACATAAATCTTATATAGTTTTGAAAATAACATCCTTTAAATAACTACCATTTACCCTCCTCAATGATGCGCTTTTTTAAGACGAGATTTATCATCTATCGTAATGTTTCTAGATTTATCCCTTATTGCTGGATGGCTCTGGGATTGTTATCTTTCAGACCCTATCACAGAAAGAAATCTGAAGCAGTTAAGTCAGGTGAACGTAGCAGCCAATTAAGGGCTCGTCGCTCATAATGCGATTTTGAATGAAATAAGCTTCATGCCTAGCCAATTCATTACACTGGACTGAATACGCCAATTGAATCGGATATGTGCTGGCAGCTGTATTTAATGCGGATAGATATGAAAAATCACTTGAATATTCTGGAGCGAGGTTCTGGATAATCCAACTCCTGGGACCGCCTTTGAGTTTACACAAAGACTCTTCTGCAATGCTTCGGCCTACACGTTAAATATTGTCTTTTGGCCTTCCTGAAGTTGGCCTACAAGCACGTGCATGGTAAATCACTCACAGCGCCCTGAATTTGAGCCGTCGGAATAAATAAGTTAAGTTTAGTTTGTTTAAATGATAATTTTCGGACATCTAAATGACGAGTGTATGCTCTTTGCGTAATAAAATTGATCATTTTCTATATTATCTCAGTCGTGATTTTTCCATAAGTATAAATAAATATATATTACAAATATATAGTATAAATAAATATACAACATAAATTACAAATTTGTGTCGTATAATTTGAATTTTTTCGTTAACTTTGAAATAAACACGAGGGTTGTGGATTAAAGCTGCTCTTTTATATCCTTAAAGCCTTAAGACCAATTTTGACACAGTGTAAACTTTCAAATTTAATAATTACGTTACAACGTATCAAATGTGGACTGCTGGATGTGGAAACTATTCACGCGTCCTAATATATCGTTATTCGATATTACGCTTAGCTTGTTCGATCGGTGGTAGACTTGGGTGCAGTGATATTCGAAAACCAATCGTTTGTGTTTTGTTCAAATATTGACTACAGCGTAGATTGCAGTTGCAATTGGAATAGAGCTGGAATCGGAGATGAAATTTCGCGACGCAGTGGCGCGTAAGTGTTTCAGGTTCGAGTAAGTGTTAGGTTAGATAGTACAGCAGCATTTCACTGCAGCACTACAGGCGGCCGCGAGTTCGAATACCGCACGAAACACGTGTTTGTTTGGCGTACTAATACTAATTTATGTTCTAAATGGAACGCGTCACGTCAACGCTAAATTTCTAAAAAAGGTATATTTAAAAAGATAAACTAAAATAATTACATATATACGTCCCACTGCTGTTCACAGGCATCTTCTAATTTATTTAAAACTTGTTTGTTGTGTTCTTGTTCCTTGAAATATTTATAGTATAGTAGTACTCTTTTATATCTATGTATAGTACTACGTCTTGGACTCAATCAGTAGAATCTTCTATGTTGTGAGAAGTTATATGTGTTTAAAAATGTCACGTGTATGATTGTCGCACAAATGAGTGTGATCGATCTTAGAAAGACCACGCTTTCACAGAATACCACCGTGTAAAAGCAGTTTAATCCTGCTGTGTTCCGTATGATGAATGTGTTTGAGAGAACCGGAGACCTTTTATTCTGGAAATGAAGCATCTGCATTTTGGTCCTTAATTGAATATATATTAATATTTCGAGCTATATTGTCGACCTATTAAGCTTCAGCCTACTGTTCTGCTGGGTTATACGTAATATTAAATTAGTTTACTCACATTAGTTTAGTCACAAATTCATCGCAAGTTGGAAAAGTTATAAAATCGTACTTAAAATTATTCTGAGCTTTCATTCAATCGGAAAGCTTTTTAAAACAACAACAAAGACAACTTCAAAGTAGTTCTATTGTCTTAGACTAATAGACGATTTTGATCTATTAAATTTAGTGACAATTTCTATCATTTTATTCTATTTTAACAACAAGAGCAAAATTTTTTGAACAAGTTCAAACCTTCCTGTTTAAAGCTTTTTTGTAAATATTTAAAAAGGTACAGTTATTTTAATATACTGAAAAGCTGATATGAGTTAATTTACGAGTATGTTACAGAATTATGTTATTTACTAAACCTTTTATACACCTAACGTTTCATCACCCTAAGCTACGTTTCTTATATCGTAATCACTAAAATATATTTACTTTATATCTGTTTTCTAAAATCTATTCTAATTTTCATCAGTCCATAAAAGCCCTATTATAGACTTTCCTCATAGTTATGAGGTTTTATATCATATGTTATCGCCACGCTTGGCAGGTACATTGACAACTGTAATATCTCTTACTTTCTTCTATCTACTTTTCACATCCAAAAATTATCAATTCATGTAAGTTACATGCGATTGTAAAAAAATAAATCATCATTTTTATCGTGCAAAAAATCATGTGGCTTACAGGTGATTTTCTTAACCAATCCACATAAAATATAGGTTACTATAATCAATAATATATTATTTAACAAAAATACAAAGAAGATATGAAAGCAAAAAGCAAAATAAAAATCAAAAAAGCGTGGTTTACTTAAACCACGCTTTTTTGATATTTTATGCATTTTATACATCTTTTATCATAAAATATTATTAAGTTATTATACGTGGCAGAGCCACGATGCAGTTATATTATGGTTGGCACAATTGCGAGCGTGGTACTAAAACGGTTCGACCGTTCGATTTAGTACCACGCTCTCACATAATGTCAGCGTGAAATAGCAGCTAAATACTGCTGTTTGGTATGTTTGATGTATACAACTGAGACATTTTTTACTGCAAACCACGCTTTTTTGATATTTTATGCATTTTATACATCTTTTATCATAAAATATTATTAAGTTATTATACGTGGCAGAGCCACGATGCAGTTATATTATGGTTGGCACAATTGCGAGCGTGGTACTAAAACGGTTCGACCGTTCGATTTAGTACCACGCTCTCACATAATGTCAGCGTGAAATAGCAGCTAAATACTGCTGTTTGGTATGTTTGATGTAGACAACTGAGACCTTTTTTACTGCAAACGAGGTATGCTATCTTAGTCCTCAGGTGTGACAACGCATCTGCATTTTGATTCTTAATTAAGAATAAATTTAGATGTCTATGAACCACAGCATCCACTTACCATCAGGTGGAATGTGCGCTCGTTTGTCACCTTTATTCCATTATAACAAAAAATAATATAATATTAAACTCTATTTAAACTCAATTGTTACCTGAATAAATCTAAAGTATTATAATCATTAATTTTACAATAATTATTATGCGAAACTAAATTAAAGTGCCTTTGTAACCACAATAAAATTAAATAAAGGCCTTGAAAAAAAGTTAATCAGTGAAAAGAATGAACCCAAAATAAATAAACCAAAAAGATTTTTGTGAAAAACTGCTTACAGTTGATGTTAATCGAGGGAAAATATAAAAGAGGCCGTGCAAAAATGTACACTAATGAATATAAAAGTTTGAATAAAACGTTGACGTTAAATCTACAATTTTAACGTATTCTTAATTTAATTATTCTTGAAAGTTTCTTGTTTATAATAAGTTGAGCTTAGTCAGGATTCTTATGCTAATTATATTTTGATATTTTATACCATTGGGTGACAAACGAGCCAACATTCCACCTGATGGTAAGTGGGTGCTGTGGCCCATAGACATTTATCTCCAATTAAAAATCAAAATGCAAATGCGTTGTCACCCTTGAGGACTAAGATAAAAAGGGTAAAAAATGTCTCTGGTCCTCTATACTCGCCATACGAAGCAGCATTACGCAAGTATTTGACGCTGGTGTGATTTAAGAGCGTGGTCCTGATCCGGTCGAGCCTACTCATTCGTGCTTTAACTATAATATAAGCTGCAACGTGACTCGTACCACGTTACGTAGCGACCACGTAAGATATAGTTTCGTTATACAGGCTTGTAAAGTAGTGTGGACTGTAATTAATTTACCAATGATCTCACAAGTTATGGTATATTATTCAGAAGTAACACTGGAAAAACGAAATCTATGGATATATTTCTATTGCAATAAAGTATTACCTGACATACTCCATTGGGAATCGAAACCTCATAAACGCTTCCATACGAATATACTGTCGCAAAATCCTGCAGAAATTCATTTGGATTTATCAGACTCGGGGGATGAATCGTCGCATACGATACAAGCCTACAGCTCAGCCTTCAGATATAAATCTTTTAGGTTTATCAGTCCAGATGCGTTTTCGCGCAATAACGATTTCATCCAGTTAGACAATCTTAACGGGTGTTATAATCGTTAACAGCCGCTAAGATAAAGGCTAAGCATACATTCAGAATTCGTTTCGATTTTTCTACTTTTCGATGTATGAAAAAATGTTATCAGGGTATTTTACTAAAAAGTGAAATGGTACGAGTTTATAAAATACGTATGATGTCATAATTTTCACTTTGTGATACAAAGCAACTAAAACAAAAAGAAATACAATACAAAAAGAAATAAAAAAGAAAGAAATATAATAAATATTTTCCGGTCTGATATTTTGTTGTTTATATAAAATAGCAAAATCAATTTTTTTTTAAATTTTTGTAGTTTTAAGCAATGTCGCCTGCATACAAAAAGCTAGTGAACATTAGTTCCAATTGATAGTGTGGTCCATGCCACGATAGCGTAAAACTAATGGACCGCGATTATGTTTTAAATCTATAAATAAAGCGTGAGAACAAAGTAAGCTCTAAATGTAATATCATGTAATATCACTTTATAATGTCATAAAAACTTTTTTATAAAATTCTCTTTATAATGTCATAAAAAATAAGACTGACTAAAATACACATAGTATTTCTGACTGAGTGAACCGACCAGTTGATACTTTGGCCTGTACATCTATCATCTACTAAGAATCAGGATGTAAATGCGTTGTCACTGGACTGCAATAAAATTCCTTGTTATAAGTAAAAATTGCTCTGTTTTGACTAATTCCAGCCGTAAAATTTCACCATCGTACATCGCGATACCATCCATACCATCTAGATGACTGGCGGCCCACAACAGTGCGATTTAAAAGAAGTTTTCTTCCTCACATAAGTTCCTTGTAGAATCGATTACGATTTTCCGGACCGATACGGTACTTAAGGAACTTCATTAAAAAAGCTTATCGTTTTCAAAATGCCGCCAACGCATCGTAATTTCCCTGGTGTTGCAGTTGTTGATTGGGCGGCTGTAATCACTTACCATCAGATAAACCGTATGCTCGTTTCCTATAGAATAATATCTATACCCATAATATGAAACACGACAGCATCAGTTTGCTCTTTCACGCTCCTATTCTTTCAGATCCTGGTCCTACCCGCATCGAACTAACCCTTTCTAGCTCCAGCGTGGCTCTTCTACGTACATTGGCGGTTAGGCATTGGAGTTTGCTGGTCAACTAGTGGCGCATATATATATTATTTATGACTTGATATTCTGAAACATGCTTTTATTAAAAAATAATCTTTATATTTATAAATACTAAACACTAAAGGTTACACAATCATTTACTATAGTTAAATTTGAAGTAAGTAACAAACCAAGTCAGATTTACAGCTCATTGTAATAAAAAGCGCTTAACTGGTCAACTATTAGCACTTCAGCCCTACTTTTCAAATAAATAATTAACTTACTCTTCGCTACATACTTTAGTCTACACATTATCTATTTTATTACTACTTGAAATAAAAGATTTGAAAAAATAGTAGTTTTGAGAATTTTTCAGAATATCAAGTCATAAAGTAATATATATATATATATATATATATATATATATATATATATATATATATATATATATATATATATATATATATATATATATATATATATATATATATACATTATTTTATGACTTGATATTCTGAAAAATGCTTTTAGTAAAAAATAATCTTTATATTTATAACCATCCATATCATATGGATGATTGGCAGTCCACCACCGTGCGATTTAAAAGAAGTTTTCTTCCTCACACAACTTTCTTGTGGAATCGACTAATAACAGAGTTTTTCCGGACCGATACGACTTAGGGATCTTCAAGAAAAGAACCTACTCCTTTTTAAAAGACCGGCAAAGTATCTGCAATTCCCCTGGTGTTGCAGTTTTTCATGGGCCGCGGTAATCACTTACTATCTAGTGAACCGTATGCTCGTTTGCACCTCTCCTTTAAAAAAATTCTTAATAAATACATTTATTTTTTCATAAACTAAAACACATTTCTTGGACATAAATCTTATATAGTTTTGAAAATAACATCCTTTAAATAACTACCATTTACCCTCCTCAATGATGCGCTTTTTTAAGACGAGATTTATCATCTATCGTAATGTTTCTAGATTTATCCCTTATTGCTGGATGGCTCTGGGATTGTTATCTTTCAGACCCTATCACAGAAAGAAATCTGAAGCAGTTAAGTCAGGTGAACGTAGCAGCCAATTAAGGGCTCGTCGCTCATAATGCGATTTTGAATGAAATAAGCTTCATGCCTAGCCAATTCATTACACTGGACTGAATACGCCAATTGAATCGGATATGTGCTGGCAGCTGTATTTAATGCGGATAGATATGAAAAATCACTTGAATATTCTGGAGCGAGGTTCTGGATAATCCAACTCCTGGGACCGCCTTTGAGTTTACACAAAGACTCTTCTGCAATGCTTCGGCCTACACGTTAAATATTGTCTTTTGGCCTTCCTGAAGTTGGCCTACAAGCACGTGCATGGTAAATCACTCACAGCGCCCTGAATTTGAGCCGTCGGAATAAATAAGTTAAGTTTAGTTTGTTTAAATGATAATTTTCGGACATCTAAATGACGAGTGTATGCTCTTTGCGTAATAAAATTGATCATTTTCTATATTATCTCAGTCGTGATTTTTCCATAAGTATAAATAAATATATATTACAAATATATAGTATAAATAAATATACAACATAAATTACAAATTTGTGTCGTATAATTTGAATTTTTTCGTTAACTTTGAAATAAACACGAGGGTTGTGGATTAAAGCTGCTCTTTTATATCCTTAAAGCCTTAAGACCAATTTTGACACAGTGTAAACTTTCAAATTTAATAATTACGTTACAACGTATCAAATGTGGACTGCTGGATGTGGAAACTATTCACGCGTCCTAATATATCGTTATTCGATATTACGCTTAGCTTGTTCGATCGGTGGTAGACTTGGGTGCAGTGATATTCGAAAACCAATCGTTTGTGTTTTGTTCAAATATTGACTACAGCGTAGATTGCAGTTGCAATTGGAATAGAGCTGGAATCGGAGATGAAATTTCGCGACGCAGTGGCGCGTAAGTGTTTCAGGTTCGAGTAAGTGTTAGGTTAGATAGTACAGCAGCATTTCACTGCAGCACTACAGGCGGCCGCGAGTTCGAATACCGCACGAAACACGTGTTTGTTTGGCGTACTAATACTAATTTATGTTCTAAATGGAACGCGTCACGTCAACGCTAAATTTCTAAAAAAGGTATATTTAAAAAGATAAACTAAAATAATTACATATATACGTCCCACTGCTGTTCACAGGCATCTTCTAATTTATTTAAAACTTGTTTGTTGTGTTCTTGTTCCTTGAAATATTTATAGTATAGTAGTACTCTTTTATATCTATGTATAGTACTACGTCTTGGACTCAATCAGTAGAATCTTCTATGTTGTGAGAAGTTATATGTGTTTAAAAATGTCACGTGTATGATTGTCGCACAAATGAGTGTGATCGATCTTAGAAAGACCACGCTTTCACAGAATACCACCGTGTAAAAGCAGTTTAATCCTGCTGTGTTCCGTATGATGAATGTGTTTGAGAGAACCGGAGACCTTTTATTCTGGAAATGAAGCATCTGCATTTTGGTCCTTAATTGAATATATATTAATATTTCGAGCTATATTGTCGACCTATTAAGCTTCAGCCTACTGTTCTGCTGGGTTATACGTAATATTAAATTAGTTTACTCACATTAGTTTAGTCACAAATTCATCGCAAGTTGGAAAAGTTATAAAATCGTACTTAAAATTATTCTGAGCTTTCATTCAATCGGAAAGCTTTTTAAAACAACAACAAAGACAACTTCAAAGTAGTTCTATTGTCTTAGACTAATAGACGATTTTGATCTATTAAATTTAGTGACAATTTCTATCATTTTATTCTATTTTAACAACAAGAGCAAAATTTTTTGAACAAGTTCAAACCTTCCTGTTTAAAGCTTTTTTGTAAATATTTAAAAAGGTACAGTTATTTTAATATACTGAAAAGCTGATATGAGTTAATTTACGAGTATGTTACAGAATTATGTTATTTACTAAACCTTTTATACACCTAACGTTTCATCACCCTAAGCTACGTTTCTTATATCGTAATCACTAAAATATATTTACTTTATATCTGTTTTCTAAAATCTATTCTAATTTTCATCAGTCCATAAAAGCCCTATTATAGACTTTCCTCATAGTTATGAGGTTTTATATCATATGTTATCGCCACGCTTGGCAGGTACATTGACAACTGTAATATCTCTTACTTTCTTCTATCTACTTTTCACATCCAAAAATTATCAATTCATGTAAGTTACATGCGATTGTAAAAAAATAAATCATCATTTTTATCGTGCAAAAAATCATGTGGCTTACAGGTGATTTTCTTAACCAATCCACATAAAATATAGGTTACTATAATCAATAATATATTATTTAACAAAAATACAAAGAAGATATGAAAGCAAAAAGCAAAATAAAAATCAAAAAAGCGTGGTTTACTTAAACCACGCTTTTTTGATATTTTATGCATTTTATACATCTTTTATCATAAAATATTATTAAGTTATTATACGTGGCAGAGCCACGATGCAGTTATATTATGGTTGGCACAATTGCGAGCGTGGTACTAAAACGGTTCGACCGTTCGATTTAGTACCACGCTCTCACATAATGTCAGCGTGAAATAGCAGCTAAATACTGCTGTTTGGTATGTTTGATGTAGACAACTGAGACATTTTTTACTGCAAACCACGCTTTTTTGATATTTTATGCATTTTATACATCTTTTATCATAAAATATTATTAAGTTATTATACGTGGCAGAGCCACGATGCAGTTATATTATGGTTGGCACAATTGCGAGCGTGGTACTAAAACGGTTCGACCGTTCGATTTAGTACCACGCTCTCACATAATGTCAGCGTGAAATAGCAGCTAAATACTGCTGTTTGGTATGTTTGATGTAGACAACTGAGACCTTTTTTACTGCAAACGAGGTATGCTATCTTAGTCCTCAGGTGTGACAACGCATCTGCATTTTGATTCTTAATTAAGAATAAATTTAGATGTCTATGAACCACAGCATCCACTTACCATCAGGTGGAATGTGCGCTCGTTTGTCACCTTTATTCCATTATAACAAAAAATAATATAATATTAAACTCTATTTAAACTCAATTGTTACCTGAATAAATCTAAAGTATTATAATCATTAATTTTACAATAATTATTATGCGAAACTAAATTAAAGTGCCTTTGTAACCACAATAAAATTAAATAAAGGCCTTGAAAAAAAGTTAATCAGTGAAAAGAATGAACCCAAAATAAATAAACCAAAAAGATTTTTGTGAAAAACTGCTTACAGTTGATGTTAATCGAGGGAAAATATAAAAGAGGCCGTGCAAAAATGTACACTAATGAATATAAAAGTTTGAATAAAACGTTGACGTTAAATCTACAATTTTAACGTATTCTTAATTTAATTATTCTTGAAAGTTTCTTGTTTATAATAAGTTGAGCTTAGTCAGGATTCTTATGCTAATTATATTTTGATTTTTTATACCATTGGGTGACAAACGAGCCAACATTCCACCTGATGGTAAGTGGGTGCTGTGGCCCATAGACATTTATCTCCAATTAAAAATCAAAATGCAAATGCGTTGTCACCCTTGAGGACTAAGATAAAAAGGGTAAAAAATGTCTCTGGTCCTCTATACTCGCCATACGAAGCAGCATTACGCAAGTATTTGACGCTGGTGTGATTTAAGAGCGTGGTCCTGATCCGGTCGAGCCTACTCATTCGTGCTTTAACTATAATATAAGCTGCAACGTGACTCGTACCACGTTACGTAGCGACCACGTAAGATATAGTTTCGTTATACAGGCTTGTAAAGTAGTGTGGACTGTAATTAATTTACCAATGATCTCACAAGTTATGGTATATTATTCAGAAGTAACACTGGAAAAACGAAATCTATGGATATATTTCTATTGCAATAAAGTATTACCTGACATACTCCATTGGGAATCGAAACCTCATAAACGCTTCCATACGAATATACTGTCGCAAAATCCTGCAGAAATTCATTTGGATTTATCAGACTCGGGGGATGAATCGTCGCATACGATACAAGCCTACAGCTCAGCCTTCAGATATAAATCTTTTAGGTTTATCAGTCCAGATGCGTTTTCGCGCAATAACGATTTCATCCAGTTAGACAATCTTAACGGGTGTTATAATCGTTAACAGCCGCTAAGATAAAGGCTAAGCATACATTCAGAATTCGTTTCGATTTTTCTACTTTTCGATGTATGAAAAAATGTTATCAGGGTATTTTACTAAAAAGTGAAATGGTACGAGTTTATAAAATACGTATGATGTCATAATTTTCACTTTGTGATACAAAGCAACTAAAACAAAAAGAAATACAATACAAAAAGAAATAAAAAAGAAAGAAATATAATAAATATTTTCCGGTCTGATATTTTGTTGTTTATATAAAATAGCAAAATCAATTTTTTTTTAAATTTTTGTAGTTTTAAGCAATGTGTTTTTGGAAGATAGATGTAGATGTCTATGGGCCGCAGCAACCACTTACCATCAGGTGGACTGTGTGCTCGTTTGTCAGCCTATTCTATAAAAAAAAAAAAAAAAAAAAAAAAAAAAAAAAAAAAAAAAAAAATGTCGCCTGCATACAAAAAGCTAGTGAACATTAGTTCCAATTGATAGTGTGGTCCATGCCACGATAGCGTAAAACTAATGGACCGCGATTATGTTTTAAATCTATAAATAAAGCGTGAGAACAAAGTAAGCTCTAAATGTAATATCATGTAATATCACTTTATAATGTCATAAAAACTTTTTTATAAAATTCTCTTTATAATGTCATAAAAAATAAGACTGACTAAAATACACATAGTATTTCTGACTGAGTGAACCGACCAGTTGATACTTTGGCCTGTACATCTATCATCTACTAAGAATCAGGATGTAAATGCGTTGTCACTGGACTGCAATAAAATTCCTTGTTATAAGTAAAAATTGCTCTGTTTTGACTAATTCCAGCCGTAAAATTTCACCATCGTACATCGCGATACCATCCATACCATCTAGATGACTGGCGGCCCACAACAGTGCGATTTAAAAGAAGTTTTCTTCCTCACATAAGTTCCTTGTAGAATCGATTACGATTTTCCGGACCGATACGGTACTTAAGGAACTTCATTAAAAAAGCTTATCGTTTTCAAAATGCCGCCAACGCATCGTAATTTCCCTGGTGTTGCAGTTGTTGATTGGGCGGCTGTAATCACTTACCATCAGATAAACCGTATGCTCGTTTCCTATAGAATAATATCTATACCCATAATATGAAACACGACAGCATCAGTTTGCTCTTTCACGCTCCTATTCTTTCAGATCCTGGTCCTACCCGCATCGAACTAACCCTTTCTAGCTCCAGCGTGGCTCTTCTACGTACATTGGCGGTTAGGCATTGGAGTTTGCTGGTCAACTAGTGGCGCATATATATATTATTTATGACTTGATATTCTGAAACATGCTTTTATTAAAAAATAATCTTTATATTTATAAATACTAAACACTAAAGGTTACACAATCATTTACTATAGTTAAATTTGAAGTAAGTAACAAACCAAGTCAGATTTACAGCTCATTGTAATAAAAAGCGCTTAACTGGTCAACTATTAGCACTTCAGCCCTACTTTTCAAATAAATAATTAACTTACTCTTCGCTACATACTTTAGTCTACACATTATCTATTTTATTACTACTTGAAATAAAAGATTTGAAAAAATAGTAGTTTTGAGAATTTTTCAGAATATCAAGTCATAAAGTAATATATATATATATATATATATATATATATATATATATATATATATATATATATATATATATATATATATATACATTATTTTATGACTTGATATTCTGAAAAATGCTTTTAGTAAAAAATAATCTTTATATTTATAACCATCCATATCATATGGATGATTGGCAGTCCACCACCGTGCGATTTAAAAGAAGTTTTCTTCCTCACACAACTTTCTTGTGGAATCGACTAATAACAGAGTTTTTCCGAACCGATACGACTTAGGGATCTTCAAGAAAAGAACCTACTCCTTTTTAAAAGACCGGCAAAGTATCTGCAATTCCCCTGGTGTTGCAGTTTTTCATGGGCCGCGGTAATCACTTACTATCTAGTGAACTGTATGCTCGTTTGCACCTCTCCTTTAAAAAAATTCTTAATAAATACATTTATTTTTTCATAAACTAAAACACATTTCTTGGACATAAATCTTATATAGTTTTGAAAATAACATCCTTTAAATAACTACCATTTACCCTCCTCAATGATGCGCTTTTTTAAGACGAGATTTATCATCTATCGTAATGTTTCTAGATTTATCCCTTATTGCTGGATGGCTCTGGGATTGTTATCTTTCAGACCCTATCACAGAAAGAAATCTGAAGCAGTTAAGTCAGGTGAACGTAGCAGCCAATTAAGGGCTCGTCGCTCATAATGCGATTTTGAATGAAATAAGCTTCATGCCTAGCCAATTCATTACACTGGACTGAATACGCCAATTGAATCGGATATGTGCTGGCAGCTGTATTTAATGCGGATAGATATGAAAAATCACTTGAATGTTCTGGAGCGAGGTTCTGGATAATCCAACTCCTGGGACCGCCTTTGAGTTTACACAAAGACTCTTCTGCAATGCTTCGGCCTACACGTTAAATATTGTCTTTTGGCCTTCCTGAAGTTGGCCTACAAGCACGTGCATGGTAAATCACTCACAGCGCCCTGAATTTGAGCCGTCGGAATAAATAAGTTAAGTTTAGTTTGTTTAAATGATAATTTTCGGACATCTAAATGACGAGTGTATGCTCTTTGCGTAATAAAATTGATCATTTTCTATATTATCTCAGTCGTGATTTTTCCATAAGTATAAATAAATATATATTACAAATATATAGTATAAATAAATATACAACATAAATTACAAATTTGTGTCGTGTAATTTGAATTTTTTCGTTAACTTTGAAATAAACACGAGGGTTGTGGATTAAAGCTGCTCTTTTATATCCTTAAAGCCTTAAGACCAATTTTGACACAGTGTAAACTTTCAAATTTAATAATTACGTTACAACGTATCAAATGTGGACTGCTGGATGTGGAAACTATTCACGCGTCCTAATATATCGTTATTCGATATTACGCTTAGCTTGTTCGATCGGTGGTAGACTTGGGTGCAGTGATATTCGAAAACCAATCGTTTGTGTTTTGTTCAAATATTGACTACAGCGTAGATTGCAGTTGCAATTGGAATAGAGCTGGAATCGGAGATGAAATTTCGCGACGCAGTGGCGCGTAAGTGTTTCAGGTTCGAGTAAGTGTTAGGTTAGATAGTACAGCAGCATTTCACTGCAGCACTACAGGCGGCCGCGAGTTCGAATACCGCACGAAACACGTGTTTGTTTGGCGTACTAATACTAATTTATGTTCTAAATGGAACGCGTCACGTCAACGCTAAATTTCTAAAAAAGGTATATTTAAAAAGATAAACTAAAATAATTACATATATACGTCCCACTGCTGTTCACAGGCATCTTCTAATTTATTTAAAACTTGTTTGTTGTGTTCTTGTTCCTTGAAATATTTATAGTATAGTAGTACTCTTTTATATCTATGTATAGTACTACGTCTTGGACTCAATCAGTAGAATCTTCTATGTTGTGAGAAGTTATATGTGTTTAAAAATGTCACGTGTATGATTGTCGCACAAATGAGTGTGATCGATCTTAGAAAGACCACGCTTTCACAGAATAACACCGTGTAAAAGCAGTTTAATCCTGCTGTGTTCCGTATGATGAATGTGTTTGAGAGAACCGGAGACCTTTTATTCTGGAAATGAAGCATCTGCATTTTGGTCCTTAATTGAATATATATTAATATTTCGAGCTATATTGTCGACCTATTAAGCTTCAGCCTACTGTTCTGCTGGGTTATACGTAATATTAAATTAGTTTACTCACATTAGTTTAGTCACAAATTCATCGCAAGTTGGAAAAGTTATAAAATCGTACTTAAAATTATTCTGAGCTTTCATTCAATCGGAAAGCTTTTTAAAACAACAACAAAGACAACTTCAAAGTAGTTCTATTGTCTTAGACTAATAGACGATTTTGATCTATTAAATTTAGTGACAATTTCTATCATTTTATTCTATTTTAACAACAAGAGCAAAATTTTTTGAACAAGTTCAAACCTTCCTGTTTAAAGCTTTTTTGTAAATATTTAAAAAGGTACAGTTATTTTAATATACTGAAAAGCTGATATGAGTTAATTTACGAGTATGTTACAGAATTATGTTATTTACTAAACCTTTTATACACCTAACGTTTCATCACCCTAAGCTACGTTTCTTATATCGTAATCACTAAAATATATTTACTTTATATCTGTTTTCTAAAATCTATTCTAATTTTCATCAGTCCATAAAAGCCCTATTATAGACTTTCCTCATAGTTATGAGGTTTTATATCATATGTTATCGCCACGCTTGGCAGGTACATTGACAACTGTAATATCTCTTACTTTCTTCTATCTACTTTTCACATCCAAAAATTATCAATTCATGTAAGTTACATGCGATTGTAAAAAAATAAATCATCATTTTTATCGTGCAAAAAATCATGTGGCTTACAGGTGATTTTCTTAACCAATCCACATAAAATATAGGTTACTATAATCAATAATATATTATTTAACAAAAATACAAAGAAGATATGAAAGCAAAAAGCAAAATAAAAATCAAAAAAGCGTGGTTTACTTAAACCACGCTTTTTTGATATTTTATGCATTTTATACATCTTTTATCATAAAATATTATTAAGTTATTATACGTGGCAGAGCCACGATGCAGTTATATTATGGTTGGCACAATTGCGAGCGTGGTACTAAAACGGTTCGACCGTTCGATTTAGTACCACGCTCTCACATAATGTCAGCGTGAAATAGCAGCTAAATACTGCTGTTTGGTATGTTTGATGTAGACAACTGAGACCTTTTTTACTGCAAACGAGGTATGCTATCTTAGTCCTCAGGTGTGACAACGCATCTGCATTTTGATTCTTAATTAAGAATAAATTTAGATGTCTATGAACCACAGCATCCACTTACCATCAGGTGGAATGTGCGCTCGTTTGTCACCTTTATTCCATTATAACAAAAAATAATATAATATTAAACTCTATTTAAACTCAATTGTTACCTGAATAAATCTAAAGTATTATAATCATTAATTTTACAATAATTATTATGCGAAACTAAATTAAAGTGCCTTTGTAACCACAATAAAATTAAATAAAGGCCTTGAAAAAAAGTTAATCAGTGAAAAGAATGAACCCAAAATAAATAAACCAAAAAGATTTTTGTGAAAAACTGCTTACAGTTGATGTTAATCGAGGGAAAATATAAAAGAGGCCGTGCAAAAATGTACACTAATGAATATAAAAGTTTGAATAAAACGTTGACGTTAAATCTACAATTTTAACGTATTCTTAATTTAATTATTCTTGAAAGTTTCTTGTTTATAATAAGTTGAGCTTAGTCAGGATTCTTATGCTAATTATATTTTGATATTTTATACCATTGGGTGACAAACGAGCCAACATTCCACCTGATGGTAAGTGGGTGCTGTGGCCCATAGACATTTATCTCCAATTAAAAATCAAAATGCAAATGCGTTGTCACCCTTGAGGACTAAGATAAAAAGGGTAAAAAATGTCTCTGGTCCTCTATACTCGCCATACGAAGCAGCATTACGCAAGTATTTGACGCTGGTGTGATTTAAGAGCGTGGTCCTGATCCGGTCGAGCCTACTCATTCGTGCTTTAACTATAATATAAGCTGCAACGTGACTCGTACCACGTTGCGTAGCGACCACGTAAGATATAGTTTCGTTATACAGGCTTGTAAAGTAGTGTGGACTGTAATTAATTTACCAATGATCTCACAAGTTATGGTATATTATTCAGAAGTAACACTGGAAAAACGAAATCTATGGATATATTTCTATTGCAATAAAGTATTACCTGACATACTCCATTGGGAATCGAAACCTCATAAACGCTTCCATACGAATATACTGTCGCAAAATCCTGCAGAAATTCATTTGGATTTATCAGACTCGGGGGATGAATCGTCGCATACGATACAAGCCTACAGCTCAGCCTTCAGATATAAATCTTTTAGGTTTATCAGTCCAGATGCGTTTTCGCGCAATAACGATTTCATCCAGTTAGACAATCTTAACGGGTGTTATAATCGTTAACAGCCGCTAAGATAAAGGCTAAGCATACATTCAGAATTCGTTTCGATTATTCTACTTTTCGATGTATGAAAAAATGTTATCAGGGTATTTTACTAAAAAGTGAAATGGTACGAGTTTATAAAATACGTATGATGTCATAATTTTCACTTTGTGATACAAAGCAACTAAAACAAAAAGAAATACAATACAAAAAGAAATAAAAAAGAAAGAAATATAATAAATATTGTCCGGTCTGATATTTTGTTGTTTATATAAAATAGCAAAATCAATTTTTTTTTAAATTTTTGTAGTTTTAAGCAATGTCGCCTGCATACAAAAAGCTAGTGAACATTAGTTCCAATTGATAGTGTGGTCCATGCCACGATAGCGTAAAACTAATGGACCGCGATTATGTTTTAAATCTATAAATAAAGCGTGAGAACAAAGTAAGCTCTAAATGTAATATCATGTAATATCACTTTATAATGTCATAAAAACTTTTTTATAAAATTCTCTTTATAATGTCATAAAAAATAAGACTGACTAAAATACACATAGTATTTCTGACTGAGTGAACCGACCAGTTGATACTTTGGCCTGTACATCTATCATCTACTAAGAATCAGGATGTAAATGCGTTGTCACTGGACTGCAATAAAATTCCTTGTTATAAGTAAAAATTGCTCTGTTTTGACTAATTCCAGCCGTAAAATTTCACCATCGTACATCGCGATACCATCCATACCATCTAGATGACTGGCGGCCCACAACAGTGCGATTTAAAAGAAGTTTTCTTCCTCACATAAGTTCCTTGTAGAATCGATTACGATTTTCCGGACCGATACGGTACTTAAGGAACTTCATTAAAAAAGCTTATCGTTTTCAAAATGCCGCCAACGCATCGTAATTTCCCTGGTGTTGCAGTTGTTGATTGGGCGGCTGTAATCACTTACCATCAGATAAACCGTATGCTCGTTTCCTATAGAATAATATCTATACCCATAATATGAAACACGACAGCATCAGTTTGCTCTTTCACGCTCCTATTCTTTCAGATCCTGGTCCTACCCGCATCGAACTAACCCTTTCTAGCTCCAGCGTGGCTCTTCTACGTACATTGGCGGTTAGGCATTGGAATTTGCTGGTCAACTAGTGGCGCATATATATATTATTTATGACTTGATATTCTGAAACATGCTTTTATTAAAAAATAATCTTTATATTTATAAATACTAAACACTAAAGGTTACACAATCATTTACTATAGTTAAATTTGAAGTAAGTAACAAACCAAGTCAGATTTACAGCTCATTGTAATAAAAAGCGCTTAACTGGTCAACTATTAGCACTTCAGCCCTACTTTTCAAATAAATAATTAACTTACTCTTCGCTACATACTTTAGTCTACACATTATCTATTTTATTACTACTTGAAATAAAAGATTTGAAAAAATAGTAGTTTTGAGAATTTTTCAGAATATCAAGTCATAAAGTAATATATATATATATATATATATATATATATATATATATATATATATATATATATATATATATATATATATATACATTATTTTATGACTTGATATTCTGAAAAATGCTTTTAGTAAAAAATAATCTTTATATTTATAAATACTAAACAGTAAAGGTTACACAATCATTTACTATAGTTAAATTTGAAGTAAGTAACAAACCAAGTCAGATTTACAGCTCACTGTAATAAAAAGCGCTTAACTGGGTCAACTATTAGCACATCAGCCCTACTTTTCAAATAAATAATTAACTTACTCTTCTCTGCTATACTTTAGTCTACACATTGTCTATTTTATTACTACTTGAAATAAAAGATTTAAAAAAATTGTAGTTTTATTTTAAGACGTAAATTCAAATTCGATTTATTACCAAAACCATATTAAAGAACGTCCACAAGTTTGGTAGTAATCTAGGCAAAATGTGTTACACGTATACCGAATATTCCTATGAGTTGTATCAATACAAGACAATTGCTGAACAAGGAGTACCAATCACCATCAAAACACAGTCGTGAACCATGTGCATCAATCAATGTTCCTCTTTGTTGTTGCTCCAACTATAGTAACAGGCCCACCCTACAATTGCTTACTTTTAGACCCGCAACCAGGACTTCTACCCGCATAGATTATCGGTTCTTTGAACTATATGGCCAGTCCATAGCTACTATGTGCTCTGCGTGATAGAACCCGTAATTAAAATATGCGCAGTAAAACTAGAGTACTAAATAGAGCTTAAAGGATTATAAGTTCGAGTATAATACTACTACTAATATTATACATTTATAATTATTGTTTTGAACTTGCCAAGTTACAAATTCAATTTAAAAGAACGTAACAAATTTATGTTTAAATCTATAGAATAATGTTTTGCATTCCTTATACTGTGATTAAAGGAACTGCTAGAAACTTGGCGCCTATTCAGATCTCAACTATTTTAGCGGCAATATCCGCAATCCCGACTTCCGATTGTGTCAAGCTTGGCCTCTTTAAACTTTATATTATTGGTGAGGTATCATTTATCACTAACCTGTGGTAAACGGCAAGGATTACATACAATAAATGTAGTAAAACGTTTGATTGTGTAACGCTTCACTAACCCAAACCAATTTTAAACTTGTTCGTAAACAAGCACAATCATCAAAAATAGTAGCCAAAAGTTGAAAACATTCTTGGGACTTCAGAAAGGGTAGGGGTATATTAAAAATCACGTGTAACAGTTTTTTAGGTAAATTGTTTTCATTTGGATTTCCTGGAACAGGAAATCCAACTATATACAACACAATGTTTCCAAATGTATCGTAATATTCTTGGTGTGCGATTTGTGAACTATGATAAATAGAACCATAGAATTCTATAATATACAATAAAATGACCGTCAACCTTATTTGGTACGAGGATCGGTGTCGCCGGAATCACACATACACGCAATTACGTCGTATTATCACTACTACAAACCCGATTCGCTGTATTGGCAGACTGTGCTAATTTACACATATTTTTTAGACTTTTGATTAATGTTTTTGACACATCAATATTTCTTTATTTTCGTTTCTAATATTTACAAAATTTAAATAGTTTCGACTTACTGGTTGTAGGATATTATATCTCCTTTATTTAAATTCCATTTCACGCCGTTTTTTTGACGCGTAATTATTGCACAATTTGCCATTTTTTAAATAATTTGCATGCAGCGACTCTTATTACGAAAATTGAAAACGATTGATTGTGATGACATTTATAGGTGTGAATTGACATGTTAGGGACATGCTAGTGGCTACACGGGCTCCGCCCACTCCGCCGTTCTATTATGTATGTATTACAGTATTCTATGAATAGAACTATAAAAACTGTAATTATATATACTCTCGATGCCTACTCCACTCCATAGGCGTAGTCCCGGTATCATGAAAGGCAGCCTTCGTGCACCAGATCCCTAAAAATGTAACCGCTCTGATCCGTCCAACTATAGGTCTATCGCTATCATCCCCTAGTTCTCTAAAATAATAGAATCTATTATTAACAACCAGCTCATGCGGTACCTTGAGGATCACTAGCTCGCGGTCGCTTGGCTGGTGATCTTCTGGATTACCTAACGTTGGCCGTTAGTTTGGACATAGCGAACGCCTTCAATCGGGTTTGGTACAAAGCGCTTCTTACGAAGCTTCCTTGCTATGGACTTCCCGAGCAATTGTGTAATTGGATCACCAGTATTCTTTCTGATCGGAGCACCAAGGTCGTAGTAGACTGTGCATGCTCCAAACACAAGATCATTAGCGCTGGTGTTCCACAAGGTTGCATGCGATCACCAAAGTTTCTTCTGCATAACCATGACATGTTGCAAACCGATAACATTCACTGATATGCAGACGCCAGCACTGGTATTGCTTTATACACCGGCCTTGCCAATATTTCTCGGGGAAATGTTGCAGAGTAACGGGAAAACTTATGTCTGTGGTTGAAACTTTGTTGAACAAGGTTTCGGGCTGGGGTCGACTAAATCTAGTCCAGTTTAATCCCACTACATAATTTCGCGCGTTTACCGCTAACAACACCCCTTTCGTCGTATCTCCTCAGTTTCAAGACACTCCCCTTTTTGCCTCTGCCAGTATGTTTGTTGTAATGTTTATTATTATTATGTTTAATATTTATTATTCTTCTGATGGGTTTCTTGCTGGTTCTTTCCAGGACAGAGGTTTTTTTGCGAACCAGTGGTAAATGAAAAAAGTGACTTTCAATAAGTATTGTGATTTCATTCAATGTAATAAAAAAGTTTCTGTTTCTGTTCTATTTCTATGTATTATTTATTATTATTAGTATCGGAATCCTTGGCGTCGACATATTGAGTGACGTGCAGTTTTGAGGTCACTTGGAAGAGAAGGCCAAATTGGCCTCTAAAAAGCATGGCGTGTTCAGCAGAGCGAGCCAGTATTTCGTGCCAGCTCATCGTCTGCAACTTTACAAGGCGCAGGTTCGGCCGCACATGGAATACTGCTCCCATCTCTGGGTCGGGTATCCCCATTGCCAGCCCTGCTATTTGATCGCGTGCAGTGCAGAGCTGCTCTAATCGTCGGCGACTGAGCTTTTTCTGATTGGTATGACTCTGGTACTGTGAAGAGATGTTGCATCTCTTTGCGTATTTTATCGCATCTACGACGGGGAGTGCTCTGAGCAATTGTTCGGGCTAATTTCAGCCGCACAATTTCACTATCGCAAATCGCGACAAAATTCGCGATACCATCCATATCATATGGATGATTGGCAGTCCACCACCGTGCGATTTAAAAGAAGTTTTCTTCCTCACACAACTTTCTTGTGGAATCGACTAACAACAGAGTTTTTCCGGACCGATACGACTTAGGGATCTTCAAGAAAAGCACCTACTACTTTTTAAAAGACCGGCAAAGTATCTGCAATTCCCCTGGTATTGCAGTTTTTCATGGGCCGCGGTAATCACTTACTATCTAGTGAACCGTATGCTCGTTTGCACCTCTCCTTTAAAAAAATTCTTAATAAATACATTTATTTTTTCATAAACTAAAACA
Organism: Parnassius smintheus behrii; assembly: GCA_036936625.1. NCBI lineage: Eukaryota > Metazoa > Arthropoda > Insecta > Lepidoptera > Papilionidae > Parnassius > Parnassius smintheus. The sequence goes on from JAUPFT010000016.1 coordinate 40,089,010, forward strand.
CATTTCTTGGACATAAATCTTATATAGTTTTGAAAATAACATCCTTTAAATAACTACCATTTACCCTCCTCAATGATGCGCTTTTTTAAGACGAGATTTATCATCTATCGTAATGTTTCTAGATTTATCCCTTATTGCTGGATGGCTCTGGGATTGTTATCTTTCAGACCCTATCACAGAAAGAAATCTGAAGCAGTTAAGTCAGGTGAACGTAGCAGCCAATTAAGGGCTCGTCGCTCATAATGCGATTTTGAATGAAATAAGCTTCATGCCTAGCCAATTCATTACACTGGACTGAATACGCCAATTGAATCGGATATGTGCTGGCAGCTGTATTTTATGCGGATAGATATGAAAAATCACTTGAATATTCTGGAGCGAGGTTCTGGATAATCCAACTCCTGGGACCGCCTTTGAGTTTACACAAAGACTCTTCTGCAATGCTTCGGCCTACACGTTAAATATTGTCTTTTGGCCTTCCTGAAGTTGGCCTACAAGCACGTGCATGGTAAATCACTCAGAGCGCCCTGAATTTGAGCCGTCGGAATAAATAAGTTAAGTTTAGTTTGTTTAAATGATAATTTTCGGACATCTAAATGACGAGTGTATGCTCTTTGCGTAATAAAATTGATCATTTTCTATATTATCTCAGTCGTGATTTTTCCATAAGTATAAATAAATATATATTACAAATATATAGTATAAATAAATATACAACATAAATTTCAAATTTGTGTCGTATAATTTGAATTTTTTCGTTAACTTTGAAATAAACACGAGGGTTGTGGATTAAAGCTGCTCTTTTATATCCTTAAAGCCTTAAGACCAATTTTGACACAGTGTAAACTTTCAAATTTAATAATTACGTTACAACGTATCAAATGTGGACTGCTGGATGTGGAAACTATTCACGCGTCCTAATATATCGTTATTCGATATTACGCTTAGCTTGTTCGATCGGTGGTAGACTTGGGTGCAGTGATATTCGAAAACCAATCGTTTGTGTTTTTGTTCAAATATTGACTACAGCGTAGATTGCAGTTGCAATTGGAATAGAGCTGGAATCGGAGTTTAAATTTCGCGACGCAGTGGCGCGTAAGTGTTTCAGGTTCGAGTAAGTGTTAGGTTAGATAGTACAGCAGCATTTCACTGCAGCACTACAGGCGGCCGCGAGTTCGAATACCGCACGAAACACGTGTTTGTTTGGCGTACTAATACTAATTTATGTTCTAAATGGAACGCGTCACGTCAACGCTAAATTTCTAAAAAAGATATATTTAAAAAGATAAAGTAAAATAATTACATACATACGTCCCGCTGCTGTTCACAGGCATCTTCTAATTTATTTAAAACTTGTTTGTTGTGTTCTTGTTCCTTGGAATATTTCAAACTTCCCTGAAATATTTGAATTTTTCGATACAGTTTGTTTTCCTTTCTGGTAATTACTAGTATAGTAGTACTCTTTTATATCTATGTATAGTACTACGTCTTGGACTCAATCAGTAGAATCTTCTATGTTGTGAGAAGTTATATGTGTTTAAAAATGTCACGTGTATGATTGTCGCACAAATGAGTGTGATCGATCTTAGAAAGACCACGCGTTCACAGAATACCACCGTGTAAAAGCAGTTTAATCCTGCTGTGTTCCGTATGATGAATGTGTTTGAGAGAACCGGAGACCTTTTATTCTGGAAACGAAGCATCTGCGTTTTGGTCCATAAATCGAATATATATTAATGTTATCTATAAGTCGTAACAGTCTCTTATCATCTGGTGGACTGTGTGCTCATTTGTCCCCCGAATTCAATAAAGGACCTCCATACTAGGAATTTCTCCTTTATCGCGCAAGTATTAACATCCAAGTAATTACCAACTTTATTTCATACTAGTGATTTGGCTTTGCCTAGATGATCCTATTAGTGTGTTATTTAAATTTAAAATAATCATCAAAGATCAATTATTTTATCTTTTTTTCGAATGCTAAAAAAATCTCTCAAGTTTTTTCGGTTAAAATATCGACTAGATTTAGCCATCAAGAAGATTAGCCCGGATAGTGAGACAGACAGAAAAAAATTCAAATTTGTTATTTGTATTATTAATAGCATGCAAATAACTCTCATTTAAAAAAAAGGCAATTATTTTGATATTACAGACAAAACACTTCAATTTTATTTATATCTATACATAGATGTGTTTCATTTCAGTATAATTTGTCTCATGTTATATTGCTCACTAGCCACCTGCCCCAAATTCACTTGGAGAAGATCCATTAATGTGGTGTTATTTAAATTTACTCGTAATATAATCAAGGACCATTAATATTAAATAGTTTTCTACTTTTATTATTTTTCGTATTTAAAAAAAAATTGAATTTTTCAGATTATATAAGCTATATTCCTCCGGCATTGCTATTTATCTTTTCGTAATGTTTTATCACAATAGGTTTACTCATTCCGATGAGTAGCCCCGACAGACCAGACAGACCGACAGATGTTTGTTTTTAAATAGTCATTTACGAGTACATCTTTACAGCATGCAATTAACCTCCTGAGCTTAACTGAAGTCGGTTATTTCAATATTATATAAGGACACATCAATTTTATTTATATGTATATATTCATTTTTAATTATGTCAATATTGTTTTCTTATGCAAAATGTCTAACGTAGTATTTTTTATGTATCTGGTACGTGTAAGTCGACATTCGAATATAATGAGTCGGTAGAATAACAATATATCTCCATAAATGCAGACAACTCTGGAGGGTACAGAGCGAACATAATACATAATTATTGCCTTAAACGGGTAACTTAGGCTTCGAGGTAGTAACTTTTAAACTGAGATAGTTATAAGACCCACGGGGCGTGTAATTTTGTTTATTTTTCATTTTGAACTTTCTTAATGTACAATGAATAACTCGGTGATTTAGATTCTCCTCCGGCAATAATCATCTTACGAAGATGTGTCAGAGAATTATTTAGAAATATTTAAAGGACAGTTTAATTTTTGAATAAAACGAAGCGCTCTTGTGGTGTTGGTTACTATATCAAATTTATTTAATGACTTTTCATTTTTACACATAACGACGAGCACACATTCCACCTGATGCCAAACGGAAGCGGTAGCCTGTAGGCTACTACGTGGATCTCAATAATGTGGATACTCAATAAGTTTTGAGATATACAAAAAGTATTCTAGATACTATTAATATTTATATTACATCATTTCAAAATATTCTCCATCATGCTCTATACAAAGTTCCATTCGCCTAAATCAACTCTGAAAACACTCTTGCCAGTCTTGATATCACAGGTCGGAAATCGCTTCTTCGTAGCCAGCCACGGCTTCTTCGTCGCTTGAAAAAAACTCGCCTTTTATTTTTTATTTGACTCTTGGGAACAAAAATAAATCACAAGGAGCTAAGTCAGGGCTGTAGGGTGGGAGATATGTGAAGAGGCGCTATCGTGATGCAGCATGATACCCCGAAGCCTGGTCTTTCGTGTTCTCTACCGCACAGCTTGAAAAGCTTTGGGTAATGCAACTGTAGTATAGCATTCAGAGTAGACTGACCTACAATTTTCCAGTATTGACGTCGACAAATGTCCGCTCCGCAAAAAAAACTCTCCACCATTTTTTTGCCCACGTTACGAGGTCTTTGCAGTTTTGTCGGTAACTGTTCTTGTGAGTAGACCCATACCGATGATTGCTTTTTATTTTCCGGATCATATTTATAGATCCCTGTCTAGTCACCAGTAACGATTTCTGAAACACGCCTAGATGCCCCGTTTTCAAAACATACTCGCATTTCATGGCACCAATCCACACGAGTCTGTTTTTAACTTTCGGAGAGCAAACGAGGGATCCATCGACAACAAAGCTTCCTCACTCCAAGATGTTGATGTAGGATGGTATGAATGCTCCCCAAACTAATGCATACAATCTTCGATTTTTCGAATTTAGAATTCGATGTCCGTATATGTGATTTGTGGTTCTCCTCTCACCAACATTTCAGTAGTCCTTACATTTTCTGTAGTTACTGCTGTTTGCGGGGCTCCGGTTCTTTGGTCATCTTTAAGGTTAATTTTACACCTTTTGAATTCTGCAAACCATCTAAAAATTGCGCGTGATGGAGCTGAGTCCCCTAATGCTGATTGTAACCGTTGTAATCTTAATTTTTTGGTAAACTACATAAAGGGGAATGCCCACTCTTCATAGACACTTCAGCCATGAGTGCCCACATATAAAAGCATATGGATATGATAATATGCAATTAAAACAATGAAATGGTAAAGGGATTGCTTTAAAAAAATCGGGGTTTTGAAAATATAGAAGTTTTTATTTTCACAAATGCAGTTTTTTTAACAACTATTTTTATCGATTTTATCACGTTTTATTTCTTTTATTTTTAATTTCAGACGTTTCGGGTGCTTTCCAGCACCCATGGTTACGGCAGACTGAGTGACTGACGTCTCAATGTCACTGTTAACCCGGAGTACCTTCAGATTTTTAATTTTTATTTATGGTCCGATCTACAGAATGAACTTACTGTGTCTTGAAGTTTTGCAGTGGTATGCTTGGGTTTAATATTAATTTCAATAATTACAGGGTCCTAAGCAGCAGGTACCAAACCACCTTCTCTATTGAAAAAAGAATTTTTTTATTTTAATAGTCTCGTGTATCGTCCTTTTAGAGGATTTGTGGTCTATCAAATCTTTTTTTGATGTCTATCTGGTTGGGGCCATCCAGGATATGATCACAAACTGCAAACTTCCCTGAACTTTGATGCTTCACGTCAGCTCGCTTCAAGATGTAGCCAATCTTGTCTGTGACACCCCTGACAAATGCTAGTACTGCACATGCTTGACTGTGGCTGGCTTCACTCGGTCACTGTGACGTAAGCGCGGGCCCAAAGCTTGTTGACGTGCAAAACCTGCTTGACGTGCTGAAGCTCGACGGCCAGATGTTTGCTGCCACAGATCCCCTGTGCTCTCTGTAACAAAGATTTGCTCACGGTAACTAACTGTGAAGGATGATGGTAAGATTCATTGTTTTCTATACACAGTGTGATCAATGGTGTTGTTAGAGTTTTGGATGACTAACGCATCTAGGAAAGCTAAGGAATTATTTGCCTCTAATTTACACATCAATACATCATTCAGGAACTGAGCAGGAAGCAAAATATTAGTCTGATGCCGTGCCCAACCCAAATACCATATTACTGTCATAACATGGGCACAGCATCCAACAGTTTGACGGCCAACAGTACTTTTTAATTGCACTTCTAACAGAACCATTGCCACTAATTAAAATATATATAAAATACACTTTACGACTAATGGTGATGACTTGCAATTCTAGCCTTAAGTAAAGATCGGCTAGGGCTTAGGTTTATTCCTTCCATAATGCTGCTCCTCTGGTTATTACAGAGTTCTATCCGGTAACAACCATTAAATCTTATATGCTTACCATAATAGTAGCGAGCTTGCTTTAATTGGTATGTGACATAAGCAATTAATATTAAGTCGCTGTAAGTTAAAACAGGAAATTCCCTAACATTTTAAAGTCTACATTTATATTTCTAAAGTCTGCCTGCCCTAGCTCTATTTAGATTGTTTTCCCTAGCATACTCAGACAAATCATTATTTGTCTCCATATTTTGGTGAACTATTTCAAGTATTTGAGCCGCATCATCCCTGTCCCTTATTTTTGTGTGGAATTTATTAATTATAGCAGCAGCCACAGCAACCTATTATCAAATGTGCAGAAGCCGAGTTAAAGTAATTTTGATAAAATATTTTAAATTCAGTTTTAAAAATGCCATTCACCACCTCTACTACTCATATCGACACATAGTCACGGCTCTGGATTTATTAGCATATCTTGTCATTAACTGAGATTCACCATCTGCTGGAGACATTGCTGCGACCCTTAGACATCCACATCTATCCTCGATTACAAATCAAGTTGCAGATACGTTGTCACCCGTGAGGACTGAGATCATTTTCTCGTTTCCAGTAAAAGGATCTCCGGTTCTCACTCACCATACAAACCACAGCAGCATTAAGCTACTATTTCATGCTGGTATTCTGTAAGAGCATGGTCCTTCCCCGGTTGAGCCGACCCATTCATACTACAACTATACTTCTTATATAACTGCAGCATGGCTCTACCACATATAACACACATACATAGTAATTGTCACTATGTATACTTGTTATCGCAAAATGTAGTTAATCACAAAAGAGACATACTCGCATTGCTGATGGAACTGTTACAACCAGGTAAAAAACATTGTGCTTTTAAATAATTAGTTAGCAGTACACTGTGTGATGTATGATCTAAGCTTTGTTGTTCTGGGTGCAATACATTACTCACTTCAGATTGCAACGAGGACGGACTAGATGATTCCCGTTCTGCAGTTGAACGTGATGCTGTTCTATCAGTTCATTGCCAGCAATTATGATATACACGGCATGACAACGGCAACTGAAATAATGTAAAATATAAAAAATGAAGTCAAAGTGAAAAAATAAAATAGATTTATTTATTTCAGACTCAAATATAAATAAAATATTTATCAAGTTAAATGTTACTGCACAAGGACGCATTTAATGCCCTATATTATTTAATAATTAAGGCCTGACAGAGTACCAGCAGTCCAAAAATAATGAAAAATCAACTGTCTCCTTTCTTGGTAGTTGATAAAAATGGTCAATCTCATAAATAAGCTAGTATGTTTGTCAGATATAGCTAGTGCAGATGTGAAAAAATAAAACAAGTTCTTGAGTTGATATACAATCAGTGTAAAAACATGTATAATTATCAGATATGAGGATCACATATAATAAATTGAAAAATGTTAAACACTTACCTCACGTTGCGCAAATTGTTTCTCAGGTGGAGAATCGAACCCAAACAATGTGTGTGATCTTATTATAATAAGTGTCAGTGCCACAGCTGATGTATACATGTTCAAGACGAACTATTGGTGCATTTTGCGAGTGGCACACTACATGTTCACTGTACTCGAAACTTGTACCTAAGAAAGAAGCTACAATTATTATATTGATATTATTCAAGTAAACTCAGTTATAAAGCATTTCTTAGAGGAAGACATGCCACATCGTGATATGTACCAACTATTTACCTGCTGTGTTCGAACCAATTGTTGAGAGATCAACAATTGCATTTTCCAACAAAACAAAATAACACGATAACACGCATTGAATCCCTGTCAGATTCGATGTTGCTACTTAACTGTCATAAAATCTATGAAACGATATCGATTTTTATTCGATTAATAATATCATAAAAAGAATAATCTTTGACGCGTTTTAAGTTCTGCACGCTTTTTAAAATATAATTTCCTTTATTTATTGAAATTTTATTTCAAATGTATTTTTAAGAACAGTTAGCTTGTGCTGTATTGTTTTGGTATGCTTTAGAGAATTCGTGGTAAATCAGCTAGAAATTAACTTCTTGAATTATCATGTATCATAACATGCCATTTTAAATGCTATGTAAAGAACAGATAAGAATAACAGATAACTTGTGCAGTAGCGTTTTGTTATACTCTAAAGAATTCTTGGTAAATCAGCTAGTAATTCGCTTGTTTAATCATCATAACTATAAATGTGAAGGTTGTCAATTAATTCAACCGAGCCTATAACAACGGTTGTTTTAGTTTTTAATGGTTGACTACCGCTTTTGATGACTTGAAATGGATAAAAACCCATTTTGTGCAATAAGTTTTTTCTCTTTGGTAATGAATAAACCACAGAAATCCCTATAATGTATAATAGTCCTTTTTTTAGATACAAGTAGCACATTTTAAAGAACCGCAAAAACAACATTGTTTTTTATACAAACACTATGAAAACAAAATAATTTGTTTCTGGCGATAAAGATAGTGGTATTTTGACTCGATTTAAAATATATGCTTGTTACTACAGAACTCTTCATGGGCCTGCGAGTCCGACTCGCACTGAACCACTTTTTTAACTTTTAGTTTTATTTTAATAAATAGGTTTTTTTCGTTCAAGCGGAGCTCTTTTACTTTAAATTTATTACCTCTTTATCTATAATAATCAATCTGAGTAAGTAAAGTGTGTAAATACGATTCTTAAATTGTAAAAATAATAATTGGATTTGAACATCTTAGGTGGGTATTTAGTTTTATTTATTTAGAAAATATTAATGTCACAATTAATTATTGTAATAATATAAATTTATCACACAGCTAACGCCCTCATTAGCAATGTAATGATGAAAGAATTTTCAAAATCGGTCTAGTAATTTTTGAGATTAGCCAAAAAACGTATTCATTGAAAGTAGCGCCCTCTATTATAAAATTAACCCTATATTAGATATCCAAAATTATACATAACAATCTAGTGGTGAAAGAATTCTTAAAGTTGGTCAAGTACTTTACGAGTTTAGCGAAAAAATATTCTTTGATAGTAGCGCCCTCAATAAAAAATGCATCCTACGTTTTTAAGCACCATAGCAAAAAACGATTCAACATAGCCTAACCCGCACACACATTAAAAACATAACCGTACTTTTTCGTCTGTAGTCGGATAAACAACTGGTTAATAACGGTTGCGTATCGGCTGCTTTGGATAAATATCCATTGTCAACGGTTATTTTAAACCTATATCATAACATCGTAATAATTATCGAAAAATTATATAAGCATTGTAATAATGACACCATAAGTAATCGATCGAAAAGGGGAATCGATTTTTTAATGATTTTTGTGATTGGCAACATTTTTTATTTTATTCACGAACTAATGAATTACGTATTTACCTAATTTTATTTTTATCTTTTCGGTACTTTTTATTTGTGCAAAATTATTCCCATTGTTTTAAGATGTGCAAGCGGGTTTTAGAAAGGGAATGGGGTGTACAGTTCAAGTCTTTTCCATGCGCATGATTGCGGAGAAGTTTTTGGCCAAAAATCAGAAAGTTTTTGTGCGTTCATGGACTTGGAAAAGGCTTATGACAGAGTGTACAGGAATGTGTTATGGCAAACACTGAACTCATATGGGTTGAGCGCTGGTTTGATACAGGCATTAAGGTCTCTTTATAGGGACTCTAGTGCTTGTGTCAGGATCAATGGAGTCTACTCGGACTGGTTTGGCATCCAAAAAGTTGTCAGACAGGGCTGTGTAGCTTCCCCTTGGCTGTTCAACCTATTTATGGACCGGTGTTTGCAAACTTTGAAAGATGAAGAATGTGGGTTAAGAATGGGCGAGTTAACCGTCAAATGCCTTTTGTATGCCGATGATCAAGTCATATTTGCGTCATCGGCGGCTGAGTTGCAAATTATGGTTACATTAATGAACTGGGAATTAAAAGAAAGGGGAATGAAAGTGAACGCAAGTAAGACGAAAGTGATGGTTTTTGAAAGAGAAGAAAGCAAAACGGTATGTGAAATAAGAGTAGAAGGAGAGTTAATTGAGCAAGTGGATGAGTTTGTGTATTTGGGATGTGTATTTAGCAGGGATGGTAGATATGAGAGGGATACAAAACGACGAGTAAATGCAGGGAATAGAGTGAATGGGGCACTACACTCTATTGTGAAGAACCAGAATGTGTCAAAAAAGGCACGTATGGTAATTCATAATGCTGTGTTAGTCCCTACTTTAATGTATGGTAGTGAAAGCTGGGTATGGCAGAAGAAGCACGAATGTAGAATAAATGCTGTAGAAATGCGGTCCTTAAGGAATATGCTAGGGTTGAATCTGAATGACAGGGTGATAAATTGCGTGATAAGAGATAAATGTGGTATGCAAGATGATGTTGTGACCAGGATTAAGAAAGGAATGCTTCAGTGGTTTGGTTATGTAGAAAGAATGAAAGAGGAAAGAGTGACAAAGCAAATTTATATGGCAGATGTGAACGGCCGATTCGGGAAGGGACGCCCTAGAAAAAAGTTTATTGACCAAATTGGCGATATTTTGAAAATGGGCCACGTTAGAAGTACCCTTAAACGACGAGCATGTATGCGTAGAATATGGATGTAAAGGAGGCGAAAGAGGTATGTCAGGATCGTGCCAAATGGAAGTCCGTCCGAAGATAAATGAATACCGCGATTAATAACCATAAACAAATATATATTTTTTTTAACAAATGCACATTGTTGGGCGTTCCATGGCCGAAAATGGGCAATGCCCTTTAATATCATAATAGATCATAGCGCGCAAATGTTCACGGTTAAGATCCATCTTTTTAAATGAAAAGCGCGTTGCAGCGTTGCAGGAAAATTGATAGAACTTTATTTTTTGTTTTTAATATTGAGAAATTGGCTTGTGGAGTTCTATTTTTAAATAAATTTTCTTTTTATAAACATATAAGACGGGTGCGTTACATTTTTAAATTTGGAGCATCTCAAAACTTATTGACTGACCTACGTATATTCATGATTAAGAATTAAAATTTAGATAATACTAGCTTACCAGGCAGACATTTTTCTGCCCTATTCGATGTCACTTTGTCATGTCCTATTAAAAATCCTTAAATTAGCAAAAAATAAATTGTGGGTCACTCATGGGCCAAAAAACTATCCTATCTCTCAAGTTGGATGAAACCGCCCGCGGTGTGCGAATTTGATTAAAATCGGTTGAGAAGTTTAGGAGTCCATCGCGGACAAACAACGTGACACGTAATTTATATATATTAAGATTATTCCATCGAGTTTTCGTTGCTCGCTTTACAAAACATTGTGCTGCTATTTTATGCGGCAAATCACTTGGATTGTTATTCCGTGCGAGTGTGGACCTATTAGTGCCGCACTCTAAATACAGTTGCAGTGTGGCTCTACCACGTTAAAATAATGTGTATAGCTTAATTTTAAACTTGTAGTTTTATTACATACTACCGACCCGCCATAACTTCACTTAGATAGAAAAATGTGGCGTTATTTAGATTTAGGATAGTAGAAACTATTTACAGATACGTAAAAATCTTAATATGGTTATCCATATGTTGCATTTTCTTTACAGCCTGCTAAAGATCACTGCTGAGCATAGGTCTTTACCATAGAATTCCTCATAGGGACAATATTTGCCATAGTTAGTAAGCGTGGCGACTATGGCAAATATCCTCCCTTAAATAAAATTTTCTTAAACTTAAAATCTTTATATAAACATTTATACACTTAAGACATTTTGCATAGGTTTATTTTTTACAATGACATTATAATGTTAATAATACATAACACAATTGGCACAATATTTGATTAATAATTCTTCTATCGTATTTATTAAGATTAGTTGATAAAGGACAATGAAAAATTTTGTTGTAATCTTTTACTTGCGTCTACAAAAGAAAAATACGTAAAGATATAAAGTTTAAAATTTTGAACTATTTTCTTCAGTCATACTGCTGCACGAAGCCAGGTATTAAAATATTCAAGTCTGAACAAAATTTACATCAGACTAGGCTGTGTGGTGTAAGAACTTTGCCTACCTTAATTGGTAAATTTTTACAATAACAACAACTAACAAGGTAGACGATATAATTTTAAAATATGCTTATATAGAGTAACTATTAGCATAGAGTGAATTCTGAAATAACGCATAAGTATGTTGAGAAGAGTTTCGTGAATAAATTACACATCAGACAAGCCTGTATGGTATAGGACCTTTGCCTGCCTTAATGGCGAAACGTATCAACTAAAACAACTAGTCAATTCAGTTTAATTTATATGTGATGTGTTATATGATAATTTTTTTCTAGACTGATAGGCCATAAGTTTGATTAGACAATTTATAGTAAATTATTTTATTGATATCTGGAACGGCGAATGACATAAGTAGACGCTCATTTATTCAATAAACAAGTTTTTCGCCAATGTCCTATGAAAAAAATAGCTTTTGATATGAGAAAAATCTCATCAGTGAGCTTAAGTAGCAATGAGTCGGCTAAATTGTTCAAAAACTCGGCAACCGGTGGCAAAAAACGATAGGTTAAAAATATACATAAAAGTATTTGTAATGTAACGTAAATAACGTTGTGTAAATTGACGAAGTGACCTCGTACAACTGTTTGATAATTAAAATAAATAAAAACTTAAGGAAGACAATCAAAAAAATAGCAATTCTTAACGCTAGGTCTATTCTGAATAAATTAGAAATCAAGCAAAGAAGTAATAAAAAATCTATCTTGAAAACATAATCGAAACGTCTAAATTCGACAACTTGACAAGCAAGATATTGTGGCTTTAAATATTCAAATTACCCCGTATTTAAAATTAAAGTTACAGTCTATATGATGTATATAGACGACCACGGCTGGGCACAGGCTTCATTTCATTTCTGGAAGGGATTTGGAACAAGGATATATCTACCACGCAGCCCCAATGCGTGTTGGCGAACTTTAATTACGGCAGGGATCGAACCAAAGTTGGTCGCGTACTTTGAAATTTAAAACGAGCGCTTACGCCCTAAGCTACCACGGCTCTTAGTAGATATTTGCCTTACTTCATAACGTCATTCAAAAGTAATATAAAGGTCAATTAATTTAAAGCATTTTTGACAAAACAAATGCTATCTCTTATTTTTAAGACTTCAAATTATATAATGGGTTTTATACATGAACAAACTCAATTTCAAAATCAGCATCATTGGAATAGATTATACCTAATTTGCTTGACATACCGAATCATATACATATAGGTCTCCAAAGGCACGAGAATATGCATTTGAATGTAATGACGTGTAGGACGCTAATTGTCAGTATAGCATGTTACATGTTACCTGATTTACCCACAGGCGAAATAGCAGGGCACAAGTTTCGAAGGGCGCTGAGTTTGTTTTGCAAGCACTTAAGTGTGCACGCAATGCAAGTAGGAATAAAATTTTGTATATTATAATATTCTCAAGAAATAAGAGAATAAGTGCTGCAAGTATTTTATTTGTTGTTCTTTATTTCTTTTTGGTACAAAACAAATAAATAAATTGTAAAAATAAAAGTAAACATTGAATTATTTGGTACCTTTCGTGTTTAGTAAATTATAAAAAATGAATATATTCGCAGGCTGGCGAAACGAATATGATATGACAAAAAGAATAGGCCGGTGGGGGAATACATATTAATAGTTAGCCTGTGGCTATCGGAACTCTAAATCTGTTTTCTAAATGGTTTACGTAGTTCGTTTCACCAAATGCTGACTATAACCATTTTTTGTTTCGATCTGCAACATCTAAATATTAAAAAAAATTACTAATAAAATACGCTAGTAAAAAGATATTGCTATCATACTACGAAATAAATATTTTCTCTCTTACTTAAAATAAGTCAAGTCTCGATCTGAAGATCTAACTAAACCTTTACTTTACATCTGACGAAAAAGAGGGTTGTTATATGTATGACGTGTGTATCTATGTATCTGAGTGTCTGTTTGTGGCATCGTACTTCCGAAAAGGAAGAACCGATTTATATTTAGGTATTTTTGTGATAAAGGTGACTTGATTAAGAGTGCTCTTAGCTATAATTCAATAAAATGTTTTCAGCAGTTTGAAGATCGTCAGCTATTCTTACTTCAGGAAGTTTTTGAAATTTTCTATTTTTACGTTAATTAAGATGGATTCGGCTTTTCATCAATCAATGTGAAATATAAAATATTTCCAGGGAGAGAAGTGCTTTGCAAACCGAGGGCTGTGTAAACTGCACTTCCGGCATGAAGCACTCACACCGCGGGTTTGGTCGGTGGCGTACTCCCCGGGTCATCGAGTGTCGAGTTGGACGCAAAAAAGAGCCTACAAGATCGGCCTTCTCCTTTGCGGTATGGGCCAGTGAGTCATCCTCCCTGTGCAGAGATGGAAGAGATGGCTGACAGAAATTCCCTTGGACAGCCTTGGCGAGAGACCAGAATGCACGGGTTCCAGAAGGAAGGCGAACTAGTTTCTCGCCAATTCTGCCTATGTGCTCTGACTTTGCCTTGGCAATGAGTCTTTTGGAGAACCTAGAGGCAGAATTATATTTCTTTTTTAGAGCGCTGGTGCTTACATCCCGGGACGCTGATGCGTCAGCCCAGGCTTGGTAGCACTCCTGCTTATAGCATGATGCTATTTTACAGGAGCGACCAAACCATGGCTGAGATTTGCCTCCAATGGGCACCACAGAGGAAGGAGTAAAAAGTTCCATACCCTGAAGTACCACATCAGCGACGGAATCCGCAACAACGTTGGGATCGTCCGGCGAGAAGCAATCCCGCCCCCAAGGTTAGGATGCAAAGAAATACCGCATCCCATCCCAATCGGTTGACCTATAGTGCCAAAAACGACGGCAGCCTGCAGAATGCAACTGCGATTTCAGCGTGAGTACCACACTCTGGACAAGACAATCGTCGAAGGAGCCTAAAGGGGTGTCGATGGAAATCTGATATCCGTCCGGGTGAGATGTCAGCAGAAGGTCCAACGGGGAAAGTGCATGATCCTCCACATCTGGAATCCGCGTAGGCGACGTAACCAGTTGTGTCAGACCATATGCCAAGGCAAAATCATGAACAGATCTCCCCGCATGATCGGTTAAACGTGAACCAAGCCATTCGGCGTGATAGGCGTTAAGGTCGCCGAGGATCACGATATCTGTGGAGGGGATCTGTAGTAGTACTGTATCTGTACTAATCTGTAGATTCGTTGCTACAGCGCCCCCTAGTACATCTGTAGTAGGGGGGGCTGTAGCGACAAATCTCTAGCCATTTGAACGAGGTCGAAGAGTCGGTTTGTTTCGGCATTACCGCTATGGGACCTATAGAGGCACCCGTAGACGCGATGACGGTCGTCGCTGTCTACGCGTAGCCAAAGGATGGACAGGTCCGAACCTTCAAGTCTACCAAGGCGTCGAGAACAGATGTCCTCTCTGACGTAAACGCAAACTCAAGCCCGAGGCACAAAGGCGTGTTCCAGTTTGTACCCCGGGTAGGAGAGATACGAGATATCAGTCGGAGAGGACACCTGCGTCTCGTTCAGAAAGAGCAGAGCCGGCCTCGCCGTCTCGAGATGGTAGCGGACGGCGTTTAGGTTAGAGTGAAGTCCCCTGATATTGCAGAAATTCAATGACAGCGTGGCAGGGATCAGCTTGGTCTTGTTGCTCCGTTTGCCCCGAGCAGTTGTAGTCTTGAGCGGAATTCCCCTCCCCCCAGAATACGTGGGGCAGCCTGAGCACCCACGCTCAGAAGTGGAGAAACATGGTCTCGGATGCTCAGCGAGGAATTCTCCAGGGGTGCTGGTACCCTCCTGGGGTAGTCTATCATCATTTAATTCCGCTACCATGTTGATGGGGGGGGGTCATTACGGCCTCCAGCCACCTGCACTCACCAGAGGAAACGCAGAAGCAGAGCTTCCACTTCACGCCGGTATTCTGTGAGGTCGTGGTACCACCCCGGTTTGAGCCGGCCCATACGTGCAACAGCAAAGCTGCCGCGTGGCTCTACCGTTGTTAAAATATTTATATTTCATTTTCAGTTACTTCTGACTACTTTATATCATACGTGAACTAAATGTATAAAATGTTAGTAAATAACTTTTAACAATAGTGTTATTACTAACCTTCTAAAATACAAACTTTTAACAAACTAGTAAAATATAAATCCAACGCTTAAATAGAAGTAATAAAAAGAAAAATTCACTCGCAAATTATACAGTTTCTGCAAAAATAACCCATTATTTTTGACTATGTAATTTCTGTTCCGAAAAGTTACTTTTTGTTTGTTGTTTTACTGTTAAACATAATATATAATTTTAAGTGAAATTTCATTATTTTTTGTTAACATTTCGTCAAATATAACAAATGTGTTTGGTGAGACAAAGGCTTTAGTAGCAAGAAACTAACTTTGAACTAGAATTGTGACATAATCATTGAACTTAGCATCGATGTGTAATGTTTGGATTGTGTAAACAATATGTCAACAAAAATATGACTTGTAAAAAATTCAAGTCTCGCAACTTAGTTCCTCTACCGTAAAAGGTTGTGAGATCCATGTAATACCAAGTCGGTTAAGGGTCCTTCTGTCTTAAGTTATTACGTAATTAGCTAACCAAACAACATTTTGTAGTGAGCTTATCAATGTTAAACATATTTCATGTTTCAAATAAATAGATAGTCTATTGCTAGTAAGCGCAAATGTTTTAATTTTTTGTTAACAGCCCGGAGTCAAGTGGAAAGAAGAAAGTAGACGGTGTTTCACCCCTTGTTTTGAAATGAAACTGAAGCTGCTAGATCTATATCCAGTTTTGTCGGGTTGTCGTCATCGGACTATGATAGGGAGAGAATAGAGACGGCACCTGTGTTTACGCAAACATTCGTACACTATGGTCCTGTCCAGCGTAGATAGATCTAGGACTTGTCACCGTGACCGAAGTTCGTTTTGGAGGACTGGAAAAAGTGTCATAGGTGCGGTAACTGTAAAACTTCTTTTGTATTAAAAGAATCCTTTTGCGGACGTTTACGTTAATATGAACTAAAAGAAGATAAAATAGCCGTAGGCATTCAACATTACTATAGTACATTAGAACATATAGTTAAGGTATATGTAGCTAAAATAAAATTATTAAAAATATATATGAATTGATTTAGATTGTCATGCTCGCTGAGGCCTGTTTTGGAAAATTTAATAAGTTTCGCGTTGTTTGGTCTGTATCTATTATATTAGATGTATCTTGGCGCGTATTTATTCACTAATTCAGAAAGTCATACATTCCTTGTTAACATTGATTAAGGAAAGCTTAATTTAAATGCAATTTAGGTCCGGAGAACAGTCCCTAAAGTTTGTCTACGCGTGGTATAAGTATTTATTTGACCTAAAATAATTATTCATTGTCTTAATGATTATCTGAGCGCAATTTATGTTTGTAAACGCTTCATGATACATGGAATCCAAGTATGAGGGTTAACATATCTACAAAAGAGCAAATATACTTACCTTAAACGCTACCCTATTGGCAAACTATCATTTTAACATAAATAATTTGTATATTTTATTATATACACAAAGTTCTGCGTTGTATATTAGTACCAATAAAAATGTATAAATATATATGTAAATATGGTAGATATTACTTTAAACCGTAACTTCAAAAGTAATTTGGAAATAATTGTAAATACTAGTAAAATATTACCTTAAACAGTAATTTGAAGTAGCGGTTAAGAACATTAACTACCCCATTTCTTCCCGTGGGTGTCGTTAAAGGCGACAGAGGGAAACAGGCCGGAAATGGACTGTAGCATCTTCCTGATAACAGCAACTGTACAACAAAAAACTACAACGTGGCAACTATGGCAATATGGGGTATATTGCTACAGTTTCCCTCCTTTCCTTGCCTTGAGAAATGACAGAAATAGGCGGCACCCAGTCCCCGGCGGCCCCGCTATTCCTTGCTACGGTGGCGGCCATGATAACGGTGGGGCATGGGGTATAAAGAAGCTCCGGTGGAGGTTCGGTTGCCACCTAAAACGACTCGACCTGACAACATACAACGCACACACCCCGAGGACTGACGAAAAGATCTTGGATCTAGAAGAAGAGATGGAAAAGTTGCGCTGGAATATTGTAGGATTATACGAGGTCCGAAAAGAGAGTGGGACCCCGATGATTCTCGAATCCAAAAACTTGTCATCACCGGGAGGGCGACCATCCGTCCCAAGGAGGTGTTGGATTTGTCGTCCACAAGTCTCTCGTTAACAACGTTGTAATTAATGATCGGGTGTGTGTCGACGAGGGCTGCGTAGCTTATACTCAGAATTACCAAACGGTATTCGCTGAAGGTCATACAGGTTTACGCACCAACATCGGCACATCCCGATGAGGAGGTGGAGGAAATGTATGAGAATATTTCTAGAGCAATTCATTCCTCCAAAACCCACTTTACAACGTTATTGGAAGACTTCAACGCAACACTATGCGCAAGAAATAAAGGTGAGCTGAAGGTAAGGAAATTCAGGATAGGGCAACAGAACTCAGGGGGCTATCAGCTGGCTGACTTCATGGAGAAAGATGGGCTCTTTATGATAAATTCATCAGTCGTGGGCGGCGGTAATCACTTACCACCAGGTGAGCCGTATGCTCGTTTGCCCCCTCTCCTATAAAAAAAAACTCTTTTTTCCAAAACCGGCCCCACAAAAAATGGAACTGGTCGAGCCCCGACGGTTCCACAAAAAATGAGATTGACTTCATTATGACGACTAGACGGCAACTGTTCAGTGATGTCTCAGTGGTCGCGAGTGTGAAAACTGGCAGCGATTACAGAATGGTTAGATGCACTCTGGACCAAAACATTAAGTTGGAGAGGTCTCGTCTAATGAAGTAAACGCGCTGTCTCCCTCGTGCTCTAATCCAAAGTCCCGTAACCTTTCAGCTCAAAGTTACAAAACAGTTTTCAGTGCCGAGAATATTGCCATGCAGTGGTCGATATGAATGATAAGCTCGTGGAAACTGTACATGCGATCTGAAAAGACATGCAGGAAGTTGATGGATGCAGGTGGCTCAAGACCATGTTTTGTGACCTTCCTTGGGGGAGGCCTACATTAAGCAGTGGACTTGTGAAGGGCTGTAATGATGATGATGATTCAACTCTATGTAATGATTAATTACAAATGTTTTCAATTTTTCATTTCTAATCTATAAAAAAATATTCCAATTGCATACATTACCCCAAAACATGTTACTTGGATGTAACTCCATTAAAGGAGCGTCGCACTTATTTCGAGCACTTTTATTTGGACTTGCTTTTACGAGGGTTTTTACTCAAAAAACTTTCTTTTCAAACATTGATAGGTTTTCCCACACTAAACGTATTATAGTGGCGAATACCATATTCATCCAATATAATCTCAGGCCACATTTACTGTATGTATTGAGGAAGAAAGTTTATGGGACAGAGATAAAGGAACGAACAAGCCGAAATTAATAATTATTGTTCCTAATTAATACCGGCTCTAGAAATGGGAACCCGGAACTTCCGAAAGAAAGCCTGTAGGTAATTATGAGTATATTAATTTTCGTTACACTGTTCAATTTTAAGATTATTCGTAAACTGGCGTAAAATTTCAAGGAGTCGCATAATTTTATCCTCTAATTTAGTACGCAGTTCAAATAAGCTAAAGTAAAAGTAATATATAGTTCATTAAGCAAGCGCGATGAATATTCTTATTAAATTATATTTTCCGTCATAAATTATTTCAGTCTGGGAGTAAAATAAGCTTATAGAATAGCGACGCCACTGTTTGATGTACTGCCGCTGAAGCGCTGCACTCTACTGCTCTGCAAAGCGCTTCGTGCTTTTGCAAACACAATTTATGCTATGCCTCACTGTTCGCTCACTCGACGCCTCGCTCGATAGTTAGTTTGGCTGATTGCTATGTGAATATGAATAGACAGCCATTGATGTCTGCTTTCTGTCGTGGCGTCACAGACTAGACCACTTCATTTTATAAAGTCTTTGGAGGATCAATCACACTATGATTTTACGCGTCTTATTTATTAATTCATTCATTTATTCTTCTCTCATTTACATATGTTTAATTTGCCAAAACGTTTTAACTGTTATTTCGTTTTTAAATTGTAAATGGTTTCTTTATTTCTATTCATATACATAAGTATATAACTTTATTTATTTCATTATCCATTAGAACCTATAAAAGCAATAGATCTCCCCTATTGATTGCCTTGTAAGGATTTCGCCATACTTGCCACGCATAACACGCGTCAGCTACCGCAGAAACGGGCGATATGGGGTATTGGATATTCTTACACCGCACCGCCACTGCACGGTACGGTACCTTTATTTCGTCATACTCTAATAAGTCAGCTATTTCTGAACGTGTGCCTCTCCGTCCGTCGTTTGACTATTTTTGAGGATAATGAAGTAATCGATTTTCTTACACTGAGATCCTCGACATGTAAGAATATTTTTTAATGGATGGGGACGTGTTAATCTTGCTCGTTAGAGCACAGGGCTAACCTGGTGGTAAGTGATCACTGTTTTCTTAAACATCCACAACACCAGCAGATTGCAGGTGTGTGGCCGTTCTTTTAAAAATGAGTATGCTCTCTTCGTGAACGCTGAAAACCGCTGGCGACAGTGGGTTGCACAACCATATCATCGCCACACACGATGCTATGTTTCTATAATGAGGATGAAATTTCGTTAGTATGTTAGACACCTATTAGGTTAAAATATAATAAGTAGAAATACTGATTTTAGATTTCATTTTGCTCTTACTTTGTACTGAATTGAATTCTTCAATACCTTTTAGACAGATTTATTGTTATAATTAAGTTAATATTATTCTAATGATACAGATTTATTATATAATTTATCTATAGCACGCCACATTATTAATGTAATATTTCCTTGCAGGCGACACCTGTTAAAATAATAGAACGCTAAATTTTAAAGACGTACATAGTTTTATTAAAAGACAGGAATATAATTTTTTTATCAAAATTAAATTAAACGCTCATGAAGCGTGCACTTATGGATTTTCAAACTATTTATTTATTTTTTAGCAAGTACACTACCATACACATATATGACGTTATCACAAAATAATACACATTTTTATACTCTCTGATATACATATCAATAACAAGTGTACATAACATTCACCGATTGAGTTATGCAACTTAACTTTGGATTAATTTTGAGTAGGAATTACATCTAATTAAATTAATACAATGAGAAATTTTTCAAGGAAATAATGTACCTACTTGAATAGGCAAAATATATTATTGAAAAAAAAACCTATTTAATTATTGAGAGAGAACATGGTAATTTGCTCTCTTCAGAAGTATGCGCATTTATAATTAAAAAAAATATCTATTCTATTCAAAATGGTTTTTTATCAGGAACTAGGCGATAAATGATTTGTAAGTTATATTTTGAAAGCAATATTTTTACCTTGCACCTGGAAATAACAATATTCAGACATTTCGAAACTAAATTGACATCATTTAAAGTGCTTTACCAAAACATTCAAAGTATCTACAAAAAACAACACCTATTGGAAACATTTATAACCCAGAATCCGACTTACCAAGCTTTTTGTATAACATAATCTTGGTTAAATCAGGCCAAATTGGAGCTTATTAACTTTACCGAATATTAAATATCAGCAGCTTCCTACTTCCGGAAAACGAAATGTAGAATATTTTTGATAATTGTCAAAATGGATTTCGTATAAAACGATCAACAACATTAGTAGTTTACAAGTATATTCAGAAAATCCTTACCATAATTTATAATATAAAATACGCAATCGGTGTACTATTAGACATATCAAAGGCTTACGATCAGTTCAAAATTCTTCTTAACAAACTGTATGATATAGGAATCCGTGGTAAAGATACTAATGGATCAAATCACATTTACATAATCGACGGAAATTCGTAAAAATAGACCACTTCAATTACGAAAGGAATGAAATAAATCAGAATGATCAGACTGAAAAAAGTGTAACGCATCAATTCCTCAAGGCAGTGTTATGGGCTGCCTATTATTTCTAATCTATATAAAAGACCTCCCCAAAATTATAGAAGAACCCTGTGTGCTATTTGCTGATGGTATTGCCTTGCTTACCTCATGTGACAGTAGAATAAACATCCATAGGAAATTACACTTGATACTAGAAAAGACTACAAACTGGATGGCAGAACATAACCTCGAAATAAATTTCTCCAAAACGAAAATAATAAGCTTTCACCCCTACCAAAAAGTTCCCCTAAATATAAACTTTACCTACTTTACTTGGCTTAACAATAGACACGAATATTAACTGGAAAACCCACATAATGAAAATTAAAAGGAAATTAGCAGGTTTCAGGTTTCAGGTCTCCGAGAAGTGAAAAAATCTATAGATACACAAACCGCCCTCAGTACCTATTATGCTTACGCGTATTCGTGGCTCTGCTACGGGGTTATGATATGGGAAATAGGATAGACGTTTCTGATCTTTTAACAAAAAAAAACTAATTCGCATAATATTTAACATACAAAATACTGATAGCTGCAAACCATTGAATAAAACTAAATTTACGGATTCTATCGCGTTTAATTAATTACTTTTACTTATTTTTAATTCCCGGCGTTTCGGGTGCTTTACAGCACCCATGCTCACGAGGGGGACTGAGATGTTTGACGTCCCAATGTCATTGTTATATATTATATTGGCTATTGAAATTAAAAAAAAACATCCTAATTTCAATAGAGAACACGGTTGGGTGCTGCCATCTGCTTGGGAACCTATAATTAACAAAAAAGTAGCCGGGCTAACAATGACAATGGGACGTCAAACATTTCAGTCCCCCCCCCCCCCGTGACCATGGGTGCTGTAAAGCACCCGAAACGTCGTGAATTAAAAATAAGTAAAATTAATTAATTAAACGCGAATAGAATCCGTAAATTTAGTTTTATTCAATGTGTAGTGTTCGCGTAAATTTAAGAAATCATTAGCTGCAAACCATACTTCGTCAAACATAAAGTACTCACCTTACCGTGCATATATATCTTTAAAATTTGAAAATTCATTATTAAATACATAGAATTTTATATCAAACGAGGAGATAGTAATAAAATTCCAGATATCAATTACGCCATAAAGAAAAACTATACCCATATCTCCCTTAAACTACATTCATCAGGTCCCTTCGTCATCTACATCGAAGTTTTTAACAAACTCCCAAACTCATTAAAAATATAGAAAAACACACTTATTTTATAAATAAACTAAAGGAATTTTTAATTTTTATACACTACTACACACTAAACGAATACCTAAATGACAAATTTTAAATGTCTTCCTAGAATACCTACAGTTGCTATATTACATTTTTATGTTAAAACATAAATGTTCTCAACACCTTAATTGTAACATTATGGATGCAATAAATAATATGAATATGAATATTAATATGAACATGAATACAATGCCACACTTTATAGTGCAATAAGGACAATTTATTTTAATTTAAATTACTGATAATTATTCTAGTAAAAGATAAAATAACACTGCTCTTTTACTACATTCAATATATGAGCACCGGAGTTAAATTAAGTGTAATTTCATACTTTAAATGTTGTAATTTCGCATGAAATATTATATAAATCATAGGTTCTGGTAAGGTTTCCAAAAGTAATGAATGCTTTCATTATTTGCTCTCACGGGTTTCTATAAGTTCTAAAATCAAATGTTTTTCTAATATCAACCTCACCTGTACGCGTTGAACTTGCACCATGCTGACCGATGGACGAGGCATTGACGATCGTTTGTGGTCAAATCTATGCAAATGTGCCGAAATCAAAACACACTGGCAATTTTGGTTTTGAACACCATTAGCGTCGCGAGACTCTGCATTCCTCAACTTGTGTTCCCTGTGTATGTTGCCATATCCTAGAAGAATCCAAGGCTTATGTCTAATTGTAAAGATATAATACTCAAATTTAAAATATTTTATAATCTTACTCAATAAAACATTTTAACCTAAACTTTGAGTAAAATGAGTTAAGACCAAACATTAACGAAACGTCTACCATCGCTTTGAATATACAAAACTCCATATTATATTAGCAAACAGTTTTAAGGTAATTATTATTTTTGAATAATATTAACTGCTTATCTCAATAATATTAATAAAAAAGAAACATTAATTATGTACTTAATAAAATTTTATTTTTAGAAAGACAAGTCCAAGCTGAATGAAGGCCCATACAATATAATACCATTTCCTGTACGTTACGAAATCAAATCCATACTTTAATATTATATGTACTCGTAAAAGCAAAAGTAAATCTTTCGGTCTTTTACCTAAAAAGGGCTTACAAATAGTTTTATGTATTTGTTCTATATTTACAGACAACATCATTATCATTACAGCCCTTCAGAAGTCCACTGCTGAATGTAGGTTTCCCCCAAGTTGTGCTACGGAGAGCAGTCCTCAGCCACCTGCTTCCAACGACTTCCTGCATGTCTTACCATGTCATCGCTCTAATTAGTAGGTGGTCGCCCTTCACTTTATCTACTGATCTGAGGCTACAGCTCGATAACCTTTTTTTCCCCCATCGGTTGTCGGTTCTTCGAGTTATATGGCTATCCCAATGTCACTTTAGCTTACTAATCCATTGGGCTATGTCGCTTACTCTGGTTCTTCTGTGGATATCCTCATTTTTAAGTTAACATTGCAAGGAAACTGCAAGCATAGCCCCCTCCATAGTTCGATGTGCGACCTTGAGCTTTCTCATACGGCCAGCAGTGAAGGATTTGACTAGATCACGATGGGGAAAGAGCGTTAAATTCAGACATCTCATTCAGACGTGATCTCTCCAACTTAACGTTTAGTTTCAGTTTCCACTCGCCTTTCGGTGATCGCTGCCAGTTTCTACTCGATCACTGAGACATCAATGAACACTTTGTCAAACCGCCACTGCACGACCAGGTTCACTTTCTTTGGTGTCGCTTATGAAGTCAGCCAGCTATGGACCCCTTAGGTTTCGTTGTCTTATTTCTAATTACCCTGTCTTCAGCTCATCGTTCTCATGTGTGCCTAGTTTTACGTGGAAGTCTCTATTTCATTCTTCATTTTCATTTTCACGTCTCATTTACAGGTTTTGCAAGAATATATGTGTTGACGACGCTCACGTTGCTTCTCGAACACCTGAAATATAAATAAGTAATATTAATCAATAAAAAATAAAATATGTAAAATATATACTCATAAAACATTGTTACTTACCTTATGTACTTGCTGTTTTTCTATAATAAATAAGTACGTGTGCATACGGGGACGGCGGCACTTACCGCGATTTTTATCAGTAGGGTGAAGGTATATTTGCAACAACGGTGTTGCACCGCTGAGTACATGATCCCGCGTTTCGAGTTAGTTGCACTAGAACATCATACGAGGTGACACCTATGTCTCCCTCCCCGCGGATGTACACGCGCTCACCAAATTTTTTTTGTATATTTTTCTCCCAGACGACACCAGCGGCCTACATCATCAACATAGTGGTCCTTCGGCCGAATCCTTACGTCGTCTGCAAAAAATATAATAATAATAAGTACCAGTTATGTTCCACGCGCCGGCTACGCCGCAAAAAAAGCGACGACCACGTGGCACCGCTGCAAAATCGGAGTGCAAGAACAACCAAGATGTGTTACCATCGTTCAGCTTAAAGGATGAAGTGCTGGAAAAACCTGGAAATGCGCTAAGTGCCTCTAGTAAGAGTAAAAAGTCATCAAAGACCGCAGGCACGTCGTCAAGTACGGCACGCAAACGGCAATTGGAATACGAAACCGCTAAAGCTATGGCTCTCGTGGAAATACAAGCAGCGGAAGCTGAAGTGCAAGCAGCTGAAGCTGAAGCAGAAGCCAAAGTTAAGAGTGCTCAGGCAGAAGCTGCCAAGCTTAAGGCAAATATTCAGTCGAAGCTGCTAAACAAACAGCTTGCAGCTGAGATGGCAGAATTGGAGTCTCATTCACGCTCTTCCCACAAGTCGGCTATGAAATCTTCGACCAGCAAAGTTGAAAATTGGCTGAATGCTCCAGGAAACCAGCATGAGGAGAACCGAGAAGAGTACTCTTGTGAAAAAATCGGCCTAGAAAAGGCCTTGAATGATGCAGTAGCTGCCTCATCATATAAAATACAGAACCAGGAGCTCTTAACAAGATTAGCAACGTCTAAAGACCTGCCTTTATTTTTTGGAGATCCAATGGAGTGGTTGCAGTTTAAACAGGCGTACCAAGAATCTACCCAATTATGCAAATATAGTGACACAGAGAATTTATGGCGGCTACGTAAGTGTCTTCGTGGCGATGCTAAAGAAGCAGTGACTTCACTCTTGATTGGTGGAACTACACCCGATTTAATAATTGACACCTTAGAACTTCGATTTGGCAAACCAGAAACAATTATGAGTAAAATAGTTTTACAGCTTAA
Organism: Parnassius smintheus behrii; assembly: GCA_036936625.1. Classification (NCBI taxonomy): domain Eukaryota; kingdom Metazoa; phylum Arthropoda; class Insecta; order Lepidoptera; family Papilionidae; genus Parnassius; species Parnassius smintheus. The sequence goes on from JAUPFT010000016.1 coordinate 40,114,947, forward strand.
AAAACTATGTCCGTTGCCGTTAACTTATCATAATGATATCATTAATTTTGCAATAAAAATAAAGAACTATGTGGCTGCTGCCAAAGCAATGCAACAAAGTGATTATCTTCGCAGCCCGGAGTTAGTATCGATTGTCGTATCTAAGCTTCCAACTTTGCTTGTCGCAAAATGGACCGACTACGTTTATGAACAGCGAGAGTGTAATTCACCGAAGCTAGAATTGCTTAGTGATTTTTTATATGAGGAAGCCACTAAAACAGCTGCATCAGGAGTAAGTCATATTCACGCTCAATATAATTTAAAGAAGCCCGATGAACGTAAACACCGTTCACACTCGTTGTTGTACACAAATAGTAATCAATTACAAAACGCGGAAAAGTGTACATTTTGCCGAAAATGGGCTCATGGTGTCGCAGATTGTTCACGGTTTAAGCGCGCCTTACGCAAAGATCGCTGGCGATTTGTACGCGTAAATAAACTTTGCTTCAAATGTCTTGCCCCCCGCCATACGAATGGTATGTCTTGTATTGGCAGTAATTGCGACATTGACGGCTGCAATCAACCGCATCATCGTTTACTGCACTGGATTAAACCATTGGAAGAAAGCTTAAAAACTGTGGAGCGAAGTGAGGATGAGCATCCCAGCACCAATGAAACAGTGACTCATACGGTGGCATCCCACTGTCACAAGGTGTTTTTGAAAGTGGTGCCGCTCACTCTTCACGGACCGAATGGCAGTTTGCATACGCATGCACTACTGGATGATGGAGCTACCGTGACGGTGATATCCTCTGATATCGCAGATGAGCTCGGATTATACGGTGCAAACGTGATATTGCGCGCGCGCAGCGCATGGGACTCGGGCGAGCTTGTGTGTGAATCTCAAGTAGTGAGTGTTAGTGTTACTAATTCGTATAACGAAATGTTTACTTTCCGTGCGCGTAAAATTAAAGAATTAAATTTACCAACACAAAAAGTGCCGAATATGGACTTTAATAATTATGGATTGTTAAGTGAAGATCTTATGTTATGTAATTGTAACGCTAAGCCAAAATTATTAATAGGTCAGGACAACCATCATTTAATTTCTCCCATTCGTTGTGTTCGTGGTAAGCAGCGTGAGCCGTACATAACTCAAACTGCGCTTGGATGGTGTGTGCACGGATATATGGTAAGTGATGTTAATTGCACTGATCGCTTTGTCTCTTTCATTAATAGTTGCACCGAAAAAGCGGGACAGTCGCAGTGTATCTTTCACTTACACACGGTAGAATCGATTGCTAGCGATCTCTCTCTCGATAACGATAACGGTGAATGCACCTGCGCGCAGTTGCACGATGCGGTTCGTAGATCCTTCGCGTTAGAGTCTATTGGTGTAGGTTCGAAGCCGCGCCGCAACCCAGTCGAAATACGCGCTTTACAAATTTTAGATGACACTGCAGAGTTAGTAAATGGTCAATGGAATGTCGGCTTACCGTGGAAATACGATGAATTACATTTACCCGACTCTTACCCTAACGCTTTTAATCGTCTAAAGTCAATAGAAAGAAAATTTTTGCTCAACAAAGAGTATGCAACTCGTTATTGTGAAAGAATGAGATACTTATTTTCTAATGGTTATGCTAGAGAACTTAATGAGACCGATGAAAACTCTAATAAACGTATAATATGGTATTTGCCGCACTTTGGTGTAGATAATCCAAATAAGAAAAAACTGCGTTTAGTTTATGACGCGGCAGCAAAGTCGAACGGTTATTCTTTAAATGATTTTCTTTTACAAAGCCCTGATTTGTTACAATCGTTATTAGGAATAATGTTACGATTTAGAGAAAACCGCGTAGGTATCATAGGGGACATAAAAGATATGTTTTTAAGGATTAATGTACGAAAAGAAGATGTTAATTCTTTGCGTTTTTTGTGGAAAGATATCTATTTAAGCAATGAAAATGAACAATTAGGCTTCGGAAGTAGTAACAAAGGTTCAAAATTACCTATACAACATCCTGTTAAGAAATATGTTATGACGTCATTAATTTTTGGCGCTAACTGCTCCCCATTTATAGCACAATATATTAACCAAAATAAAAACACATTGCGCTTTCAGAATAAAATGCCGGATGCAGTTAATGCAATTAGGAAAAATCAATATATGGACGATTTTATCGATAGTTTACCAGACGTCGCTACTGCTACAAAAATGATAAAAGATGTTTCATATATTAATCAGCAAGGTGGTTTCGTGATGCGTAACTGGTTAAGTAACAAGTCAGATGTTCTTAATGATATGCCAAAAGAGACTTTAAATGACATGGCGATACGGTTTAATGTTGAATCCCAGCCGGAACGAACGCTTGGGCTTTTGTGGTTTCCCGCGAGTGATATGTTCGGGTTCGATCTTTCGTTAAAGCGTATACCGAGTGATATTTTACAACTATCACGAAAACCGACTAAGCGTGAAGTTCTTCGTATTATAATGTCTGTATATGATATTCATGGTTTTTTAGCACCTTTTACGATAAAATCCAAAATTTTAATGCGCGAAATATGGAATGTAGGTATAAAGTGGGATCCGGAAATAACAGATAGTTTATTTGTTTTATTTAAAGATTGGATTTCGCAGTTACAAGAAATGAGTTACGTTCGAATCCCGCGGTGGTATTTCTATAGCAACGATTCTGTCGGTGTGAATGAGAAGAGCGGCCACACCGTAAACGACGATGAGACGTCGTTGCAATTGCATATTTTTTGTGATGCATCTCCATTCGCATACGCATGTGTTGCTTATTGGCGTAAACAAGACAGCAACGGCGTGCAGGTGTCATTCATTGCGAGTAAAAGTCGCGTTGCGCCGTTAAAACCGTTAACTATGCCTAAACTCGAACTTCAAGGCGCGCTATTAGCATGTCGCTTGGCAGAGACTATAAAAAAGGAGCATAGAATTAAACCGTCACGTGTTTTTTATTGGACTGATTCAATGATTGTTATTTATTGGATACGTAACGAGCATAGAAATTACAAAGTTTTTATTGCGAATAGGTTAGGTGAAATTGATGAGTTAAGTAAAATTGATGAGTGGCATTATGTGCCGACAAATTTAAATATAGCCGAAGCATTAAACAAAGGAGTTTCCTGGCAGTTTATACCACCGGCCAGTCCTCATATGGGGGGAGCTTGGGAGCGTCTGATTAGAAGTGTGAAAACGGCACTGAAAGTCGTTCTTAGAGAGAGGGCTCCTCGAGAAGAAGTTTTATTAACGCTTCTCGCTGAAGTCGAAAATATAATTAATAGTAGACCGCTTACCCAGGTTTCGGTGGACCCTCAAAGTAAAGAGGCATTAACTCCAAATCATTTTTTACTAGGATCTTCGTCGAACTTACCTGTACCTGGGGTCTTTGATGATGGCGACATGTATGTTAGACGACAGTGGCGTATTGCCCAACGGTTGACAGACTTATTTTGGAGCAGATGGGTAAAAGTGTTTTTGCCAGAGCTAATTTCTCGTCGTAAATGGGATAGGGAAGGTCCGCAATTAAAAGTAGGAGATCTTGTTGTAGTAGTCGATCCATCATTATTTCGAAACTGTTGGCCAATAGGTATTATTGAAAAGGTTTATCCAGGTTCAGACGGCAGAGTCAGAGTAGTTGACGTTAGGACTAAGTCAGGAGTGATGAAGCGATCAGCTGCTCGCGTGGCCTTTCTCCAGCTTGATAATGAGTGTCGGCGAACCGACACTTGGGGGGAGGATGTTGACGACGCTCACGTTGCTTCTCGAACACCTGAAATATAAATAAGTAATATTAATCAATAAAAAATAAAATATGTAAAATATATACTCATAAAACATTGTTACTTACCTTATGTACTTGCTGTTTTTCTATAATAAATAAGTACGTGTGCATACGGGGACGGCGGCACTTACCGCGATTTTTATCAGTAGGGTGAAGGTATATTTGCAACAACGGTGTTGCACCGCTGAGTACATGATCCCGCGTTTCGAGTTAGTTGCACTAGAACATCATACGAGGTGACACCTATGTCTCCCTCCCCGCGGATGTACACGCGCTCACCAAATTTTTTTTGTATATTTTTCTCCCAGACGACACCAGCGGCCTACATCATCAACAATATGGTTTCATTGATATATCTTCATATATTTCCTCCACCTCCTTATCGGGATGTGGCGATTTTGGTGCGTAAACCTGTACGACCTTTAGCAAATTCTGATTCTGGTGATTCTGAGTATAAGGTACACGCAACCTTCGTCGACACACTCTCTACGTTGTTGATGATAAACGTCGTTAATTAGAGACTTGTGGGTGAAATCTGACACCTCGTTGAAACAGATAGTCGTCCTGCCGGTGACAGAATAAGTTACCGGATAACCGTTTCTTCCCCCCGCTCTTCGATATCCAGCTTCTCGTCAGCCCTCAAGTTGTGTGCGTTATATGTTGCCAGGTCGAGTCATCATAAGTGGCAACCAAAACTCCACTGGAGATTCTTAGCACCCCTGCCCCACCATTGCCATGGTCGCCACCGTAGCCAGGAATAGCAGGTATGCCAGGGACTTGGAGCAATCTCTCCGTAACTTTTATCATGGGGGGCGGTATATTGCCATAGTTGCCACGCTTTGCAAGCGGATCGGAAACCGCAGTTCTTTTGGTATCTGTTATCACAAAGATGCTGCAGCCTGTCTTCTACCTCAGTAATGGACAAGAAGTGTTTATATGAATATTTAAATACTTAGTAGTTAGGTAGATAAAATACTCAGACAATTTTCTATCTGATTCTTATTAAGTAGTTACTTGGTGAATAGATATGCAAAAAATTTCTGTAACACTTAAGGTTTTTTTTCTTCTTATAGGGTATTTACTAATTATTTGTGCTGCCAATAGGCCTCGCAAGCGTTAATCAAATCTAGAGAGTAGCTCTAGCAGAGCTCGAGCTGCGAAAGTAGCTTGAACCCAAAAATCTGAGGAGCAGATTTAGCCCTGACAGATTTAAGAGTCTAAACGTAACGCAGCTCAAAGGGCTGTCGTGACCTTAGGTTGGAATCAAGCCCACCAACTTTAAGATGCTGCAAAGGGCTGCTGAGAGCTTAGGAAAGACTTAGGCTCGTCAGGTTTTAGATGCCGAGCGTCACACAACTAAAAATAGACTATTAAAAGTACTAATCCTACGAAAACAAAGTCGCAGGCAAAATCTAGCAGCATAAAATAAAACAAAAATAATTTTTGGTTAGCATCTTGATGAGTTAAATTATTTTTTATTTTATTTTACACGAAATAATATAAATGCCACGAAGCATTTATTGCATTTAGTAGGTGAAAATTTATTTACATATTTTCGCCTATCAAACTAGTTTTGGAAAAGAATTATTCTGGATTTTTACTTAAACTCAAAATTGAAAAGATTGTTAAAAAAAACTGAAACGTTTGAATCCACCAAGTTTATTAAGTTAGTAAAAATAAATTTCACTCCCATATTGTCTTTAAATTTTTTCAATTAAAAGTTTACTACTATAGTAACATTCAATAGAACCCAGCACTCGATAGTAAATTAAATTTCTGGCATTTATCAAACTGTTGCCAGTGGTGCAATACATTTAAACCCATATTCATTCAGGTCAATGACAATAGCGCAATAAATGTTTCTTCAATATGACAACGGGAGCAAAAATGTTTAACGGATATTCGAGTAAAATTTTGTTTGTGATCGATTTTTTATTCAAAATACACCAGATGTTTCATTTAATGAACATTTACGAATCATCTAGAACATTCCAGAAGGAAGGAAGTTAGTGTGAAGGCTTCGTAAGCTCAAGTTTAAAATTACAACAGATTTGTGCAAAATCAATTTTTTTATTTATAATGCTAACACTATTAGTATGCTTGTATAAGGACTGGTTCACGACAGAAATCGCATAATCAAAACAACAAATTAAAGAGTTCGCTGCTGGTTCTTAAATGTACTTGGATATATAACTTTGCATCTCTGTCTCTATTGTGTGTTAGCACATAAGTTAAATACTCAAATGTATATACGAGTTTACTATATTTTCAAAAAAAAAAACATGCCGTAAACCAACGGCTGCTAGACGGGATTACGAATGACGCAACAGCCAGATAGGAAATGAGACTGCAGTCTTCAACTAATACATTGGTTAACATGCTATTGAACAATAATTTAATGTATGCGAGACTTACGCTGCCTCACTCATGCCTCAATAAAGCTCTTAATGAAGAAGCAATTAGACAAAGCCAGGGCTCTTAAGTCTTCTCCACGTATATATATATCGTCCTATCGTCAGCTTCAATACAGTTCAAACTGAAAAAGTAGCAAATTAAGTGGATCCAGGGCAACAAAGTTATCACCAAAGATCTATCTACCCATAGAAGCCGATTCAAAAAAACCTATAATGGCAGCGCTATTTCCTGGGTATCTCAGATATTGCATAAGATCAAAAGGTAACTAAACAGAGAGCTCTGAAAGCGGTTGGCAAACCGATACGTAAACTTTCGAACATCATATTTAATTTGTTTGTACGCCAGAGACGTAGTTGTAATAGGTAGTTAAATTAGTAGTACTACCTTCTAATTTAACTACCTATTACGACTTCGTCTCTGGCATACGAACAAATTAATCATTTAGTAGTTTAGTTCTTCAACAAAAGTGATAAAAACCTGTAGAAGCGTTACAAACCGATTATTATTATACATTAAAAAATCAAACCATATTTGGGTAAAACATATCTTATTTAATTATTATAACGATAAATGAAAAATAAATTAAATTAACTGCACTCAATATATTCTAATGAAATAGTGAAAATGAACTTCCAAACAAATTATACAGCATTTTTTCACGACATGGTTATCGGGCCTACGCATAACATGTCCCAACCACCTTAGCTTAGACTCTGTAATCTTCTCAATGATAGGCGTAGATAATTACTATAATTTGTGATAACATAGCCCATTGTTAGTAATTAATCATAATAATAAAGAAAAGTTAAATAAGAACAAATAAGTGTCATTAAAAATCTTTCAGTAAGTACATCGTAGACTTCAGATAATTTTTTTTGTCAGCAAATGAACCATACAACAATTTTTCTGGTAGTCAAGGATGCCGTTGGAGCGGGCTCGCATTTTATTTAGCAGATCTTACTTATATACACCGCTTGCTTATAACCACGTAGAAGCAACCCACTCGTGCCTCAGCGAACATCTCCGATGCGCTGCAGAATCGAGGCAGCCCCATGAACACCCAAAATTCGTTATTGTATAGCACGCGCCGGGTGCTAAACTACTGTTGAGAGTAATTAACCCAGAGGCTGCTCGTGTAGAGGGATGTGCAATAAGCTATAAACAACGTCTTACATCAACATCTTATATCAAGTTCTGCAACGAGAAAACCTATGGCTATCATATTAGCTTTTAGAGATAACGAACTGCGCTCTCTATCAATATCCGAATTGCATAATAGTTGTTATTAATAATATATATTAGTCACTAAAATACTGATGTCCTGCAATGCAGCTATATCTTTTATAACCTTTCAAAATAATTACCACCAAAGCTTACGAGTATACACTTATTTTTACGAATAAACCAATAACAAAAAATTGGCTTTCATTTTTCTTCTGGAAGAACGGAGATAGCCTGGTCCCAAGCAGCTAACAACTCCGTATCGCTGGAAAACCTTCTTACATTGAACTGGCCCTTAATTACTGGAAACAGACCGTAAGTCACAGGACGCAAGACCAGGACTGTACGAAGGATGCTCAAGTAGTTTTACTCCGACATCTTGTAAAAAATTCACAGTTTCACGGACCTATGCGCAGGAGCATTATCGTGATGAAAATGCCAATTATCGAGTCTTGATTTTGAACGGAGCTCTTTTAGTTTTAAGATAATCTTAGGCAAATACTATTTTGTGTACCAAGAGGCTGTAACTCTACGTTGACTTTCTAAAACTACTCGATCTAAAATTTTTCGTTTTGTGAAAAATTCAGTAATTATCTTCCTTTTTACTGATTAAGATTTTCGAACTTGAATTGGAGTAAGCTCATTTTCAAATAACCAAATTCTCAAATTCTTCTCATTTTCGGTGGGCACATCAAAATAACATATCCAGGTTTCATGATCCGTGGCGATTCCATTTTTACACTCTTTTAACATTTTTTACACCAATTCACTTTGTTCTTTTTTAAGTAATAGGGCACCAAAAGTATTAAAAAAAATTTCGTTCAAATTATATTGTGCAGAATTTTATGAGTGCTTGGTGCACTAATCTGCAGGATCTCTTCTATCGCCTATATGTTATTCGACAGTCTTTTCTTATTAATTTTCCAACATTTTTCACATTCTCTTCAGTGCAAACGTTCGTGGAACGTTCTGAACTTGGTGCATCTTCTACACCAAGATTACCACCACTGAATTCCCGATATCAACGAAAAATCATTGCACTATGAAGGCAGTTGTCTTTAAGAACAGAACTCTTTCTTCCATATACCCATCAATTGAGAGACCGCGCGCGATGATGTACCGCATAACATGCCGTAATTTATCCTTTGACAACTTAGATTTTTTGAAATCAAAATTTTTTCCTGCAATTTATAGTGAGTGACCACTGAAACGTTACGTATACACCGTCGTATCGTAATCGTATTGTCGTATATCATAAGTGTAACTTTCTAGTAAGACTATACTCATCTACCCATAATTAAAAATATTGCTGTATTGCCTAATTTATCTAGTGACCACTTAGTAGGGTGTGTTTCAAAAATCTAAATATACTGTGCTGTTCAACAAAATTAAATCACATAATGCAGTTATGTATACAAAATTGATGTATGCAATACAAAATATAATAGTATGAACAACGCGCTAAGAAATCAGCCAAAACCAGCATGTGTGTATGATATTATCAGTAAATTTGTAATGCCTCAATAACTTTATAAAAAGATAAAGGCCGGTATCGGTTTAAATTAAATGTTTAATTTCTTTTTAACTACTGATTAGTAGCCAAATAACTTAAAAGTAAAAATGTTAAGTATTGATTATTTCGCTTTCAGTTCGGAAGTAATGTAAATATACTTATATTAACGATTTAATAATTTTACATTATTTATTCATTAAAATAAATATTTTATAATGTAATTCAGATTACAGGCATGCTTCGAAATACAGGCTGATTTTTTTTCATTCAACTCATTTTACAGTAAAGTAAAAAATTGTAACTAATGAATTACTAAATAAAAAGAGCATTGTATTAAGTAATACATACTGTGATCGACTAATTGTCTGCCTACCGTGGCGAGCAATTCGTCACTACAATAAATATCCCGCATATAATTAATTACGGCAAGTACTTTAATTTTATCCCTATGTTACATCTCCTAGATTACTGTTATGTTTTGGAATTTGAGTTTATGTTGTGACAACTATTGTATTACAATACTTTATCATGTTAGTAACCGGGACTTAAAAATGCAAACAATGTAAATAATATACTTACAATATACCCAATGTTACACCTGCACGAATATGTTGAAAAACTTTTCATAAGAAATAGTCAAAATTTCGGTTAAATTAATGTTGGTTTCTCTATACGGAATACCGGTCCCAAGGAATCTTATCCGTAGGGCATACAGGTGACCGACACATACACACATCCACACTCGCACACAGATACCAGCCTACATACACACATACATTCACTCATTCACACGCCGCGTGTACATATACATGCACACACACACACACACACACACACACACACACACACACACACACACACACACACACACACACACACACACATACACACACACACACACTAACATATATATACATACACACTAACGCACATTTATATGCTAACATATAAGCATGTGCTTATATGAGCATAGTTCACGGCAACTAGAGCCGCAATTTAAATTTAAATTAAACCATAAATGTAAATATTAAAAAAGTAATCCATCCTAACCTTGTAGATATAATATACCTAGTTTACATAGCCTTATTTAGCAAACCATAAGGGAAGTAGCGAGTTATTCCCAACACAAGTGTCTAAGACTACTTAAAGGGAAAACTTGACAAATATTTGTTATAGGACTTTTGGAAATAAATGATTTTTTGTTAGTAATTAGGACCTAAAAATGCATGAACATGTATCGGACTCAAACTCTTTTGTAGTTATTACATTAAATTCTGAGAGAGAAGTATTCGGTGTACACAAACAGATGTCTTACAGTATTCTGAGTGGCGGTCAATCAACATATTATCACATGCTTGCTTATTCCACACTTAAGGTCGATGAACTTCAATCAGGAACCACATTTAACCATCACAATACTCAGAGAATAAAATAAAAGCTTGTAGAGCCTATTCCAAATAGCTCCAGACTCAAACTGCTTTATCACGTTATATATTATATATTGTTTGATTGTTCGTCTTCGTTCGTGTTAGAGCCATGTTGCAGCTATATTACGGTTGCAGTACGAATGGGTCTGCTCGACCGGGAAAGGACCGTGCTCTCACAGAAAACCGGCGCATTGCTGCCAGCTCAATGCTGCTGTATTTCATATGGTGAGTGTAGAGAAACGGAGACCTTTTTTATTGGTAAGAAGGCATTCGATTTTCGTTATTAGGACTGGCAACACATCTGCATTCTGATTCCTAATCAATAATAAATGCAGATGTCTTTGGGCCACAGCATCTACTTCTGTTCGTCATTATCACGATATCTCTAAAACTATACACCTGATTGACTTGCAATTTAGTATAGTTACTCATTTTGCAATGTAGGCGCTCACAATTTTGCGATAGTCCCATAAAAAATCTTGTTATTTTATATCTACGTTATTATCGTCTATGATCGTACGCCCAGCGAAGCGAGCGGGTATCACAGCCAGTTCTATATATTTAAAAAAATTATGGATTGATATTTTTAAAGAAATAGTCCAATAGTTATAACTATCTCATAAAAATTTTATTTTATTATCAAATTACCGTACCGTGTGGTGGCAGTGTAAGAATGTCCACAACCCCATATCGTTCTGTGTATGTCGTATGAGGCGAGAGAGGGAAAGAAATCAGGAAACGGGCAGCAGCGTCATTCCGCCGCCGCTTGCCAAAGAGGGCAGCTATTCCCTAAATCCCTTTTTGATGCAATCTAAGGGGCTCGCCTACCTGGCTGTAACGATATCAAATTATGTATTATATAACATATATATATATATATATATATATATATATATATATATATATATATATATATATATATATATATATTCTTGATGACTAAACTATTAACTTTCCAAAATCTCGTGCTAGTCGAAAAAGTGTCAAGTGTCTGATAATATTATATCCTCATAAATATTTCTCAAAGAAAATGTTTTATTTACTTGGCAAACATCTAATAAATATTATTTGAATAAGTCTGCCTGTTGCTGTTATTTGCATGATAGAAGTATTTTTTTAGCGTAAATAACATTTTTTAGGATAACAAGTACCTAAATATTCTACATTATCCGAATATAATAATTTACAAAATTTGTTGTTCCTTAAAGTAGTATTTTCAGATACTACAAAAAGAAAGACAAGGATACGCTTATAAATTTTTTTTTTAATCTAATAATCTTACACTGGTTATATTCCGTACCTACTGTTACAGCCACTTTAAAGTCCTCTACTGAACTTCTCTCAATGAGGCTTCTCTCAAAGATTGCCTCATAGAGGTGGCTCTTGTCACGTTTAGCTGACGGGATAGAACTGCAATTTAATTTTTATTTTAAGTCGTTATTAGGAAGACGCTACTGCACATCTCGTGTTTAATTTCAATCTGTCGTCTTTTAATATTTTTTCAAAGAAGTCGTATATATATATATATATATATATATATATATATATATACACATATATATAGACATAACTTATATACACCCCTACCCAAGACATTGTTACTATTTATACACTGTGTTTCTTGCCATTGCGATAATCTTTAAAGCCTTATGTACGTAGTACGTATTCAAATTAGTTTCAACTTTTGCATCATCAAGGGGACGTAAGCGGAGTCAAATGCTTCCATAACATTCAGAAAAATAGTTATGTATTTATTTTAAAGATAGTTCAGCAGATTTGCCTATTATATTTTATTTTTGATATGAATAATAATAATATAGGGATTCGTCTATGGTTGTTATTTCGTTTTTGTCGTCACTTTTATATACTGGAGTCTTATACATTTATAACTTTGGGCGCAAAAAGTCCATTGAAAAAGCATATATTGGCCAAGTCACTTTATACTATGAATGATTTTTTGTGCTTTATTAAGAAATAGTGCAGGGGTGTTGTCACAATTTTTTAAAGATTAAATGTGACAAGGGAGGAGATAGACCACCTGATGGTAAGTAGATGCTGTGGCCCATAGACATCTACCTCGATTCTATCCTCTATTACGAATCAAAATGCAAATGTGTTGTCACCCGTGAGGACTAAGATGGAACGCCTCGTTTCCAGTAAAAAGGTTCTTCGGTTCTCCACACTGACCATACGAGACACAGCAGCAGTAAGCTACTATTTTGATTAGGTGATTAGGTGTAGAATATTAGACTTATTAGTAGAAAGTTCTAGTACGGATTTTTTTAGAAAGCTCTCCTGGTTCTGCTGCTTGATCCTAGATGGCGCTAGTGGCCTCCTAGGAAATGCTCGTTCCGAATATTATCGGCCCTATAATAACGCGCCAGTCGATCCACATGGGTTATCTTAGGAGAGTACCTCTTGCACCTTTCTGTGTACGGTAGGTTACATCATTGATCCTTGACACAATCTGGTACGGTTCATCTCATTTAGCTTGAAGCTTAGGAGATTTCCCTTTGCTGCGGACTGGATTATGCAACCACACTATTGAACCTTCGTCAAACCCTTTATTGTTCGTTTTACGGTCATACCGGGTTTTCATCTTTTCAGACATTCGCTGGCCCGATTGTCTGACGTGCTCATATAAATGTCATTCATTTCGTTCCGCAAGTCATTTGTATAATCGGTAATCGGTTACGCGAAAGCTGGTATCACTGATCGACTTTCGTGAATAACGCTTCGAAATGACAACAAATACGATTGTATGTGCTTGTCCCAATCTCGTTGCTGATTTTTCAGGTTTGCTAGCTACCTCTCCAATGTCTGATTAAATCGTTTTATAAGTACCAATAACTTTTTTAGATGATTAAAAAAATTCCTGGAATAATTGAAGCTCAAAATACCTTCTTTGATAGGTGTGAATCTCTAGAGGTACTCAAAAACGACAGAAGACTTCATGAACTAATAATCTGTAACTGTTGAAGTTTCTTGATTTGGAATGACGAAGACTTCTGACCACTTAGTGAAGTAATCCATCACAACCATGAAATATTTGTTACCACTTTTACTTTCCAAAAACGGCCCCGCCATGTCAAGGGTTATCCTCACCAACACTGTACAATTTCAATGAACCTCTACTACAAGTATGAGGTTCCTTTACAGCCGCACAACTTGTACATTTGCGACACCAATCCTCGACACCGTCACGATAGTGGACTCAGTAAAACCGTTCTCGGAACTTCCGTAGCTTAACTTCCATATGGTCTCCTGAACAACCATTATGGTACAGCTGTAGAACATCCGGTATTTTAGCTTTAGGGACAACCATTCACAGCACATAACTCCATCCTGAATCACCAAGCTGTCCCATTGGGCTCAACAGCTTTTCGTGGTCAAACTCTTCGCTGAGACTTCACTTGGGCTTGGGAGCACTGGCCTTCATCCATTCCAGAATCAGCATGATGTTTGAATCTTCATATCTTACAGTTAACTTAAAACACACTAATAATTAAAAAAACAATTACACTTTAGTTCGCTTCGAAGTATTCGCTTGTATTGCCAATTCAATACTGACTCGGTAGTTGTACTTAACGGTTTTATATAGTGCCTCTTCAACTGAAACATCTAGAATGTTCGAGTACGTACCGGTCCCGACTATGTGTAGAAAGTTCTAGTACGTAATTTTCTAGAAATTCTTTCCTAGTTCTGCTACACAATACTAGATGGCACTAGTGGCCATCTACACTACATTAATTATGGCGCTCAACACTACTAAAAATGGCATCCGGTTCTCTATACTCACCATACGAAATACAGTAGCATTTAGCTGCTATTTTACGTTGTTATTCTGTAAGAAGAAGATTCGTGGTGCTTTTCCACTCAAACCAATCCATACGTGCTAAAACCACAATATTTCTGCAAAATTGCTCTAACACGATAAATATTTGCTCCCCCATCAACAATGTCTTGTGCTCCCTTTAAATATCTTATAATCTGTCAAATTTCCAATAAGAACATAGAACACAAATATCTGAGATACCTGAACTATAAAACACGTTCTAAATTAATTGTAACTTATTAACAGTCCAATTAGTATATTAAAGATTAAAAAATAATGTAATCCATTTCTAAGTATGCATAATGTAAATATTTTAATAACTTATGCGACATTATTACAATTTATTTGGATTTTTTACTATTTTTCATGTTACTGTGTACTCAAATAACTAATTACACACTTTGTGCATTAGTTACTATTAAAAATGGAGTAAGCGTGTGAAATTTCTATCTCACAAATATCTTTTATGGATAGCTGTGGACTTCACGGCGGGTCGGTGTAAAATAATGTACCGGGGAGATTTCGGGTTAAAAGGAGGAACATATTTCATACTGGATGTAATATATATACAGTTCCGAAGCAAAACTTTTATTATTTTATGTAAAGCTCCCTTCAAATACTGTCTACATGGCAACTATATTAGCGCTGTATCTATTATAACACATACTAAATAATGTAGTTATTACGAAAATTATTGTAAATGTAACCCACCCCTTGTACTGGTCTTCTTAAACAAGGCTTACGATATATTATTTCCAACAAATATTCCAATATTTGGTCCCGACACTAAAGTGATTTTAACAAAAGTGTACATTACTACACACTGAGCTTAGAAGTAACTAGCTTTTTACGAAATTTATTGCTTTTAATCAATTTATTTTATATTCCTATCTGTTCGAGAACTTTGCAACTATTAACACACGAATTAAAAAAAAATCGAGCGAAAAATACCGAGCAAAGCTCGGTCAACCAGGTACTAAAAGAATTATACAAATAGTATAACTATACTAATATACCTGACGCTCGTGCAATGTGGCACTTATGTAGTTTGTATGTGTTATGACAAGAATAGAAATAAGAAAGTATAAATAAAATGTTTAGATAGGAGTATTCTTCGTTTCGAAATTATTGGTCGGAAGAGAAAACTTTATATTCTTTTTATTCATTTTCCTAGCACCCAAGATTGCAAGATTTGGCATTGCTAAAGTTGAAGCTAAAATTTACGTATAATATGTCACGAATACATGAAATGAAATAAAATACCCTATTAACTCAATGTTCATCTGTCAATGTAAAACATTGTTATCGACCTGTTGTTTGTTTACGTTCACATTTTAGAATAATTATTACATATCTATGTAATAGGTCAGGAAAAATATTTTTCGTATTTCGTTTGCATAAAGTTGAAAAAAAAACTCTTTGATTTTACCGTTTGTATGTGGCTATTTTTATTGTACATATATAAAGGATATTAAGAGAAAGAAAAACAAAATTAAAAACCACTTTCCTGCCATTTTTCAATTGTTTTTCTGTCCGCCAAAATGAGTGAATCATTCTAAACTTTTATTACAAAAAAGAGAAAAATGCTACTCAAGCCGCGAATAAATTTTATGACGTTTATGGACTAACGCAGTGTGAATAAGAGTAGTACAAATTGGGTTCAAGCGTTTTCAGTACGAGAATTTTCATGTCAAAGACGCAGCTCGTTCTAGTCGCCCCCATACGGATAAAGTCGAAAATAGTTCCGTCCTCCATGGTGGTACTACTCTGGAGGCCTTGAGCAGAAGTACGGTGGTCGTGTTCTTCAAGAAAGGCGACAATGCTCTCTTGTAGAACTACAGACCAATTTCCCAAAAAACATTATTTGGAGCCATGGAAGCTCAGTGGCCAAATGCTTGGCTTGAATTTGACAGTAAGCGAGCAAATGGTTTCGATCCCCGTCGGCATCATCGTAATATTTATTGTAATTTTAAGTGCCGATTTAGCACGATTTAGATGAAAAAAAACATTGTGAGGTAACATGGTACAGGTAACAGGTTTGACAAATAAAAATATTTTGCAGACTTATGCAGTCCGCCCAAACGCACTAAAGTATTGTGGCGACATAATTTCTCCACAAACGTCTCAGAAATGTGAGACGACTTGTCCCAGAGATAGGATATAACCGGAATATTACTTAATTTTTACTTCGATTGAGCCGTGGTAGCTCAGATGGTTAACGCTCGCTGTAAATATAACAGAACGTGAATAACCCGTGTTCGATCTCCGCCGGCATCAATGAAATTGTAAATCGCAATTTTAAGTGCTGATTTACCATGTGCTCGGCGGTGAAGGAAAACATCGTGACGAAACCCACATGTCTGAGGAATAAGAGAAAAAATATATTTCGAAGACGTGAAGTTCGCCTACAGGCATTGGGACAGCGCGGCGGACAATTTCTTGCCCTAAAACCTTGATCGAACCTTGATTGATTATTAAAATATCGATTTTACTGTTGAATAGTTATTATGACTCAAGATAAATTATTGTAGCGTAATTTTAAGTGCTAATTTACGATGTGCACATCATTAGTTGACCTAGGTTTTGAGGAGTTGTCAAACCTATTAGCATGTTATATGTGTAACATGTAATAAGGCAGCGTTTGATTTTTACTTGTCCAAAACCATATTAAAATTATGAAAGGCTCGACACTATTTCGTAAATATGCTGAAACTTTAATTTTATCTGAATTATTAGAAAGCATTTAATATCTTTGTGAATTTAGTTAGGTAATATAGGAACTACGTAAAAATAAACCTGAAGTATTTAATGTGAATTTTGTTATTAAATTAAAATATCTACATAATTAGCAAATAATTTATTGAATATAGGCAATCATTATCTGAGCTGTCAAGTCTAATATTTCTTTAACCTTTTCTTTCTTTGCTTTCTCTAAGTGGAAAATTAAGTTGTCGTAGTGACCTGTTTGCCTTAATTTTTTGATAGCTTCTTGTTTAACTTGAACATTATGTCCAGCGTAAACTTGATCCCAAAGGGTTTGTAAAATCATAGCATCCAAAGTTTTTCTACTGTAAGTTTCTCCATTGACCTGCAAACAACAGTTTTTAACGACAAACAAAATAAATAAAAACGAAAACGACAAAAACTAATAATAAATTAGATAATATAAATTGCATCATTTTGATGTAAATAATAATAGTGAATTTTAAAAAATAATATACACATATTGTATTATGTTAAAAAATAAAGTTGTATAATAAAAGTAGAAATTAAAAAAATTAATAATGGCAAAGTAGGAGAAGTTTTTTATTTGTAGTGTGGAGGCGTTTTACATACAAAGTAATCTACATTGTTATACGAATATATACATACACATACATAAATATATGTTTAAGTATGCATATTTATTACGTCATTTTCTTATACTATTATTTATCTACTTACTATCCTTTTAAAGGTAGGATAGGTAAGCATACTTGAAATGCCATTAAAGTTACTACTATTCCTTTTAATCACCAATCCAAGGAAGCTTAAACTTAATACATGTACTAGGAGTGATTAAATGGGTTTATCGAAACGGTTTCAGCATATATTATCTTAGTGCATACAAGGTTTTAGAGATATTTATTAAGCTTCCCATGTAGATTGCTTATAAGAGGAATAATTACAATAGTTGCGACGCTGGACAGACGGCTTATAAGCTGCAATTTAAAACAAAGCAGCATTACACACTCGATCCTTTGTTGAACAGTCTCGGATTGAAGGCGACTAAATATAGTTCAGTTTAATCCCAGAACATACAAGTTTGCGCGTTTACCGATACAAAGAACACCTTTGTCGTATCTCCTCAGATTCAGGGCCCTCTCCTTGTTAGCTCAGCCAGTATGGAATTCTCCGGCGTCGACATAACGAATGAAGTGCAGTTTTGTGGCAACTTGGAAGAGAATGCCAAATTGGCCTCTAAAAAGTTTGGCGTAGAGTTTTGTCTCAGCAGAACGGGATAGTATTTCGTGCCAGCACACCGCCGGCAACTTAATAAGGCGCAACTTTGGCCTCACATTGAATACTGTTCCCATTCCGGACTGGGGCTCCCCAGTGATAGCTCCTTCCATTTGCTTGCATCCTATGCAAAGTGGTTCGAATCTTCGGCAACCGAGCACTTTCACTGACACTGCGAAGAGATGTTTCATCTCTTTTCGTATTCTATTGTATTTATCACGGGAAGTGCTCTGAGGAATTGTTCGGACTCATTTCAGCTGCACAATTTCACCATCGCACATCCCGACAGAACTCGAGATACCATCCTTACCACTTGAATGATTGGCGACGCGCTACTGTATGATTCACTAGAAGTTTTCGTCCTCGCAACTTTCCTAGTGTAATCGACCACGACCAGCAATTTTTCTGGACCGACACGACCTAGTGACCTTCAAGAAAGAGCCCACTCTTTTTTAAAGGGCCGGCAATGCATCTGCAAGTCCCCAGGTGTTGCAGTTGTTCATGGGCAGCGGAAGTCACTTACTATCAGGTGAGCCACACGCTCGTTTGCCCCCTTTTATGTTAAAAAAACTCAAGCTCCGTTTAAAAGGATTTTCTCAGACTTCTAGAGTCAAAAAGTACGTTTTATCATTACCTAGGTTGCAACGATAATGTTGATGATAAATACATTTAGTGAGCTTGCTCTGAATAAAAATAAATTAATCTTGTTAGACAGTTTTAATTTTTAACCGAATTATAAATAAAAAAATAACTTACTTCGAGTATCCTCAGCACACATGCAAATACCAAAAGACCCTTCAAAAAGTTATTTGCCATTTTTATAAGGAATGAAATCGTAAAGAAGTGTTAACCACTTAATTGCTCAAGAGATAATGATAAGATCTTATGGAGTTTTGTAAACATCCTATTGCGTAAATCATGATAAATTGTTCCAAGAATTGTTTATACTTTGTGAAAAAACCATTGTATGCACGTACGAGTATATATAGTATGCAGATATGCCAGAGTAAAAAAATTAATGCTTTATTAATTTCTTGGTTTGGCTTGGATATTTGTCCAATGGCTACCCAAAAATTGGATCATTTACTAGATTTTTGGTGGTTATTTAGGTTTTGAAGATTTGTTGTCGTCATCAAAATCGATAAAACGGTCCCTTGATATTTGCCAGCCAGGGTTAATTAAAATTCGTGATGAAAAATCAAAATTTTCCTAATTTTCCATGAAAACAAGGAAGTTTCTTATTATTTACACATATTACACATTTTTCTTTTACCCGTCTTATCGATTTTTTATAACCCCTCGTCTGTTTAAACGCCATATTCTGGCGTCTCAAATAATATGCGCATCTGTCAAACGCCATAATATGGCGTCGAGTGATAACAAACTATTTGTAACATATATATGATATATATATATATATATATATATATATATATATATATATATATATATATATATATATATATATATATATATATATAACATACGTGTACCATAAATGATAGCTTATTTAATAACGTTTCCATTGATATATAATTGCTTAAATTGCTTGTGTTACGAGTGGTTCACGCCAGTAGTTGAATGGCGGGTTCGAACCCACGACCTTTTTGAGTTCGCGGTCCGCGCCCTGCCATTAGGCTACTGTCGCTTATTTTATTTAATTAAAATTTAACTTCAACTCTTCAAATTTAATTTCAACTTATTTGATTAAAATTCTTTTATTATTATTAATTCGCGCGACTTGCCTGCGTGTTATTTGAAAATTAAAATTTTATCTATATGAACATTTTATAGTGCCCAAATATATATAATAAAATGTTAAAGCTCAAAAAGTGCCAATTTCTGCAACCAAAAGACCAATTAGTGCCATACTCTATAGTATAGTACTAATTTTACGAATTATAAATCGAGGATTAGTACGATTATCGACGTTTTCAGGTCATAGGAAGCAATTCTGACTATTCTTTTTTTTTATAGAATAGGGTGACAAACGAGCACACAGTCCACCTGATGGTAAGTGGTTGCTGCGGCCCATAGACATCTACATCTATCTTCCATTACAAATCAAAATGCAGATGCGTTGTCACCCGTGAGGACTGAGATGGAATGCCTCATTTCCAGTAAAAAGGATCTCCGGTTCTCTACACTCACCATACGAAATACAGCAGCATTAAGCTAAAAAAAGTCTTCTTCAGAATATTTCTTTATGTAACTACACATAAATTAAACGTACATTAAAAAAACTAAACAAAAATTTTATATGAAATTTTATGTGTAACGCTATATAGTAATTTCCCGCGTTTACCTCCATTATAAACCGAATTTAGATAAAATAATAAAAGAAAAACACTAAATAACGTAATAGTCCACAAAAACGAAATAATTAACAACAGTTTACAATAACTATTAAACAAAAACAATAACAGCGACTTAACGAAAGTATTAACAATATAACAAAAAAAAATATATAAAAAAAACTCTCAGAAAACGTCTAGCTTACAAATTTGCAAACGGGGTAATTTTTTTAGTTTATGGCATTTTGTTACCATTTATACCAATAACTAGGAGGACTGAAGTTATAGCACTTACGATAAACGTATATCGCAACATATGTTTTTTGTAGTCTCTACCGGCGGGTGAGTATAGATAGCGACAGCACAGTATAATAAAAACATATGGATTTATAGACTGTGACGACAGTGTGTGAGCGAGAAATACATAGAGGCGAAGACATTTTTAGTCCCATTCTTTAACCGCACGAGTAATTGTATATTATACTTACTTCACTTAAGAATATATTTTTCAAAGCAGCACATGATAGTACACATCATGAATCGGAATGTACCTATTCCGGCACGTTTATGATACAAGATGACGTTACAAAGAAGAATTTACAAAAATGCGGTTTCATGTTATTACATATAGCAGCAGAAAATGGGCACATTACGGTACAATACTTAAATTTTTGAAAAATACTATTAAAAGACCATGTTAATTTTTTTTGTCAAATGAACCACCTCATAAATATCATATCCTAAGAATATTATATATTAAGAACATGTAATGAGAAAATCATCTCACTGCAACTATCAACCTGTATTCCTAACGTGATTTACGAGTATATGGATGTCTTCGAAGAAGTTCGCCTATGCTAGAAAAGGACCAGTTATGGACTAATAAATGTTACATAGTAATCAAAATACAAGTCAGCTTTTACGTTACTTACTTTTTATTTATAAGAAAGACAGTAGAAATTTCTGTTGTATTCATTTTACGAAAAAAGTTTAATATGAAGAAACATTCTTGAAAACAAATGATATCTATTGAAAAGGAAGACAAAATGCAAGAAAAGACATTTTACGGTATTAAAACTAGGTTGCTTTTTAATTCGGAATAAAAAGTTATTTTAATATTGCGACACAATTTTATATCAAACAATATATATACTGGTCTACGATACTGAGAGTAAAACGCGACAGGATTCCGGCAAGAACGGAGTGATGAAATCAATCTAATCAAAAGAATGCGATTTATATTGATTCATTTCAATCTTTTCTGCGTCGCTTCTCTTTGATAAAGTATCAGTTTAATCTACTGCGCAATTTTTACGCTTGTTTTATTGATGCAGAAATTTGATATAGTTTCTCGTTTTTTTTTTTTAAATGGGTGCTTAGAATAACAAAAAAGATATATTATTTTAAACATATTTAAATAAATAAATAAAATTGTACCAAAATTTATATTAAGCTTCTGTTTCCAAAATGAAATAAAATATTTAAATGAAAGTTTCAATCTAGAAACAATACGAACCATTATACATAACTCTTAATATTTTAAGGTATATAGTTTAAAAATAATTTCACCAAAGCCGTCGTAG
Source organism: Parnassius smintheus behrii (assembly GCA_036936625.1). Classification (NCBI taxonomy): domain Eukaryota; kingdom Metazoa; phylum Arthropoda; class Insecta; order Lepidoptera; family Papilionidae; genus Parnassius; species Parnassius smintheus. The sequence goes on from JAUPFT010000016.1 coordinate 40,137,022, forward strand.
CCATGATGGTTAGCGCTCGCTGTAAATTTAACGGTACGCTAGCAATCCGGGTTCGATCCCCGCCGACACCAATAAAATTATTAATTGCTATTTTAAGTGCTGATTTACCACGACCTGTGAAATATAAAAAAATTCAAAGACATGTGAAAGTTTCCAACACGCAATGCGTCAACGCACTTCATTGGCCCGGGTAAAAAGGGGAGAGGCAGGCCTTGTACGCTTCCCCCCTCATTTCTGAGGGGAACTCTAAGTTTTTTTAATTTATTGGTATATATTACTAGCGATCCGCCCAGCTTTTCATGGGTGATTTCTGCATCTCGACAACAGTGTCACTACTGGGTCCAAATGTAAATCTAATTCATCTATTCGAACACAACACAAAAAAAATGTTATAATCGGTCGGTTTCTTTTTGAGTTTTAACTAGACTAATGAACAGCAAATGATTATTATATAAAAAGATACGTTTTACAAATATATTAAATAACATAAAATAAAACATTCATTGTTTACGTTCATACTGCTAAAGTCAAACACAATAGTCTGTGGTTAAACAGTCTCACAGAACAAAGTGTATATATAATCTCTACATATAAAATGTATATAGATAGAAATACAGGTAGACTCAATGGGCTGTGAATTCTGTGTGTGTGTTGCTGTGAAGTCAAATGTTACTTTTTTATTGGTCTGTATTATTAGTGTCTATTGCACCACTGAGACAGTCCTTTTAACTTTTAACAACATAATATTTCAAAGTAAATAAAAATGTGATGATATAAAAATCCATTATAGTGTCTCTCACGTTTAATTGTAAGCTGGGTTCATTTTCACTGCAATTAACATCCATTAAGATTTTGTTTCTCAGGAGAAATTGAGAAGGGAAGAGAATAATTCAATTAAAATCGCTGCCTACCTCGGTAAATGATTTCCTTACTCTTGTTCTACTCTAAATATCGGCTTCTAGTCTGCAAGTGTAGACTTGTAAAATCAAAGTTCCTGAATCAGACGATGGCAGACTATGCGACAGTTAATGCCATTTCGTACGAAAAATTAAAAATAAATTTTCTTAAAACTCATTCATTTATAATAATCTACTTTAATTTTAAATTACAAACAATAATTCATTTACTTTTGGTAGTAGTGGTAACACAGCTTTCATAGTTAAAATGAAACAAATATGAAAGTTATGTAAGTACAAGTATGTTGTTTTCTTTCATGTTTTTTTTTGGTTGGAAATTAAACTGTCGTCACTAATTTTTCAGAGTCACACAAAACCCGGGGTAATGCTTTCATACAAATTACGGTCGGATAAAATCTACATTACGGATTGACAAATTTTAGGTTTAACCAGTTTGTGGCTCAACGCATGGATGCGATGCCGCCGGGGCCCGAATGAACGAGTAATGGTATAGATAAGCATGCTGAGGGGTGCTGGCATTGCCCTCGCGTAGCAAACACCCCACCCATTTACGACGTCGGTGGGGAAATGGAAGTGCGAGACCATCGCGTGAAACTCGGGTGAAAAGTAACGTTAGCATCAGATGAAATGTGACTGTACAAATGGCGCGGCCGAGACACGCAATGAAAAATCACAAAGCAAAATAAATTACGAAGTCAACTTCATACTCGGCATAGCGTTGTGTTGTCCTGTAATGTTAAATTGCTTTATGTAGCCTAGCCATAATACGTATTTAACTGGTGTGGTCTCTATGCGGCGATGAAAATATAGAAGTATAAAATGTATCCATTTTCACACTGAGTTTCTATGACTTATTTATAACAAACTACTTATAAATATCATTTAGCAACATAAAAGTAAATTAGATATTATTTATAACAAGTGTTTAAAGTTGACTGCTTTGGAATTTTATACACATCGAGTGCCATTCTAAGCCCAGAGTTGAATACCGACATTCCTAAGAATGCACTAATAGAAGTTGGTGATACGTACCTTGACAATTGCAACGCTGCTTTCGAAGACTAATTGAAGACATGAGTTATTGAAAGGTATATGATACATTTGGTAAATACTGAGAAAATTGGCCATAAAGTTTCTTTTCTTATTTTTTATATACAACCTTTTTCAATTGTTTTTTTTCTATAACTAATTATACATATAGGTGGTAATTATACGTATATACTAATGTGGAGAAGAGAAACTGAATATAAGTGTAAGAATATTTATTTATTAAAAAAGCTACTTAACATTTTAAATTATCGCTTAAATCTAAAGTAATAATGAATGGGGTAACTAGCATTAAAATAAATAAAAAAGTATTTGTTTTACCTGTTTAGCTAGGAAGTTTTGTTTATTGTTATATTCTTATTTTACAAATTTGATCAGTTCTCTAATATTAGCTTTCTTTTCTTCAGAAATTGTTCCATATTTTTCACCAACACGTTCAACTTTAGTATTTTCTACCAGACCCCTTTTTTGGTACAAGGTTATCACTCGAGAACCTCTTTTCACCATCGGTTGTTAGTTCTTCGAACCTTCTATATTTTTATATGCCACTTCAGCTTACTAATCCGTTGGGCTATGCCGGTTATGCTGATTCTACTGTACATATCCTCATTTCTTAGTTTATCACGCAGAGAAACTCTGAGCATAGTCTCTTCGTAGCTCACTGATTGACCTTGAGCTTTCTCTTACGGCCAACAGTGGAGCATTACATCACTGATTCATGTCATCATTATTAACACGCACTGTGTTATTGTATTGTCTAGTTTTCAAGTTTTGAGGTTTAAAATGTCTCATTATCTCCGCAACACTGTCCAGCCGAGTTAATTTCGTAGATTGAACTTTCCTAGTGGAACTATTTGTTTTAGGTTAACATACTCGTCGACAACTTCGAGCTCCCAACAATTACCGATATAGTCGTGACATGGATGTTGCACATGATCTTTGTTTTGTACATGTTCATCTTAAGGCCTATCCGTTGGTAGACACTATTGAGGTCCTCCTGCGATTCTACCATAAGGACTATATCGTCGGCAAACCAAAGGTGAATGGAGGACGGAATTACATAGCTTCTAAAGGACTTCATGTTCTGGTTTTCCAACCACTTTCGGATAGCTTTTTACATGGTATAGCAACGCTGCAGCTATATTTTAGTTGTCGCACGAATAGGTCAGCTCGACCGGGGCAGGACCACGCTTTCACAGAATGGCGTAAACTAGCAATGCAATGCTGCTGTATTTTGTATGGTGAGTATAGAGACCGGAGACCCATTTTACTGGAATCGTGGCATTCCATCTTAGTCCTCAGGGGTGATAACGCATTTCCATTTCGATTCTTAATTGAGATTAAATGTCGACTCTTACCACCAGGTGGACTGCGAGCTCGTTTGTCACCCAATAATATATAAAATAGCTCCGCTTCAATTCCATCCTTGCCAGGGTTTTGTCGTTTTTAAAGTATTGAAGAACCCTTGTTATCTCACTCGCACTAATAGGACTAATGTCTGGAGTATCATCGGAATAGTGTCGGATGCAAATTACTCCAACGATGACTTGTACAGTAGAACCTCTCAATCTCAAATCTTTTTTGGTACCTTATGCGTTGTGTCTTGCCGAACTTAGCTCCGACCGCATGGACAGTTTCCAGGACATTATCTTTTATATTGTCCACTCTATTGTAATTTTCTAGGTATTGAAATTTGTTTTGTAATTATAACTGAAAATTTTCGGGGCTTTGAATTAGAGCACGAGAAGGACGAAGCGTTGACTTCATTAGACGTTATCTTTCCAACTTAACATGATTCAATACGTCTACAATTATTCGGTCATCACTACCAGCTTACACCTCCACGATCACTGAGACATCACTAAACAGTTGCCATCTAGTCGTCATAATTCAGTCACACTCATTTTTTGTAGAAGCGGCGGGGCTTGACTAGGTCCATTTTGTGTGAGTCTGCTTCTGGAATAAAGAGTTCACCCTTCTTCATGAAGTTAGCCAGCTGTTGATCTCTTTACTTTTGTTGCCCTACTCAGAATTTCCTTATATTCAGATCGCGGTTCTATCTTGTGCATAGATTACTTTATACTGCTCTTATGCCTAGTTTTTCGTTGAAGTCTCCCATTAAGACCTTATAGCGGATTTCGAAGGAATGTATGGCTTCACAGATGAATGCTAAACGTAAAATGCATTTTTTTCTATTCCTGGATCTAGAAAAAAACTGAGAATCCTGTTTAAATAAATTGTAGGTATCTATATATTAAGATATTGTTTAAATAAAGTAAAATGATTCATATATAGAATAAATCGCTTACCTTTGTGGAAGGCATTGAAGTCAGAAACGACATCATTTTAGCAATCATTGTCGTTTAAATCATTCGAAGTCGTAAAGCAGCACTGGCCGCCGACTCGACGTACATGACGTGAGTAACTAACGCAGGCGTTCATGGCGTTCCCCTGTGCCTGCGCCAAAGTATAAGTCCAAATATGACACAGCTGTATGCGTAGAATAAAACTAGTCGCAACCGCACAGCTTACTAGACTAAATTTGGTTGCGCGACTGAATCGACGTCCTACAAAAATGAAGAATTGTTCAGATTTGTTTTTGCTGCAAAAAAATCTACCATTGACGTGGTAGGTAGGTAGTACGTCAATTACACAAAAAGAAGGCGTTATCTTTTAAATTAAGCTTTAATTATGACGTTTTAAGGTCTCATACGGTTTTTTTACGGTTTGGATGAAGGGGTTATGTAGTATTTTAATTTTTTTTTGATATATGATGGTTTTATGTGCACAATAAAACCATCATATATCAAAAAAACTTTAAAATACTACATAACCCCTTCATCCACTCATGTCTCAGTTGTATTTCGTAAAGTAGGCAGATTAATAATTCAGTTTATATTAGATTACAAATAAAGGAGTGGTAAATTTCAGAACTATGTACAATTACATCACATAGAATGAAACCATAAATTACAAAATATGAAAAACGTGTATTATATAATAGCTGGTATTAAAAAGGCAATTATTTAAATAAGCTTAAAAAATAAAACAAACAATAAGTGCTTTTAAAAGCTTAGCGCGCTCGTAAGAAAATCATGCACCTGTAAAATCAGTGAGAAAGTGAAGCGTCCCTTAATCGGCTCTCTACATGTGACATAAATTGGATTTTGTACGACAATCACAACGTCATTGGAGTGGAAGGCGAAACGAAACATGTTACAACAGAGAAAGTAATAAGGGTTGAAGAATGAATTTTTTATTAAATTATGGCAATAATAAAATTTTCCTCTTCTTTATCATTCAGCTAAGTTACTTGTTGCTGTATATGATCCTATGTGAGGAAGGATTTGAATTTGGAAGGATTTCAGAGCTTTGACGCTGCTGTTGGTCTGATTGTTTTACGTCTTGTATTTAAGAGATCTAATACCGCCAGCTGTCGTAGGTCATTTCTATGCTTGCCGCCTAGCTTAATCTGGAATATGGGATAAAGTCTGGAGTAAGGATATCAACGCATTCTCTAAAAGGCTCATAAGCATATCTAACAAGTTATTTACATAAATCTGATAAATAATATTCTCTTAGTAATTTGTAAATTTGCGTGAGTATGACACTTTATATTTATTGACTTTTTGTACAGGTAATTTTCAGAAACGATATAAAATCATTTAGTATTTTACAAATTTTCAATTATATATATATATATATATATATATATATATATATATATATATATATATATATATATATATATATATATATAGGTTGTAATCAACTATTATAACTTAGGAAGAACATGCCAAAAGATATATATAGGCAAAGAAACCTATTTATATAGTTCATAGGGCATAATCAAAATAAAAATAAGTTATTAGAAAGTAGACGCTGGTGTGAAATAGATCTACGTTACTTATGTGTAAAGATCTGCACGATCGAATTATAAGACAATGTTTCCTATATATTATGTACTTTTCAAATGTGTGTATAAATAAAAAGTGTAGGCTTACGTAAACTAGAAAAAGAGTTATGGTGAAGTACGTAGACCTGTTTTCCGGTAGTTCAAGATAATCAACATTTCTGTTTACAGTGTTAAAGAGAAATAAGAGATACGTAATATTTTTTGTTCATATAAAAAAATTACGTTTTTACATCGTAGTGGGTAGCTGATACTTTTTTAATTTAAATTTTAGTAAATGCAAAAATAATTTCTGAATGCTACCAACATATAAATTAGATCATGAATTTCAAATTTTACAATCGTATTTGAAATGATGTGTACATAAGGGTAATATATAAACCTGAACTTTTCATGATTTTAAAATCAGCTGATAAACTTATAAGAGGCAATACCTCATTACCAGTAAAACGGTCTGCGATTCTTTACACTCACATTATCTAACAAGCATTTTCATTGACAGTGGTCCTTCCTTGGTTTAGCTAAAATATTCATGCTGCTGCTGACGCTCTAACAAGAAATTACGTATTGTATAATGCTTAGAGTAACAACTTTTTAATTCAGTATGAGCAAAACATATCATGTTGTTAGTAACAAATGTACGTAGTATGTGACGTAACCGCAACATCTGTAAGTAGTGAGATGAGGTTAGTTTCCAGGCGTTGTCAGATGACAGTGGTCAACTCTCTGCTCGACACCTGCTCCCTCGAGCATATGGCATCGTACGTCAAAATGTCTTTGTTGCATAATGTATCTTTGCCTGCTTGTTGCTCGTAATAATCATTACCACCTTATTTTAATCATGTCGCTATTAAGCGTTGGAATAAGAGTTACTTAACATGCTTTTCCCGTGGGTTTGCTTTCATGATCTTTGCATTGCCAACATCAACTTCACAAGTGCTCCATGCGAGAATTTGCAAAAACAGCCCCGTTTTGGAAAAACCTCGTTGTTTGTGTGTCTTTTTATTTGTCACGAATTTTCTTCTCATAGTTTGATCTTTTATTTTAAGTAGATAACTGAAATTTGACATAGTATAACGTCAACAAAATACAATGTTTTACAATTTTGCTTATATTTTAAATTATGATCATAATGAGACATTTGCTATAATTGAAAGTCAACATTTTATTGATAACGACTCAAAATAATATAAACAAAGCTCCCATATACCACGTCACTTGCATATTGCGCCTCTTTGTAAAGGAAGTCTTGGATTCTTAAATCCATGAAAGTTCATAAATCCTGATTTATAACAAAATAAACTTTCAACAAAATTGTGGTTGCTACATCACTTGGCAAGCTTGGTAACCATGGAGAATATCCCCCTCCCCCCCTATATGGTATTAACTCTTAATTATAATGGGCCCTCTATTTTTAAAAATAGTCTTTTCATATGCTGTTATGGTTATTGTTCTTATTTTTAGATTAGTTAATGCTCTATGAATCGCCTTAATTTCGCATTTTTACGCAAAAATAAAAATATTTCGAAAATGTACAAAATCCGCACACACGGGAGCAGGGTGAACTGAAACTAGCTCACAAATTAAAGGTGGCCAGTTTCTAGCGGCAGTAAGTATATACGCAACTTTTTTAAATTCCTATTATTATTGTGAAAGTCAACGTTTTTAAAGCATGTTTATATATAAAAGCACATTTCGTTATAAGCGATTTATATACTTGCCAGGTTATTAATATATACAACAATAGACTTTTGCGAGCTGACAAGGACGAAGAACAAGAAGAACATGCATGAGTTTAGTTATAGGTTAGTAACTGAAGGAAAACAATACACTTCATTATTTTTACAGAAAACGATGCTTTTAAAAAATCGTACACAGCAGGTTATTGACATACATCCTATTTATATTAAAACGGTTAAAATATTATTATACATTATCGTAGCTATTCCCCGGGACTTAGTCCGACTGGAATTTATTACGATTTGATTTTATTTTCGGTTTTATTTTTTTCGCACGGAACTATAATTGTATTTCTAAATAAAAATACGTTATATAATATATGTTACATCTTATTCTTAGCTTGGTTATTCTTATCTCCTTATTTTATTAAAAATCCTGTCATAATCAGTCCAGCTGATTTGGAGTGACAGAGGCAGGCAACATTTTTAATTTTTTTTTCGTTTTGGTTATGTTTAAGTACCATATATACTTTCATATGCATTTAGTAAAAAGCTGTTGTTTTAACATACAAACAGATACTTCCATCCTATGTGTAGGGATTTAAAAAAGTTGACATCTTTGAAAGCTATAGGTACATTATTCTCGTTACGATTTTATCATAAGCAACTATTATAAATAAAAGATATAAAGGTAGAAAAGCATGTTAACCCTCCCTTTTAAGTTATATAATCTAATAAAAGTGTATGTTGTTCAAGGTCGTTAACTACCATCCGTTCAGTAGTTTTTGCATGAATGATGAATACACAGTCAGACAAGCAGACTTTTTAAAAATATTATTAAAATTAAATTTTCTGAACATGTGTGACATATGTGTACTTTAATTGAATACATTTCCCTGGTTTCTTTTTTTTCAATACTAATTTACACCCTGAAAACTATCGATTACAACTTATCTTTATGCATTTGACCTATGTTTTTATTTTTTAGTAAAAGTAGTATTTTATATTAAGATTCAAAATGCGGTTTTACCCATGAGACTAAAAATAAAACTCTTCGTTTCCAGTGAAAAGGGTCGCCAGTTCTTTAAACTTACCATATAAAACATAGCAATATTAAGTCGCTTTGGTATTCTGTGAGAGCGTGGTCCACCATCGTTTGATCATTTATATATGCAACAACCATAATATAGTTGCATTTTGACTCTACTACGTACGAAAATGTATTTTATTAAATAGTTGTGTTTTTGAGGCTCACATCGAATCGGACGACAATTAATGCGTCTTATAAACGTTGGAATTAAAAATATTATTGAAACACTCAAAAAATTGCCGAATAAATTGAGTTATTATTTAATCATATTATGTACAGAAAAAGAATTGGATTTTGGCTTGAAATTGTTCTTTGACATTTCCGCGTTCATTCAGAGTTTAATCACCGTGCCCTAATGCAATAAAGACATAATTTCACTTGTACTAAAATCATCGTAAGGCGGATTAATTAAATTCATAAGCACCCTCGTTAAGATATAAAGATGTGGGGTGGCATTCGCGGGATCGCGCCCCAAAGTTAAATGGAATGTAACCGCACGAGTTGGGCCTTCGCTCAATAGTGCTCTGATACTAATATTAATAACGACTAGTGGCAATAATGGAAATTCTAAATAATTAAATTAAAATCTCCTACGTGTAACATCATATTATGAGAAATATTTAATCGAGGTTACTAATATTTAAAAATAGGAATAAATTAAATGCATTTGTATTTACAAAATTGTTAAAACAAAAAATATACCATTTAGTGGATACTATATTTATGAAAATTTCTCTAAAATAACATAGAAACGAATTTTTCTGTCATTATATCTATGCCGCATCACCAAAAGTGGTCTCATATGGTTCCTCCCGTAAGATAAATATTTTGCTATCTATCCGCATCCATATTAAATACATGCACGTTACTTAAGATATAAGTTTGTAAAACACTACGTAATTGCTACGAAGAAACTATTTAAAAAAAAATACAATTATATTAACTTTGGATTTTTTTGAGATTGCATAGTGCGAGAAGACTAAATACGTAGGCGGTCCCATAATGAATTGGCCTAACTATGAACCAATGAAGGAAATGAAACGAAACCAATTTTATTTTTCAATATAATCACCATGAATACTAACACACTTCTGACATCTGTGAATCAACATCTCTAGACCTTTATAAAAATAATCACATTTTTATCCTCAAAATGACTGAAGACGGCCGCCTGCAACTCTTCATCGCTTGAAAATTTTCTTCCTCTTAAGTCCCGCTTTAAATTTGGAAATAAATAATAGTCGGACGGGGCCATGTCTGGGCTGTAAGGTGGATGTTGAACTTCTGTGAACCCGCATTGACGAACTGCATCCTTCGAAACACCAGCGGTATGAACAGGGGCGTTGTCATGGAGCAACAGGACACCTTTAGACAGCTTGCCTCTTCGTTTTTCCTTTATCTTGTCTCGTAATTTATATATTAAAGAAGCATAATATTCGCCGTTCACGACTGTATTACGTTCTTTAAAATCCACCATCAAAATGCCTTGAAAATCCCAAAATATTGTGCACATCAGTTTTTTAGTCGATTGTGCACCTTTGCCTTTCTAGGGGGCTTTTCACCCTTATAACGCCATTCCATTGACTCGCGCTTGCATTGTGGATCATAATACTAGATCGTAGTTTCATCACCAGTCACTAACCGCTCGATCACAGTCTTTGGATTTTCGCCACAAAGATCCAAAAACTCCGAAGCACAGCGCACTCTTTCCTGTCTCTGTACCGCTGAAAGAAGTTTCGGTACCCATCTTGCACTCACTTTTTTCATGTGAAGGTGTTCATGGATCGCGCGATGAACGGTACTCTTAGAGAGCCCAAGCCTTGCTGCAATTTCTCTAATCTTCAAACGGCGGTCACTCAGAACCTCCTCTTCGATAAGAGCAATCGTTTCGGGAGCGAGCACTTCCACAGATCGAACGTCGCGGCCAAAGTCTTCGACGGTTTCTCTCCCGAGGCGAAACTCTTTCACCCAATTTTTCAATGTGCTATAGGAGGGGCAGACTCGTTATACACGCCGTCTAATCGTTCTTTTATTTGGTCAGGGGATAAACCTTCTTTAAACATAAATCTATGACACTTCGATACTCAGTTTTCGACATTTTGAAAAAATACGCGACTCTCGTTATTCAAATGCCTGTTAAACTAAGACTAAACATTTCATGTCGATGCATGTTTCTTATATTAAGTGCACGATAAACGTACTATTTAATGCAACACATCATGTAGCGACATGTCGCGTTGAACTATATCAGGCTAGTTCATTATGGGACCGCCTGTACGTGTAACAAATCAGATTGGATGTCAATTAAAACATTTTATAGGAAACGCTTTAACTGTCATATCACGAGTAAAACACGTTTTTATCTCCTCATTTGCGAAAATCTTTTGATCATTTAAAAAAATATTTATTTACCTAAAACAATTAAGATAGCTAACTTGACTTTTAAATAGCTATAAATACTAAATAGTCATAGAATATAAATATATTTTAACATATACTCAAGAATAAACTGTAATTAAATCCATAGCTTTTGTAGACATTTTTACTTCTTTATTTTAATTACTGAAAGAACATATTTTCATTAACTTACTTTGTAGTTTTGATAATTACGATGGGAACATTAATAAATCTTAGAAAATCGAAAACCAACAAACTAGCAAGTTATTCATTTAATTATATCTTTTCAAAATAGTGTCCATTTACATCAATACATCGCTGCATCCGATGGAACCACTGAAAAAAGCACTTTACCCACTCGTCCTTAGAGGTCTCTTCGACGGCATTTTTTAACGTAGCTACTGCTCCCTTGGCGTCCATAAAAGTCGCAAAGTAATCAATTTTTTGCTTGGCGGTGTACGACGAGGAGTTGTCGTGGTGAAGGAGGATCCTACTGCGAGGTCGTTTCTCCCGAACTTTTTCCGAGACAAGTGGCAAACAATTGATAATGTACCACTGTGCAGTAACGGTTTTTTGATTTTCTAAAACCATTGTTGCATAATAACCTGTCTTTTTGAAGAAATGGGCCACCGTCTTTTTTCCCGCAATTCGACCTCTCTTCACTTTAGTTGGCAACTCCTCGGAAGGAGACACCCAGACAGCAGACTGTATCTTAGTTTCAGGATCATAACAATAAATCCAGCTTTCGTCACCCGTAGGTATGTCTAAAACAGCATTTGAGTCATCTCCGTAAAATCTTTGAACCATTTCATGACACCAATCAACACGACGGAGTTTTTTTGCCTCTGTAAATTATGAGGTATCCACCGGGCACAAAACTTCCTGACCGCTATATGTTAATGGAGGATTTTGTGCACTTGACTCATACCGATGCCTAAGCTTGTCCGAATGTGCTGATAAGTCGCTCTTTTTCCAGTCTCTATCATACGCCGTACAACACTGATGTTATTTTCAGTCGTCGCCGTAGAAGGCCAAGCCTCACGCAGATCATCGGTGAAATAAGTGCGACCACGTTTAAACTCATTAAACCAGTTGTAAACAGTGGCACGAAATGGGGCTTCATTTTGAAAAGCCAATTGAAGTCTACCATAACTTTCTTCTTGACTTAAATGACATCGAAAGTAATATAAAAATCATTATATGAAAATTTTCTCGCGTTAAATTAAATTATGCTGTCGTGACACAGAAATTTTGAATTTGCCGCCAAATTGCAAGGAAATGACCAATGAATAAAATACATAGACAATATTGGCAAAAAGGTCCATTTTCAAAATTTGAACTTATTTGTTATTATATCGTTTACAAATGGCGAGTTCTAAAAACTTTCAGTGTCGCCCTCGTAAAATCCAATTATTGAATGTTAGTATAGCTATTAGGATTTATTTGCATCTACAATTGAATCATATGCCATTATATATGTTAATAAATTCTCGCAGTTAGCTCAATAGTGAACGTCGATAGTACTAATGCCACCAATAGCGCCAGAAACGTAATTGCTTTTAGATAACCAAGAGCGTGTGTTCATATTGTAGTTAGAAGTAATTTAACAGCACGTGTGTTGGTCACAAACAGGGCTGGTAAAGCAAGTTTATCACGGTGACCAAACTTATGTGTTTCCAGTAACCAATAGCGCTTAATACAGATTACTTAGCCCAGACGCTCGAGGTATTGAGGACACTATTATATGTCAAGTGAAACGTATTACCTCCTATTTGATGAAGCTTACTCCATACAATCTAGGGTATGCACTTTAACAACAGAATTATGGAAAAGCAATTTCACAATACAACATGTAGTTAAGTTCACATAAAAAATTAAAGTATATTTAGTAATAGTTCAATTCATCATCATAATTATCATTACAGCCCTTCACAAGTTGATTGCTTAACATAAGCCTCCCCGCAATAATACCACAAAGTAGGGTCCTGAGCCACCTAGGAGGCCGCACCCCCGCACTTCGCCTGCCGGTACGAGGCTGCCACTCGATAACCTTTCTTCTCCATCGGTTGTCGGTTCTTTGTGTTCGATAGTTCATTTATTTAAAAATAATTAAAACAAATAAACAACTTATTTAACGGTTTTAAGGCATTTAATTTTTTTGCTTATTTTTATTTACCGATGGTTTCAATATTTGCAACTATCATGCTCACGAGTGCATTGACGTACAAGACTCGACTTAATTTTTCTTTGGCTTTTTATTATTTGTATATTCTGAAATAACACAAAAAGAGTTTACAGACTCTTGAAGTAGTTTGATGTTATACCTTGATTTGGATTTTGTATTATTGGTAGTGTAAGGGCTGCGTCGGGATCCCCACGTGGTCGGTTGATAGTAGTTGATAGTAAATGATAGTCAATACTGGGAAGTTTATAATTGATAGTTTATTGATAGAACCAACTAAATCTAATTTAATGATAGATGGGAAATGATACTGCGAGCACGCGTGACCGGTATTGCTGGGCTCAATCAGCGAACTGACTCAAAATGCCTTTTTCTAGTGTTATAGCGTAAACTGCCGACGCCGCAAAACTGTACGTGCTGCAGCCCGTACAGATAGAGATGAGCCGAATATTCGTTTTATATTCGGTATTTGGCATATTCTGCAGCTTTACCGGCACTCATTTTTATCATATAATTATCAATTTTCAAATAAAAAAACGTAATACTTTTTTTTTCTCACAAAAATACTCAAAACAAATGCACGTCTCGGCAATTTTCTTAGTACTCGCAGGGTCCGGCGCCAATCCCACGTTCTTTACGGTAACAAGTTCCGACATAAATTGGTTAGGTACCGAGGTGATTCTGTCGAATAATGTTCGGCCAAATATTCGTTCAAAAGTTCGGTGAAAGTTTTACCGAACCTTCGGCGGAATATTCGTATTCGATGAAATCCATATTCGGTCCATCTCTAATTACTGATAACTGAATTTATTAACTTCCCAGTGAAAAGTTATTGTAGTCGGTCCGATTTTGCAAACTGGAAAGTTTAACATATCTCCACATTTTAAATACGTGTGGACCTTTCGGGTCGCGCCTAGACCGCTTTTTTGTGTTTTCAACTATCACGAGCAGAGCTTCAATATGTTTTTGTGTCTCTATAAGTTATCTAAAAACAATATTTTTTTACTGAATTCCGTCGATTGAAACATTCAGCTATCTTTTCTGATTTTGTTTAATTTCTATAACCATTTAATAATTATTCTTGGCAGGAGAATATAATAAGACGTAATGTTGGGGCTGATCTTAAATTTGTTCTCAAGTTACAAACTTCTTGTTAATACCAATACCAAGGATTATCTAGTATATAAATTCGTATAAATTATACTATCTTATAGTCTGGCATACTGTTACGAATTCGTGTGAAAATTTTGTGTGAATATTTGAACAAAATGCGGGCATTCTGAAAAACGCCTCGGAAAGAATCAGTCGTTTATTTGGAATTCTCTATTTTTTTATAAACAATGAAAGCAAGTTATCTTTAAGCTCTTTAAGCTTTAAATAAATTTCCAAGTCAATTAATGACATATTTATAGCATATTTGTTGTATGGGATGCTGTTGTAAGGGAAATTAAATTAATAAGTAATTACATTGTTTTGTTATAATCTTATATATATATATATATATATATATATATATATATATATATATATATTTATATATATATATATATATATATATATATATATATATATACATAAGGTGATCTATATGATATATTGATTTAAAAACGTTACGATGAATATTGGAATTTTATACACGTTCGCACATTTTATAAGTCGTCAAAATGTCATTTGGAATAAAACCGCGTTAGAAAATCCATTTTGGTTTTCTATTTTTGAAAATGGAACATTTACGATGCGTCAATTTCAAAATAAAATCAACGTGTTATAATAATATGTATTCTATGATTAATTTACTTTATATTGATGATTACATAGATCTGTTAACTCAAGAATAGACTCATTCCATGATCGCGATCGCGATCTCCACCTAACCTGCTTTTATTTTTCTACGTAATTTTTATCAAAAACAGTATAAAACAAAAAAAGTAATATAATTGTTTATTTGCACCACTTATTATATTAGTCATTTATATTTATATGAGTAGGTGAAAAAATATACGGTAGGTAAAAGTTACCAATCTAATGCTCAAGTGTACAATTTTTTCGCCTCAAAGTGTGTCACGTTGTAAACTAACCTGGAATTTCTTTTCTTTATCAAACATAATTGTGTCGAGTGTGTCAGATTACACAATGAGGCCTTTGTGATTGGATCGTGCTCGGTTGTCACCTCTGCATACTTCACATATTTTTGTTGTTATATTTCTTTTTTTCTAAGTCAGTGATATAAAACATATATCACGAGTATTAAGTCACTTCCTTTTAATATAGAAAATAAGCAAATGAATACTGAAATTTCAATATTTTTACTTGTTATAACAAACAGGTTTTAAATTATTGTTTCAAATACCTCGATTTCGTCATTTTATATACCTTCCATATAACACTTCACCAAATTAACCTACCAACCTTTTACCTACGTTTTTACGATTGTCAATGTTAACTTGTTTGAAGATTTCTGATAATGGACCATTGTAATTCAAAATGAAGATGTATTTACGCACGACTCCATCCATTGTAGTGTTGGAAAGTTACATGCACACTCATTAATATTTAGGTTTATTTTTTTAAAGTAAATGCCATTTCCTATCTCTAAAAGTCATTGTAAGGCGCGTCAATAGCCTCGTTTCACTGGCGTAAAGACAACTATCATTATTCGCATCAATACGTGTCTTTCACGTAGATATTGACAATCGCAATAAAACATTTCAAGGACCCTTTTGATAGCCAGTCAAATTACTGAAGCTTTTCATTTTAGTCTTCGTTGTTTGAAGAGGGTTGCTACCTGCAACTCTCTTTCCCCATTGGCTACCATAGTCACATACTATGAGGTTAAATAGATTGTCCATCACTTTAATTTGAAAGGAGAACCGCGAAAGCATGCGACCACTTAAATCTTAAACACTATATCAGTGGCGGTGCAAGACCTAATTTTTATGTAGGCAAGATACATTTTGTGGAGCCCTTTGCCCGCGCAAGAAGACGAATTATATAAAATGAAAAACAAAACACTTGAAATTATGTAATTTTTATTTATACAAAATCATTAATTACCAACACCAAACAATTTCAAAAAAAATTAAGAAATAGATATTCTGCTTTTTATCCCACTGAATTGTTTAATTATAGCCTCGTAATCTAGTTTGGATGCTGCCTCGATAGATAAAACTTTCAACGCTGAAAGTCTTTTCTGTGACATTGCATTCCTGAGATAATTTTAATGAGTTTTAATTTTAAGAAGCTTCCTTCAGCGGAGGCTGGACTGATCGCTATTGTTAAATGACGATGCAAATGTTTTGGTTTATTTTTTTAAATTATTTTCTGTAACTTATTGGGGAAGCTGTTTTACTTCTGTTACGAAGTTAGGTAAATTAGGGATCATTAATTGTTAATTATTCACATAATTCGTAAGGTTGAAAGTCACTGCTTTCACACACTCGTAGGGCTGTGTGTAAATCTTGACAGTTATTTTAATATTGGATGGTTTGGAATATTTTTTTACTTGAATAATCATAAAGGAAACCAAAATTTTTATAATGTGGGTTTAAAACCATTAATCTCAAATCCATATTTGCTATAATTGAACACACGTTGTTGAAAAAATCTGTTTAATACCGACTTTTAGGAGACTGTATAGGTTAATCCTTACCTTCAGAATCCAACACCTTTTTCTTTTTGGCTACTGTTTTATTTATAATTTTAAGTTAAAATTTTTATTTTTATGTTTAAGTCTTTGGGCAGATCACAACAGTTTTTTCAATAAACTGTTGAACACCAGAGATTCATTTTTCGAAACAAGTTTGTCGATATTCTTTAATCCAGTCACAAAAGGTACGTAAACGTTCAAGAGCTTTAATTTGTCTTCACCTATAGTGACAAGCCTACCAAAATAGGTAACAATTTTGCAAGTTCTTAAGAAGCTTTGTTATGTTACGTTTACTACTCATGTGCGTGCAGCGCGAAATTATACGTAAAGCAACCACGTGGTCTGCTATACCCAATGATGTATAAACTTATAGATACGTTGTCCGCACTCTAAAATGGCAACATGAAATGAAGCCAATTGGCCACATCGCGCTTAGTCACGCACCAACCTGTCACGCGATGCTACGTTTGTTTTTAATTTATTATATCGTGATTCGTGTGTGTAAACATGTGCAAAACATAAATAAAACATGTCGTCGTGTGTTTACAGACGATGTACAAATTATACCCCAAATGTTAAAGACAAAAATGTGTCATTTCATGCGTAAGTTCACAAAACTACCTATTTTCATTTTATTTTATTCGACGACGCCGTCTAATGGCGGCCGGCGCATGCAGCTAGTAGGTAGTCAAGCAACAGGCATCCCGCCGTACGGTGTCATATTTTCTTTCTGTTTCTTCACGCGTATAAGTAGTTCTAGTATTTTCGCCGTTTTTAAGCGCCGCGATGTTCGTTCATGACGTGTCTATATATAATACGTCATTGGCTATACCGCAATCGATGCCAGGCGCCCAGGATTAAATAAAGTCAGTATACTATGTCTAACAAACAGAATGGGGAATCCTCAGCCTTTGTTGCCCCCATAGATTACTGAATATATACTGGTCGCCCATTAGCGGGGATTCCCCGCAACAGCAACACAAACTAATGTTGCTTGACTGAATAAACCATATTTAGTTATGTCAATAATATCGATTCAAAACAATGATATTTTTTCGGCGCATTTACGGTTTTAAGTAATACAAAAACCTCCAGGGCGCGAGGCCCCCTGGATCACGAGGTCGTAGGCGGTGGCCCACGTCGCCTAAGACTTACGCTGTCTCTGTCATTACATTTGACGTAGATTCAAAGCATAAAAGCGTTCTTACATTTAAGCACTTTGGTGGATTACAGTTACTAGTTTTTGATTTCTTGCGAAAAAAAATATATACTTAAGTTTATTTTATAAAAATATAGTAATTGCCGAAATATATTATATTAAGAAAAATTGTTAAGAATGAATTCACTCATATCCGCTCAATAAAATAAAATGATGTCGATGGCGTGTTTTTCTTAGTATAGTGTTGTTGAGAGTAGTGGTACTGGGATTAGTGGCGAGTGCGAGTGCGAGTGCACACAATTGAGGGAGGCGGGAGGTGCTCTTCAAACTAGGTAAGACACAACATCATTTTATTTCATTAAGCGAATACGAGTGAAGTAATTCTTATAAACTTTAATACACTTATTATTAGCAATCATTAGTTACATCTAAGATAAACTAATCTATTACAAAATTTGTTATGCAAAATCTATCACCTAATGATATCTTGTTTGTATAAGCAATAGTTAAATATAAGTCCTACTTACATCAAAGTGATCTTCACAGGAGTATAGTTTAGTTTTAGTTTCAGTTTAATGTCTTCAGGTCTTTTCTTGCCAGTTAAACAAGTATTTTCACATTTATCGGTACCAGTTGGCACTTGAATCCATAAGTTTCCCCGGCATTCTTATGCTCGTATTTTTGCATTCAGGCACAACACACTAATGATAAAGATGATGACTCATTATTAGAAATCCAAAATATCTTATTCCATTGAAAAATCGTTTTGTTTACTAGGGCAGTGACATTTCGACCTTATCAGCATTGCGCCTAACGTTTTCTCGTGAAAATTTAAAACGATAAATTAAAACTGATTTTTAAGGCACTATTCGGTTTTAAAATGTTTGTATAAAAATTAAAATGGTTCATCACTCTATGATTAATTTAAAACATTTGAAAATGTCGGTAATATCTTAACATGCGTCCTCATTACTTTGGTTATTAAAGTAAATTTATAACGTAATATTTATAGTTGTGAAAACACATGACTATAGTCTTAATCAATGTGGCAGCATAATAGGGTTATATATTAACTTTCTGTTCCCTCTCGTGAATGTCGTAAGAGGAGACTATAGAATAGACAAAAAGAAATCATGGCTTCATAAATATGATAGCATACCATCACACCAGATGGAAATGTTCAGAAGAGTGCGAGACTTCTGGTACTACGATGTTAAATCCCCCTTCTGAGCGTAGCGATGACCGCAAACTCTTAATGCAATAACAGAAACCTTGTACAGTAAACTGTTACGGGCAAGGAAGGTGATTGTTATTTTAGGAATTTATGTCGTTTTTTTTTAAATATATTTTATACAATACATTTAATTACCCAAACATTTATGGCAGTGTAAGAATATCCAAGTAAGAGGCGAAATAGTGAAACAACTTGGAGACAGGCGGCAGCGTCTGCCAACTGCCAAGAGATGCAGCTATGAAATTAATCCCCCCATGAGGTAATTTATGGGGGAGGGTACTTTAGTGACAAACTTTTTATAGGCTGTAACGATAACGGTATTAAATTAACATTCTTCTTTGTTTAAAACGTTGCACTACAAGCATTGCACAATGTGAAACTATGCTCATATTACAGATCTGTGCAAATAATATTGTGTATATTCCTGTTATAGTAAAAAATATATGTCTCATATACTATAGTAAGGAAATCTTTTGGGGCAATCACTTACATATATATATATATATATATATATATATATATATATATATATATATATATATATATATATATATATATATATATATATATATATATATATATATAAGTGATTACTTATCCCACCCAAATCGGCTGACTTATAATGACAAATACGGCAGCATGGGAGCGTGAGTGGCACCGTACTACAAGAGCCAAGAGGAGCATCGACGGAGACCTGGTATCTGTCCGGATAAGAGGTCAGTAGAAGTAACAACAGGAAAGGTACACGATCTTCCACATCAGGGATCCAGCCAAAGTCATATACAGATCTACCCGCATGATCGGTCAAACGGGAACCAAGACATTCAGCGTGGTGGGCGTTAAAATCACGTTCTCTGCGGATAAGACCTATTGTAGCACTGAATCAACAGCCGTTCGGACGTGGTCGATGAGTCGGTCTGTGTCAGCATTACCGCAATGAGACCTATAGAGGCACTCGTAGACATAGGGATGGTCGTCGCTGTCTACGCGCAGCTATATTATGGACAGCTCCGTATTTTAAGGCTGCCGAGGCGTTGAAAATAGATGTCCTCTCTGACGCACATGCAAACTTCAGTCCGGAACACAAAGGAGTGTTCTAATTTGTACCTCAGAGAGGACACCTGTGTCTGGTTTAAATAAAGTCCTCTGATGTTGCAGGAATTCAGGTCAGAAGGTCAGGGGGCGTCTCTGTAGTGCTCCGATTGCCCCAAGTAGGTTTAGACTCGAGCGGAATTTTACCCCCTCCCCCCATAATAAGCTGTGCAGCCTGAGCACCCACGCTCAGGAAAAGTAAGGTAGCTTGTGCGTGGACGCTCAATGAGGTGTTCTGCATCACCAGGGTGCTAGACCTCCCATAACATGGTAGTGGAATCAAAAAAAAAACACTACCCAGTAGTGTTGTAAAAGGAGGAAGGGAGGCATTGGGCCCCCGACAACCTCCACTTACCGACAAAATGCAGAAACAGAACTTCTACTTTACGCTGGTCTTCTGTGAGGTCGTGGTACCATTCCGGTTTGAGCTGGCCCATACGTGCAACAACAAAAACTGTAGTGTGGTTCTACCACTGTAATTTTTTTTTTGGTTTATTATATCCTATAGCCATATTAGTATATTCTGTGATATTAGTGAGCCATTTGTCGGATTTGTACTTAACTAATTATTTTAATTCTATTCACTTTATTTAGTTTCTTGATTGCGGTAAAGTTGTATATACATGCTTTTGTTTTTCTATTTAGTATGTATTCAATGGTGTTGGCTAAACTGCTGTGACACAGGTCTGTGAACTAGCACGGTTGCTAACGATACACTAATGTAGTATTGAGTTGGATTAAGTCTTGTCAATATAATTGTGTAAGTTTTTGTTTTATTTTAAGTGTTTTTGGGTTCAATAACTATTAATATTATTATTATTACAAATTTAAATGTTAATAGTAATAATATAATAGGGTACTAAACAGAGTGCGTTCAAAAATATAAAACTAATTAGATTTTCACATTTAACATTTGTTGCATAATTTGTCACTTTGCCAATATGTTATAGTAAGTATATTATAAATGTAGAAAAAAATACTTGTTATAAAATTATGTATTATATAACATTGGCTTGTAACTTAAATTATGATTGTTTATTTCACTCAATCAAAGAAGGGTTTTTAAATGTAAGTTGATTTTGGATTTCGTAATATTTCCATCTCTCCTCTTGAAAACGGGCAGTGGTGTGATGATTATATGCCGTAAACGTTAACGTTAGTGTCACGTGCGAGCACTCAACCGTATACTATCGCAAACATTACGTGGACAATAGCAATCTGCTATATTATGATCCATTCCACTATATTATGATCCATTATCATTTTCGATTCTGTAGATTTAGTTTTATTATTATTTTAAAGGTCAATATATAACTAAGCCTCAGTCAATCTACGAGCCTTAATCGGTGTGGTGATTCTGTCTGTAATATACACAATAGTATAAGTTTGTAAGTGTTATCGGATTAAGAATAATAATAACAAATATATCGTTATAACTTCTCCATTAATATCGCCACATTATTTAAGTGGTACTATGTAAGCATCCTTATTAAAGATCATTAGCCGTGCTCTCGTAAGAGCATAATATTCGTCATTGTTACTACATATGATATGATTGAGAATAGCGCAGTCTCGCAGTAGATATGTGCGGGATGACGCGGTATTAATCTGCGTCGAGTAAATAAATGTGGGGCGTATGTCAGCTCAACAACGGCGACGAGGCGGCGGGCGTCTCTTCAGGAAGTAGTGACGAGCGATCTCGGTCTTGTCCATGAGAAATTTCAAGTATAATTTATAAACTTAAGATTATCATGAATATTACACATGTAAATGGAGAATATTATACACTTTATGCTAATTATACATTAAAAATGTATATAACTTTTAAAAAGTAGAGCCATATTATGACTGGAAAGTCGTTCAGCAGCATTTTATTTTACAAACGGTTCTTATGGAGCTCCGCAAAACTACAGGGAAATAAGTAAACGTCGAAACGACAAAATTTGTTGTTTTTCACAAGTTCGCTCGTAATCACTAAAATATTTTTTTACTAAACCATCGAAAAATGTCCTTTATATATAAATATGGCTTATCAATCTATAACTGTAAGAAGACTGTTCGCTCTTACCTTGAAGCCTAAGTATGCCAAAGGTGTACATGAGCACAGGTATGGCCTAACCGTAATATGTCTTATTGACACTGAACAAAAAGGCTGTTAACAACATTGGTCAAGCGTTCATAAAACACGTCGCAAACTGACTGTTTCATACCAGCCTCATCGATACCGATGTTCTGTGAGATATCCAGGTATGTTTCAGACTCGGTAAGCGTCCTTAATTTGACGTGCGTAGATAAGTCTAAGTCCTCAGAGGTAGCAACCCTTCCCTCTCACCATGGAGGACCGCACACTTTCGTCCGTCCGTCCCCAGCTCCATTCCAATAGAATTGCTAAATTCACAAGCGATGTTTAGCAATTACCCAAGATGGGAGTGACTGGAGGTGAATAACTTGAGGTCATCGATATAGAAAAGATGGGTCACTGTTGTACCTCTTTTCCGAAGCTGAAATCCCCTCCCAGATTCTTCCAGTAAAGTACTGAGAGGGTTTAAAGAGAGGCAGAACCAGTTGGACTCAGATAATCACTCTGAAAGATACCCCTTCTTATCCTTATGCGCCATTCTGCATCCGTTATCTGCTCGCCCAGATAACAAAGGATCGTACTCTATCGAACCATAGGAGGAAGTCTCTAACTTCCTCGAGCAGTGTTATTTATTATTATTATTATATTACGGTTTGAGCACAAATGGATCGGCTCGACTGGAGAAGAACCACGCTCTTACAAAATATCAGCGTAAAATAGCAACTATTGTTGCTGTGTTCATATGGTGAGTGAAGGAAACCGAAGACCCTTTTTACTGGAAATGTGCTTTTTCATCGTTTCCCTCAGGATGACAATTCAACTGCATTTTGATTCCTGACTCAGGGTAGATTTAGAGGTCTACAGACTACAGCTCTACTTATTATCACGTGAACTGTGAGATCATCTGACACCCTTATTCTATAAAAAAAATCGATAACTTTGACGGAATCTGTTACATACGACAAATCTAATATATGAAAATTGACATTCGTTTGTTAGTATTTTATGCACTGCCATACTGTTACACCGTACAACTATTTCTTCTGCGGCTAAACTTAGACTAGTAACTTTTTTTTGACTAACTGAAATAAATATATTGACGACGGGATTTAAATTGTAAACTGTATAATGTAAGAAGTAAGTTGTTTCTATTTTCTTTATTACTTTTTATATTTAAACACTGTTTCAATTTATTATTTAATACAGTCGCAAGTCTTGTTACCAAGAAACGTCCCTATTATAAGGGATCGTATTCTCCACGTATTGAAGTAAGAAGTGCTTAACTATACTCTATACGCATACTTACTAAACCATTAATTAAAAAAAAATCAAGTATGATGCTTAATATTCCTAAGAAACACGTTTCTACTGTTTATGATTTACATTTTTTTTCCCTCAACGTTAAATAAGCGAAGTAATTTTAAAACCTACATTAAATTATAATAATTAGAAACATACATTAAATTTTGTTATTTACAAAATTTTATGTATGTTTCTTGACGCATGCACTGCTAAATAGCAAACAGCAACTGATACAGTTTATAATACGGATTACTAGCAATTATACCATTACTATTTGACTATTTATTCATTCATTAATCTACTAATAAATATAGCAACAGTATACATTATATCGCCTCAAAGGGGGACATTAGCCACAGTTACCACGTACCACCAGCTCGTGGGTTAGCTCTGCATTTTTTTTATAAATTTGAGTTGCTAGAAAATTCTCCTTCTTGCCTCTAGTTTCATTTTCCTCTGTACGATATACATGATGTTACGGTATTATAGTATGGAATAACAAAAGTTGACATTAACAGTTGGGCTGAAAAGTTCGTATCGTTTTATAGAAAAACACATTTTTTTGGCAAAATTCGATTTTATTATTCAACATAATTGCCATCGAGGGCGATACACCGATTATAGCGATCTTCCAACTTTTTAATACCATTTTTGTAGTACGATTTGTGTTTAGTCTCAAAATAGGCCTCTCTCTCTGTTTCGGCGATTACTTCCTCATCGGCTTTAAATTTCTTTCCAGCGAGCATTCTCTTGAGATCTGAGAACAGGAAAAAGTCGCTGTGGGCCAAATCTGGAGAACACGGTGGATGCGGAAGCAATTCGAAGCCCATTTCAAGCAATTTTGCCATCGTTTTCATCGATTTGTGACACGGCGCATTGTCTTGATGAAACAACACTTTCTTCTTCTTCAAATGGGGCCGTTTTTTCGCGATTTCGTCCTTCAAATGCTCCAATAATGCTATATCATGTGCATCCCAAAATACGGACGCCATAACCTTACCGGCCGACTGTTGAGTTTTTCCACGCTTTGGATTCGGTTCATCGCGTGCAGTCCATTCAGATGACTGCCGACTGGACTCCGGAGTGTAGTGGTGGATCCATGTTTCATCGATTGTCACATATCGACGCAAAAATTCACTTCTATTGCGGTTGAACAGCTCCAAACATTGCTCTGAAGCATCGACACGTTCTTGTTTTTGGTCGATTGTGAGCTCGCGCGGCACCCACTTTGCACATAGCTTTCGCATACCCAAATATTCATGAACGATATGTCCAACACGTTCCTTTGATATCTTTAGAGTGCCAGCTATACAAATCAACCTCAATTTACGATCTTCCAAAATCATTTTGTGGATTTTTTTGTGTTTTCGTCCGTAACAGCCTCTTATGGACGTCCACTGCGTTCATCGTCTTCGGTGCTCATATGGCCTGTACGGAATTTGGCAAACCACTTACGAATGGTTGCTTCGCCCGGCGAAGAGTTCGGATAACACTCATCAAGCCACTTTTTGGTAGGTATCAGCAGCACTTTTTTTCATCAAAATATGGTGTTTCATTAAAACACGAAATTCCTTTTTATCCATTTTTTTCAAAATAACAAAAGATGCTCCACACAAAATGCTGTATCTCACAAACTAATAATCAGACAGCTGTCAAATTTATACACGTTTCTTTTGAAGGTTGGTACTACCTAAAAATGATATGGATTTTATTCTAGTGGCGCCATCTCATAGAGACGATACGAACTTTTCAGCCCAACCAATACTCACTTCGTTGAATTTCAGCAACATGTTTAATACCGTCGATTTCGCTACTTTCTTGAATGTATTGCACTCTCTCAACAAAGTCCATTTAGTAAACTGGTTTTTAATAACTTGCTAAGTAACAAAAAAACTGGTTGAGCCTATTTAGTGCAACTAATGATGTCTTCTCTAGAGATCTGGTAATTTTGCTGACGTGCCATAAACCGGCGTGTTGTCCCCTCTCCTATTAGTAATTTTGCATTTAATTCTATTATTAATCAACTGTATAACGAGTTAAATTAAACGTGCTGATCGTATAATTTACACCAAATCTTTATAAGCTTTAAAAGATTTACTAAAAGCTATAAATATGTGACATGACGACAGCACCACCCCTCCTATTTTGCTTTTTTTTTTCTACGTCCAAATTCACGACCCCGACGTGATATGAATAACACAACCAATAACCTCCGGAAACTACAACTTCAATGCTTTGTCATTATTGTCAAGAATCCCTACCATTCACTCCTACAAATCGTCTTCAGCAGTCTTCCTGCAAGCCATCTAGCTTAACAAGGCTCATCGCAGCACTGGAACAACGCCTCCTGTATCTTCAAGCTACTCTCTGCGCTACAATCATCGGCACAGCTCAGAGCTTAATTATTATGCTTTAGAGCACTCTTACAGATTACTTGCCTTCTTCTCGACTCACCACAGACTACAAGGAAATCCATGGCACTTTCACATTCATCGACAATTAAACTGTAATATCAACTTCTGGTCTGATATATATATATATATATATATATATATATATATATATATATATATATATATATATATATATATATATATATATATATATATACGAGTTATACGAGTTATAGCACGGAGCGTTGGCCGCTTTCCAGGCTGATCACCTTGCCCCGTCGGAGATCTCCATCTTCCTTCCACTACTAAAGATAATAATAGTGTAAATCATATGTATTGTCCTTTAATCGCAAAACCTCAAGCAACAATTATCAGTAGTTGTTAAGATTGCCTTGCCTCACCTACAACCTATTCTTCTCAACTGCATGTACGTAATAGCGCATAGTTTTGAGTGATAAATTTAAGAATCTGGGAATAATATTGATTCCTGTCTAACTTGGAAAACACAGGTCATTGAAGCAAGTGGGGAAATGTTTGTACCGTTAAGGACTCTGTGGAGACTTAGAAATTTTCTTTCTGCCTCTGGCGCACGCTGAGTACCTAGATCAGTCTATCCTCGTCTTTGATATATTATGAATATTATTTGCTATTTTGATATAAGGCAGTTAAATAGTTTTGAGTAAATTAAAATTGTATGCTTAAAATTTTTCCACTTTTTACTGCGTACTCTTCAGTCTCTCAACTCCCCGTTATCTGACTAACCGCTTTAAGATCATTTTTTTCTCTCAAGATCATCAATTTTATATCACTAACAATCTTTTTCTTTATACTTCAGTACCTTTATCCGCCTTCTTCAATAAATCTTTTTCATTTTACCTTTACATATTCATCGCTCTCTACCTCTTTTTAATTAAAAAATCAACTTAATGCTTACGTAGCATTCTTGAATTTCCCGTTACTAATGCTTGGCATTCTTATGTTTCCCGTCATACTCTTCACATTTTTGTTTATCTCCTGCATATGCTTAAATGTACTATTGTTATTTTTTAATTTAATTGTATATTGTATATACAACTAAAATAAAAAAGAAGAAAAAGAACTACCTCTTCGCCATCCGCTGTAAACAATAATTCTTTTTGTAACAAGGTTGTCTGGATGGAATTAAAAACACACTGTAGTTAAATACAAGATATACTGATTGATTGATTGATATTACTCTTCCAAATACGGCATGACTGTAGGCCAATAAATATAAACATAAAACACTTATATTGGCAACAGAGCATGGCAAGTAATCTAAGAGTAATGAAAGTATTATTTTTGGTCCTGCACAATTTTGTAGTTCACATAACTTTTATATAAACACTCACGCCTGTCACCCAGAGGGGTAGGCAGAGACTACAGACTTCCATTTAGCACGATCCTGACATACCTTTCTCGCCTCTTCCACATTCATATACCTACGCATACATGCTCGTCGGTTAAGGGTACTCTTAATTTGGCCCATTTTTAGTATATCGCCAATTTGGTCGACAAACTTCCGCCTAGGACGTCCCTTTCCGACTCTTCCATTCACTTCTGCAACATATATTTGCTTTGTCAGTCTTTCCGCATTCATTCTTTCTACATGACCAAACCACCGAAGCATTCCTTTCTTAATCCTGGTCACCGCATCATCTTGCAAACCACACTCTTCTTTTATCACACAGTTTCTCACCCTGTCACTCAGATTCAGCCCTAACATACTCCTTAGCGACCGCATTTCCTTCTGCGTCTGGCGACCACCTAATCCTAGGCCCACCCTACACGTTTCCCCCGGGTGGTGCTAAAAGAGCGACAAAGCCGAAAGAACAGACTCGGCTACTCGCCGTGTGGTAGCGGCGTAAAATATGCCACGCCCTAGTTTTCGCACCATGAGGCAAAAAGTATAATTTTTATGTCAAAATTATTTAATACCAAAGTTATAACACGCAAAATAATTGAATTAATTAGCTATTTTCAATGCAACGTCCGTTCAATTTATGAGGACGGGAGATTATTTAAACTACCGCCGTTGTTGTATAATTTTAGGAGAAATGAGATTTGGTTCGACTAATAAAACGAAAGGTATTGCCGTTTTTGAAGTCTTCTTCTTCTTCCTTGCTTTATCCCTTCATTTGGGGTCAGCTCTCCTCATTTTCATGCGCCAAGATATTCTATCTTGAGTTGTCTGTGTATCAAGCTGTGCTCGTTCCAAATTGTTGGATACGGTTGTCCACCACGTGATTAATGGGCATCCTCTGTCTTTCTTTTTTTCTGGAATTGCCAAGGCCTTCCTCACCGGGTGTTCTTCATCCCGCCTCATTAGATGCCCGTACCATCGCATACGACGCTCGACCATCTTGTCTATAATGGGCGTAACTTTAAAGGAGCCTCTGATGTACTCATTGCGTACTTTGTCGAGCCTCGTTACCACTCTTACTCGCTTACTCGAACCGACTGACCATCGTTGTATTTTCATTTCATTCGTGTGCAACTTTTTCGTGACTCTTCTTAGCCGCCCAGCATACCGCACCATATAACAAGGCAGGTCTAATGGCCGTTTTGTAAACCTTTACTTTCAGTTGTATTGGTATCCTGCTATCGCAAAGTATTCCTGGAAGGATTCTCCACCTTAACCATACTGCATTAATTCTTGACGTCCGCCGTTATCACCGAACCGAGGTTTTGAATTTGCTGACGCAGGGCAGTGGCTGACCGTCGATGGAGATATTTATGTTGGGTGCGTATTGTTCACTGAAGCTGCACCTCAGAAACTCAGTCTTGCGGCTGATACGGAGGCCATTGTTCTCAAGAACCTGTCTCCATTGCTTGAAGGTGGCTTGTAGTTGAATCGCACATTTGTCGATGAGCACAATGTCGTCCGCATACAGCATGCACCATGGGAGGGGGGCTGGATGTCTATAGTTAAATAGTCCATAGATAGATTAAATAGAAATTGACTCAGTGCTGATCCCTGATGTACTCCGACCTTAGCTTAAAACGGTTCGCTAAGTCCTGCCAGGCTTCTCACCTGTGTGCTTATGTCTTGATACATATCACGCACCAGGTGAATATAGAGTTCTGGTATTTGTTGTGCTCTCATAGCTTCCCAAACTAGTTTACGTGGTATTCTGTCGAAAGTCTTTTCCAAGTCTATGAACACTAGGTGGAAGTCCTCTCTATTGGTTCGGTGTTTTTCCATCAGAATCTTTATGGATTGGATTGCATCAGTCGTTGATCTTCCTGGCATGAAACCGCACTGATTATTAGATATTAACACCATCTGACCAAGGCGGTTGTTGAGTATACGCTCCCATAGTTTCAGTGTATGGGAAGTAATTTTGATACCCCTATAATTTCTGCAGTCACTGACATCTCCTTTGTTCTTGTAGAAAGGTACCAGATAACTATGACGCCAGGACTTTGGGATCTTCGCGGAGGTTAAGATTCCATTAAAGAGCTTCGTTAGTCATTGTACAGCAATAAGCGCCAGCGACTTCCATAGATCAGCGGCTATGCTATCAGGCCCAACTGCTTTATGGTTTTTCATCTTTTTAAGGGCACTTACGACCTCTTCTTCACTTATCTTGTTCAATGCTCCAGCTACGCTAATATATCCTCATTCTTCGTTCAGCAGTTTTTGATAATATTGGCACCATCGCCTATTGATTTAATTGTTTTCTGTTAGTAAATGGCCATTTTCATCTTTAATATATTTGTTAATTTTAATATCTAGGCTGTTTTTATGGCGTTGTTTGGCCAGTTTATTTTTCTGTGTTTACCAAATCCCACTTAATTTTTAGGATTTTGGCAATGGTATGTTTTACTGGCTTAATTAGCGATATACAGCCGACCAAGATTCTGTGCTGTGAAGACAAAGATTCACCCAGTATAACCTTGTAGTCTCTGAATGTTCTTAGTAATTCTCTGTTTGTGAGGATATAGTCGATCTGAGATGGTTTGTTTCCGCTATTATACGTGATTAAGTGTTCCGATTTTTTATTAAAGAAGGTATTGACTATTGATAGGTGATGTCTCGTGCAGAATTCCGGTATTTTTCCGCCGCCAACTTTGTTGAGTGTGCCATAGCCAAACCCTCCTTATATCTCCTAATACACGTCGCATTACTGCTGTTTTATTTCTGTTTTTGAAGTAAAGCTTCGTGACAAAAGCACAGTTACGAAAAGTGTGATCGGGCGAGGCGAACGGGAGTTAAGTGGGTCATATAAGCAAGTGAGAGCAGTGAGCGCGCACATTTTCTTTCTATTTTTCTCTCACAGCCAGTTATTTTTTGTAATTTTATTTCGTTTTGAACAATTTTGTGAATTAATATTTTGTTCAAACATTAAATATTCTACGTTTAAAGTTAATAAAGTTGTAAAATCATTTTAAAGTTCATGTGTTATGAATTTTCGGGTGATATGTATATACATGCATATGTTATATATATATATATATATATATATATATATATATATATATATATATATATATATATATATATATATATATATATATATATATAGAGTCATAAACACACCCGTTTTTAATGTAATGAGTTTTATATTTTACGCTACGTAATTTAAAAAAATATCATATTACAAATAGCACAATAAGTCAATTTACCTAAAAAAAAAATCTATCTGATCAAAGGAAAACCGGATTAACTTCAGTAGGTAAAATGTTATTTTGTATTGGTCTACACAAAATTATATCAATAATACTCTTGATGACTGCCGCGTTACCTAAATTATTCTTATCAATATAGGGACGATTTTTATTTGATATTACTTAATGTAAAATGTAGATAAACAAAAAAGCAGATATACCAAATTGTAGCCATGTTATATTATCATCATTACAGCACTTCACAAGTCCACTGCGAAACATAGGCCTACCCTAAGGAATGCCACGAACTACGATCTTGAGCTACCTGCGTCTACCAACTTTCTGCGTCGTCACTCCACCTAGTGGGGGTCACCCTACACTTCGTTTCTTCGAGCTATATGGCCGGCCCATTACTGCTTCAGTTTACTAATCCATTGCGCTATGTCAGTCACTCTAGTTCTACTGCGGATATTCTCATTTTTAAGTGAATTACACGGGGAAGCCTCGAGCATAGCCCTCTTCATAGATCGTTGAGCGACATTGAGCGTCCTCATACGGCCACCAGTGAAGGATCGCACGACCCAGATCCATAAGTCATCACTGGCAACACGCATTGATTGTACAAACGGAGCCATGTTATATATTTTAAAATATTAATTGTATGTTTTCAAGCTACTGGACTGGAAATGATACGGTATTAACATCAATGGCGAGTACATCACTCACCTTCGATTTGCCGACGATATAGTCCTTATGGCAGAATCGCTGGAGGACCTTAGCACTATGCTCAATGACCTCAATGGTGTCTCCCAACGAATAGGTCTTAAGATGAACATGGACAAAATAAAGATCATGTTTAATGTCCACGTCTCACCTATGCCGGTAGTTGTTGGAACACTATGCTCGAAGTTGTTGACGAGTACGTTTACCTGGGACAAATAGTCCGACTAGGTAAGTCCAACTTCGACCGAGAGGTCAATCGACGGATTCAACTCGGCTGGGCAGCGTTCGGGAAATTACGACACATCTTCTCGTCAGGTATACCTCAATCTCTGAAAACTAAAGTGTACAACCAGTGCGTGTTGCCAGTGATGACTTACGGATCAGAGACGTGGTCCTTCACTGCTGGCCGTATAAGGACGCTCAAGGTCGCTCAGCGAGCTGTGGAGAGGGCTATGCTCGGAGTTGCTCTGCGTGATAGACTCAGAAATGAGGATATCCGCAGTAAAACTAAAGTGACCGACATAGCCCAACGAATTAGTAAGCTGAAGTGGCAATGGGCCGGCCATATAGCTCGAAGAATCGATAACCGATGGGGAAGAAAGTTTCTCGAGTGGCAGCTTCGTACTGGTAGGCGTAGTGTAGGGCGACCCCCCACTAGATGGAGTGACGACCTGGTAAGACATGCAGGAAGTCGATGGATGCAGGTGGCTCAGGACCGTGCTTTGTGGCGTTACTTGGGGGAGGCCTATGTTCAGCAGTGGACTTGTGAAGGGCTGTAATGATGATGATGAATTGTATGTACATTATGTATTATTTCTATTTTCTTATTTGTCTTTAATTGTTGTAACGATTAAAGAATTGATTTTAATGTTTTATCACTGCAAATTTTAAATAAAATTTAACAAATTATTATCATTTTCTAATATAATGTAATAAATATAACTAACTCTTGCAATTTGTTTCTTCCTAAAGTTATGTATATTAAAATCAACTTAAAACCATTAATTTTCCTATATAAAGCTTATAGTTTTACTATTTGATGAATACAGCAACTAACATTAACGTTAACATTTTAAGTTCATTTTTATTTAGTGTGCGAAAATAAATTAGACGTGACCCAACGAAAGAAATTCGTCTATAGATATTTATAAATAAAATAAAAAATCTTTTTCAACGTCACTTTTTCATGTTGCAATAAAAATAAGCCGAGGCATATTTATTCACGCCGCCATTTTCAGCTTCAAATAAAAGTCGAAATAAATGCCACCAGACATTCGAATTTCCTCAAGCGAGTAGCGTAAGAAATCTGGATCGTGTCAAAAGCGCCACAGTTATGATCTGTTTACATAGATTTCCCTAGTAGATTACATTCTTCCTCTACGAATTTCATAATACCAATTTTATATTCTTTAAGCCTAATTTCCCCTAATAATGTTAGATTGTTTTATTACATAATATACAAATCTGTTCACACTATTAACTTTAGGTAATCATTTCAGATTACCATTTATTATCACAATCAAACAACTAGTAATAAGGATAGTTTTTTCAGCATTCTTATTTATTTTACAGTGAGTTCTGAAAGCAATAACGATTTGTTTCAAAACCAAAGCAATAAATCCATATTTTTCTCCAACCAGACTAAAGCTATAAATTCCATACCGGAATACGACCAACGCGTATGCTCGCAAAATAATAAATTCTGAATGCCTCACGCACACTTCTCAAATTCGTAAAGCAATGGACAACCAATGTTTTATAAAAAAAAGAAGAATTATTATATTATTTGAAATAATTTTATGTTTTTTTGTTAAATCTTTTGAATGTGCGCTGATTTTTGAGTAAAAATATGGTAATAAATACATAATAAATGTTACTCGATTAATATTTTAAATCGTTATACCTATTCATAATAGAATAAATATTTGCGTCTGTCTTTTCGTGGCTATTTTAAACTAGCTCAAATATGTACCGATACGTTGTTTACGGCTTTGAACCTTTCGTAGTAATATCCGGAATTTTTACGAGCATCCCTTTTATCGAGTAGAAGTAGGTTACATTGACTGAAGAAATTTCATAAATTATTTCTTGGTTTAACCCTCATAAAACTGTTTCACCACTTCCTCTATGCTTTGTTACTATTTCGTAATAAAACTTTATATATATTTCCAGGGGTGGTCTTCGATAAAAACACAGACGAAATCCAAAATGCGTTCAAGTTTGCTGTGCTGCAGTACACCAACCCAAATAAAACACGTTTGGATTTTCAACTATACGTGGATGTCATAAATACAGCAGACGCCTTTAAACTATCCAGACTTAGTAAGTAATATTACCTGTTATTATTATGTTTATAAATTATACATAACTAGCTGCTACACGGGTGTTGCAGCCGCAGAAGAAATAATTGCGGAAATATCTTGTCATATTTTAAATTTGGAAGAGTAATATTATTTAATTAGAAATTATAAAAAATTCATTGAAGTTGAACGATATACAAATTTCAAATAATTTTTCTGTACTATATGCGCGTCTCTTAATGGAAGTTAATTGTACTATGCCTATATATCCTTCATGAAAGTGCAAGCAATAACTTGACAAAGTTTTACCGCAATGTAATAAACGGTATTGCAGCGCATAAAATACGAACAAACAAATATTAATTATTATATACTACACATTAATGTCCTTCCATAAAATTTATTATATATTTTAAACGATTTAATTAACAGTCAAAATCGATTCTATTTAGAATACTACATATCACCTTCAATTAATCGCATTAAAGATCGATATAATATTTGCGCCTATACTGTTAACGATATTGGTTTGAATAGTACTATAGCTAATTGCCTGTGGCATAATAATATTAAATAATAGTTTTATTGGCACAGGATGGTTTTAAAACGACGAAGTAAAATAGCAGAAGCGGTTAGTTGATAAAAATGTTAAGGTACTAACGTTTTATTGCATAGGATTATTATTGCATGAAAAATTGTATTTGACAGTCAACAGTAGATATACTTATCATTGCTCGATACGGGCTTTGTTGCCTTATTGAGGAAACAATATAGCAAAATGAACATGCAGCCTGTTCAATAGAGAAAGTGTTGAAGTCACAAATTGTTGTCGAAATACTATTTCATTTCTGAGAATTGTCTTAATCGGTAAGTGGTTTTTGTAATTATTAGTATTAGTGTCGGTTGGTAGCGTGTGTTTAGGTTGGCCCTGCATCGCATCCATTTTGGGTGTTAGTAATAATAATATTATTCTCCATACCAAATTTTAGACATGGCAGCCGGCCTCGACGGAGACTCGCCATCGGTCCAGGACAGGATTATAGAGCCCAAGTGTATTCGAAAGCACGTGTGCACTCTCTATTCCCTCACTCTCATAATCCGATGGGACGGTAAACCGACACGAGCGGAGAGAGACCAGGCGCAGGACCAACGGTTTTACGTGTTTTCCGAAACACGGGTGCGAGACACTGCCAACTTCGTGACTTCAGGCAGCTACTGAGAATTTATTAGCAGAAAAACTCAATAATCCATTTTTTATGGCCCGTCCCGGGATTTCAACCCAGGACCACATGATTAGCTTTCGCACTACTACAACCACTAGATCAACAAGGCAGTCATTTGAGTATCATCGGCTGACAAGACAGTTTTATGAAAATCCCTGGTGTTCTTCGCCGCACTGAAAATCTGTGATAGGGGTTCAACTTATGCTGAGTGCAAACTTTTCCGTTGAGTAATTCTGTGGCGCAGACTAGAGTAAATGCCATCATACTTTAAATTTGTTTACTTTAATTTTCCTTATTTACTACCGCATTTACTTACTGATGTAAAACCAGTTTAAGCTAACTGTATAGGTTACTAGTACAGTGAGTGAGTGGGTTTCTTTATAGTTCCCATAGCAATAATACACACATAGATTAACTTATTAACTAAGTCCTCAACGTGTTTCAACCGCAGACGTTTTAATGATTTTGTCTTGTCCGGAGTACAACGTCAGTCATGTACTCATTGTGGTTACGTTCTGCGGACTGCAGCCATGTATGGCATTTTAGACTAGGGATTGGGATGGGATACGGTCCCTTTTGTATCCTAACTAAAACTCGCTTCGAAATATCCCAACTTTGTTGCTGACATTAGAGGTAAATGTCAGCCACGGCTTGATTGCCCCTGTAACATTGCAAAATAACTCAGCAAGTATGCTATATGCAGTAATGCATCGATGCCTCGTGATGCAAATACTAGCAATCTTAAAAATAAAAATAATACCATTTCCAAGTCCTTCAAAAGAGTTATTGCTAAGGCAAAATTAGTGCATATCGGCAAAATTGCCGAGAAACTAGTTCACCTTCTTTCGGGCACAAATAGTATCTCTCCCTAGTTGACACTGCAAAAGAAGCCTTTAACCTTTTAGACTCTCTCTCTTTGCGACTCAACTTTAACTCAACTTTCGAAGAAACAGAGAACTTACCGCCGAATTTACCGCAGTGAGAATGCTCCATGCCGGATATGCGTTTTTCATAGTGCATGGTGCCCAAACTACTTCTCTCAATGAATGTCAACAAGTCAAGTGGATGGAATTCCCCCAATTGAGCTGCAGGCATATGCCTGGAATCGGCATAGATTCTAAAGCGATTCTTCTGTTATTTCTATTCCCTAGACGTAGTCCTAAACCCATTTAAGACCAAATGGTTTTACTTACATTAAAAAAGGTTAAGGTAATAGAACCGCTCAGACCCTTCCAACTACAGACCTATTTCTATCTTCTCCTTATTCTCCAAAATAATGGAATCCATAATAAGCTCATGAGATACTTCAAAGACTACCTACTTACCTAGTGAACACCAATGCAGTTTCCGTCGATCGCACAGCTGCTGATCTTTAAGTTTATTTTACTTATACATGGGCACAGGCAGTTGAGCCTAAGAAAGGCCTTCAACTGGGTTAGGCACAAAGCGCTTTCCAAGATACTATGCAAGTCACTTAAGTCACCAGTTTTCGAGCATTAATGTATGCTCTGACTCCAAGGCTGTGAATTCTGGTGCTCCAAAAGGCTGCATATCAAATATGTATTGTAAACTGGTAACATTAATTATGTTGCAGACGACAGCACTGGCAATGCTTTATACATGGGCCGTGCTGATATTTCTCAGAAACACGCCGTCAAGTACCGCAAAAATTTGTGTTTGCAGTCGAGTCTCTGTCTTTGTCTAGGTGTGACGAAATCTAGTCCAGTTCAACTCCCAAAAGACAGTGGTTTGCGCATTTAGTAACTGTTTGGTAGTCATAATGGGGAAAGGGGGGGGGAGTGATGTAATGACTGCACACAGACTGACGTGTGAACTTAACACTTCAAAAAAAAATTTAAACCTATTGTTTTTTAAAAACTGGCGTCAATGGATAATTTTTTTGCCAATATGTAAATGTTTTGTGTTCATACAGAATTATCAGATTAACCGATCAATTTACGTATTTTGCAGAGCAACCAATATAGCTATGTTAAACAAATATAAAAAGCTGTTTTATCGCGTTTAATTTTAACTTTTGTAATTCCCGACGTTTCGGGCACTTTATAGCACCCATGGTCATTGGGGTGCTGGTGTTATGGAACGAGCTTTGAATAGAGAATTCCAAGCAGATGGTAGCTTCCAGCCGTCTTCTCTACTGAATTATGATGATTTTTATTTTCAATAGTCTCGCGTATCATCTTTGGTAGAATTTGGTAGAAATCACTCTTCTTTTGCGAGAAGCTATAGTCATCTGTATCAAATCTGAAATATTGGTTGTTATGATCCTGAACATTCATAATGATTTCCGTACGGAGCATCTTGTAGAAAACAAGCTTTCCATGTGTGGTATTTGCGTAAATATAAGAAATCACTAGGTGTACAAAGAATGCATTTAAAAATTGATATCCTGAAATAAAACTTATAAAACCATCACTAATTTAATTTTTATCGTTGCTTTTAAGTTGCGTGTTGCAATTTGAAATGTCAATTTGTAATTTTTTCTCCTTTTATGCGACACTACTGGAAGGAGGATTACATTTTATTAATACATTGATAGTATTTGAATCTATATTTCTCCATATCCTTAGTGTCAAAGGCTACAATTTATTATAAAATCGCCTCAAAAACATTCGTGTATTAGCCAAGTTAATTCAGTTTTTATCCTAAATATTACAAATGAAAAAATTTGCAACAAAAATGAATGTTATAAGTATTAGTGTATACGCGTACGCTGAGTTACTTAATTTCAATTATTATACTGATTCGATACTGTAAACAAATTATATATAATGGTATTTATTACACAAAAATACGTTTTGATTTCCGTATATACTTGAATTGAAAAATTAAAAATCATTGCAATATTGAAAGTAATTAATAATTTATAAATAAGTAGCAAAAATAATAGAAAAATTACGGCGTCTGTTGCAAATCACTATCGTATCTGCAAAAAATCGGTTGTAACATGAAACTAAAGTGCTTATTAATAAAAACTTTTGACGCTTTGCTAGACGAAAAAATTGACCATCATATTAAACAGTTTTAAGAATTTTTTAAGTTTTTACTTAAACGCTCTATTTTTTGTAACAAAAATAATAGATATGAAAAATTTCTACAAATTCATTAACTACACTACTTTTTGTTTGATGTTTTGTATGCAGTGTACTGTACTGTAAAAAATAAGCTACTAATCGCGAAGTGTTTACTTAAAAAATCCATATCAAAGAAAATAATTACGTCGTGGCTACTTAATATAAGTCAATAAAATGTTATAATGTAAAGGACGTAAGGATATTACGAGCCTTTCTGTTCAGCGAAGTGTAGAAATGGCATGTGTTGAGCTCGAGCACCACACATTCTATGTATAATCATTTTCAAAAAAATATGAAGGAACTTTTACTACAGCTTAATAAACAGAATAAATTTGTGGAGACTTTAATATCAACATCCTTGGAACTTTTTCCATGGCTATTAAGTTAAGATTTCTATGATTATTAATTGCTCAAATCATAGGACCTTGTTAATTTATTCTCAGAGCCAACGCGTATTGTAGGGCCTACTGCATCTTAATGTAGATTTTATTTTCAAAAATATTCAAAATTTTATTAAATATTTCGACCTATATGTCAAAAAATTTATAAAATGTTTACTTCGAGGACACTCTCTAAGCAGTCGCAAATCGTTTAATGAATGGGTGACGATAGGAATCCGTAGGAGTAGACAAAGGTTATTTGAATTTTGCAGTTAAAGTTCATGCAATCTTAGTGTTTCATTTAGAGAATATGTAA
This sequence comes from Parnassius smintheus behrii, assembly GCA_036936625.1. NCBI lineage: Eukaryota > Metazoa > Arthropoda > Insecta > Lepidoptera > Papilionidae > Parnassius > Parnassius smintheus. Next base: position 40,175,816 of record JAUPFT010000016.1, read on the forward strand.
AAAAATATTCCAATGAATTTACAGAATGTGTTTGACAACCAAGTCTTTACATTTATGAAACAAAATTAAGAATGCCTTTAACAAAATTAAATTGACTTTGAGTATAATCAATTGCGAAACTAATAAGTAAACTGATAAATTATACAACTCAAATTTTTAATTAAATTAAAGTTTAACAATAGTTTAACGAAATTCGATCAAGTTTTTGAAACAAAGGAGACAATCAATTTTCCTATGGAGAATGGGCCCACTACAAATTTTAAAGATTCTCAATGAAATGTATGTCGATTTATTCCTTATAATCCATAGATTACAATAGTATTATTAGTTTTACTGCACCTAAACGAAGTCATGAGAAATTAACAGATAAAATGTGAATCTAGCAATAACCTAAAAACAAACTGAAAGCGATTTTATACTAGTATTCATCGGGATTATAAGTTAAAATGGTGCACACTTGAATAAGAGTACATATAAAACTAAGCTGTAATATACCTATATTCAGCGTTTATAAATATTTTAAAATCGATGTAAAACCTTTCACTAGTTCTGGCAAAACATAGTGCCTGTCTATGCACAAATGTCGTATGGATTCTATTTTTGACATGTATTGATTGATTGTGAGTGTAAATTCTAAATACCAAGATGGCTAAGGGATAATGTCTATTTATACTTACGATATTACCAACACACAGTAAGAAATATGTTTTAAAGTGGTTGTATTACAAAAAACAAATTATAATGTAGGTAACTCTATTTATTATTGTAAATCGTAATTTATTTAAGTATTTTATTAACAGTAGTAGGTACAGAAACAGAAACCTTTTATTCAATTTAGAATATAAATAATTCTTATTGAAAGTCACTTTATTAATTTACCACTGGTTCGGAAAAAAACCTCTGACTTGAAGAGAACCAGCAAAATACTCAGAGGGTCTTTTAAAAAAAGCCAGCTTACAATCATGTATGTCATAATTAACAACACAGAACAAATTATAAATAGCTTGGTAGCGATCACCTTACCCACGGGTTATTGTCATCCATAAATTCCTCTATACTATAATAACCCCTTTTATTGCAGAAACAAAAACCTTTTATTCAATTTAGAATATAAATAATTCTTATTGAAAGTCACTTTTTTAATTTACCACTGGTTCGGAAAAAACCTCTGACTTGAAGAGAACCAGCAAAATACTCAGTGGGTCTTTTAAAAAAAGCCAGCTTACAATCATGTATGTCATAATTAACAACATAGAACAAATTAGAAATAGCTTGGTAGCGATCACCTTACCCACGGGTTATTGTCATCCATAAATTCCTTATACTATAATAACCCGTTTTATACAAACTTAGTTTAGTAAATTTTTTGAACTTTGATGATTGACTGACATATATAGACAACAGCAGTGTCAAGACTTTGTTTTAATATGTTTTGGTTGATTAGTAAGTTATACATCATAATAAAATCACTGGGAATTAACGTGCTTATCTATGTTATTACACAATGATAAATAGTGAGGAAGTAAGATGTTTTAAACTCTTTGTGTAAGGATTACAAAAACACAGGTGATTTATGGATCTCGACAACAGTGCCATCTACCGGGTCAAAATGTAAATATAAAGCATCTAGGGATCCATCCAAACACACACAAACATTTTCATTAAAATTGGATGGATGGTTTCTTATGTTTTGTCTATAACGGACATAGGTAGAAACATTTTAGTGTTAGATATATTTCTGAAGGTTTTTTTGAAAATAACTTGATGGTAACATGTACCTACATTTATGGTATTGCAAGCAATTATAAGGGCATTTTCAATTATAAGAGATATGATATAATACTGTTGTCTTCAATATCCATACACTTTTTGTCTCTGCAAGCTTTCAGCTTGCAAGGCATACAGATTTGTTCCAAGCGATCCACCTGAAAAGAAGTTAGTGAAAATTGTAAAGGTGTCTTAACTAAATAATAATTCTTATCAATATATTATTTTTTCTATATTATATAGGAATTAAAAGGACATTTTTAATAATAAGAGATATGAGATACGACTATGCTTTCAATGTCAATAAACTGTATTTACATATTTCTGTGAGCATTTTCTTATATCTGCCTGTTCATATGTTAAATAATAAAGAAATTATTATAAATTATACAGCAATAATCAGCTCCAGCTGATCAAATACAGAAGCAGTAATTGATTAACATCAATGATATTCAACTATGTAAAAGTTGTCTCACATTTTATTTTCACAGGTTTCATGTACATAGGAGAGAAAGATATTATTGTTATATTAAGTATATCTGATTCTAGATGACAACATAATATTCCTTTCTGCAGAGTGAACAACACAGCTGTCTAAACATAATAGATAGAACCATTACACTTTTTTTATACAACCTATTATTATTAAACTTTATATTTGCTTCGAGTACAAACAATTACTACATATTTTACACATACATATATGTACCATTTATATTGCCTATCTTCTATGGCCGGTATAAATCCAAGATCAGTGTCTGGCTTAACAAAAAAACCATTTAGTATCCTCTTCACTCTGACAGCGCGCGACATGTTATACTCCCGTTCCCTCGGGACCTTTTTGGCGGGAAAATTTGTAAGTTAGAAAATTTTTTGCTATATTGCAAATTTTGCTATATTTTCACTTTGAGACAATATTTATGGATAAAACTTACAGGAATTCTTGTTGAATGTATAAACTATCGAATAAAATTACTTTTGGTTGCTAGAAATTGTAATAAAATACGTAAATTACCCTGTATAGCATAGTAGTAGTATATACTTCAATTTTAGTAATATATAATAATAATAATAATAAAAAGTATAAATATAATAATAATAAGTATAATAATAAAAAGTAATATATAATAATTTTAGTGACAAAATTACTACTAATTTGAATTCTACACTTTTGTTTTTGGAGAAATTTATATCAAATTGTTTGGAAATATGTATATTTTTATGTTTTATGTGTTTCCATTCGTTACTCATACCAAAATATTAAATATTAAAAAATTAAAAAAAAATAATAATATTTATCTGTATGACATTTCGAACAATATTTCAAAAATATCTTCGTGTGAATTTGAAATAAATACAACGTCAAGTTATTTGAAATATGTAAGAAAACTATTTTTACTTACATTTTACACTAAAAATAAATGAGAATTTGATAAATAACACATTTATGAACTAACCTCCAAACTAGGCCTTCCGAAGTTTGAAGTACTTTTGGCAATTTACTTTTCACTTTTTATACCACAAATTATATATCTACGTATTTACTATATTACAAGGAATATAAAAAAGTATAATACTTTCGTTTTTAGTCCAGACACAAATATAAAATTCTATAAAAAAGACGGAGCACCTTCATCAAAACGACATGTGGAACGCCGAAAGTTCAGAGTGATTTCTTTTTTTTTTTTTTCTAAGAAACATTGCCAGGTTATGGTTTAAAATAAAAGAGCATATCTTTGTCTTTGATACTAATATCTATTGCATAGTGTCTTTGGTTTTGTTTAAAACGAAAAAATAGTTTTTTCATAGGTAGACATGTTTACATAATTCTGATCGAATTAGATCACGGTTTGGCGGACGGAAGGTTGGTATTGCGCGATCCAAAGTGAGCATGGCTTGGTTTACGGGGTATTAAGCAACTTGCTGAATACATAAGGTACCTATTTGTACACAAATGCAGTTATATGAATTGCTCTTCAAAACCCTCTTTAAGTCCCTTGACCCAAAGGTTCTAATTTTCTTTTAACATTATAATAACTTCTTTTGTGCATTTATTCTATTTGTTATTTAATTTAGATTTTACTAATAACATAAACTTAATACTTTGTCACTTTTTACAAACTAATAAGGTTCTAAGACCAGTTTGCTATTTGTTTTAGGTAATTCAACAAACTTCATAATACATTTTTACAAATTCTAGGTGTAAAATTATAAACTCTTATATTAATTAACTTAAACTCGTCAGTTTTATTTGCGAATTTTACCACAAAAAATAAGGAGAGAAAAACATACGTACTTGTGTCAATTAATATTTGGCTAACCTTCCTGATAATTGATAATATCCATATTTTCTTAAAAATTAGTCTAGAAATGCTTGTAAATAAAAACTTCATTTTGTTCTTACCATAATGATGCGACTCCAACCCTGTTTTATTTCACTCGAGTGAATCGAGTGAATTTGTCCAACTCGATAATCGATAGAAAATAAATTTTACCGAGTTACCGAGTTAACTCGGCGCATCGTATAGATTCAGAGGGTGCTATATAGATATTACTTCACTAGTTTACTTGTATATAATATAATAAGTCGCTGCGGGTGACATTACAAGTAGCATCCAAATTCAAACTTGCATCTGGCATGTTGTAAACAAACCTGAACTTAGTTTGATTTATGATTTATAATTTTAATTTCATGTTGCCACATATTACTTATTTATAAAGGTACATATTTAAAAATGGTTTAACTAAAGCAATCGCTACTCTCAACTCTAGTGATAAACTTTTCTGTAAATAGTCGATTTACTCAAAAACTAGTGTAGAACTAGAATGACATACATGCATAAATTAACCCGAGTGGCCCGAGTCACAAAATTCTACTCAAATCGCATCTTTATCTTATGGCCAATGCAGTGTTTGTCTACAATTTAGTGATGAAATCGACTTGCTAATTAAAGCAATTTATTGATATATTATGTAATAAATAAATTGATATTAGGTAATATGTTTATAATGTATCAATTTATGTTACATATAATATAAATTGATTATATATACTTTGTGATTGTCAAATTATTAATAACATTAAGACTTACGTCATAACGTTAGAGTGATATTATTATATGAAGATTGTCGATACGCATACCAAAAATAATATATAACTACCTATTAAGTGTAGTAATAATAATTGTGTTGTATGGAAGAACAATTATAAAAATAATTTGTGACAAATTGACACAGCTTCGTTCAGCTAATTTGAATTGCGTATCTCGAGCTCAAAATCGAGTTACCTGAATTTCAACTCGAGTCGATTTTTTCCGAGTTATCACGGCACATCTCTAAGACAATATATTGCCTTAGCCAATGATCAGAACACGAATACCAAAACAACTAATTTTTTTTCGGATTCTTGATTCCGTTTACATTTTCGAAAAATCTATAGGCCATTTACTATTATAATTTGGTGTCTTTTTTTGGTGTAAACACCATTAAGTAACGTTAATATTTCTAGTGGGCCCAAAAATGATTGTCCCCTTTGCAACAATATTTTACAGACATTCCGATCTAATAACTACAAAGTCACTGAATAACTCCCAGTCGCCGAATCATTACGCAAACAAAGATGTAAATAGATATTTTATAATATTTCAAAACTTTTGATACTAATAACTACGTTACTACGTCTATAATAGATGAAATCGAATATTATTTATATTTATTTTCTGAGTTAATGAAACATAGTATAGTTGTAGTTACTTTATTTAAATCTGACAGTACATTCGACCCGAATTCGATTCGAATTGTATACTTATTTCCGCACTGCCAAAGCTCTATAAAAATTTTGAAAAAATTATTCTAGTTCAAATGTAAAGCTTTTAATGTCCCATTAATGTCTTTTAATGTCTTCCCAGGACTGAGGTTTTTTCGAACCAGTGGCAACACTTAAATTACTTTAAATAAGTATTTTTGTAATCTATATTGAAGAAAAATGATTTTATTTTATTCTATTATTGTTACATATCCTTCTACTTTTATTCTTCTACATATTCCTTTTCACAGCACTTCAACAGTTCCTATTTTCCTTTTCTGCTTTAATATTTTCACACAAACCCAGTAGACTTTTTATTGGCTCTAATGACAATGATAAATTCATAATATTGTTAACGTTATTTTAGGTGACCTTGATAATTTTTATTAAAACAACTTGTAGAATGGAAATAACAGGGTTGCAATTACAAAAATACTAGTTTTTATTGAGTGTTCACATTAATTGGCTGGTTTCCGTTACTCAACAATTTAAATATAGCATTATGTTGTATCCGCCGTTTAGCCGTAGCCGTACGTATTCGCACTGCAGCCATAATACGCTGCAGCGTGGCTCTATAACATAAACTTCTTGTGGACTGCACCTGACTGCAATAACTGATGTTTATAAAAAAGTGAAGTCTAAATTTTATACTAGCATCATATTGAGATATTGCACAGCCCTTATAGTTAAATGTGCAAAACTCAATTCGCCAGTAAATTATGAAAACTATGTAAAACGCACTAGTACTGTATGATGTACTTTTATAAACTGAGAATCTCATCTTTAATAATAAAAGTGAAAAATTGATAGTGAGATAATCCGTATTTCGGAGTCTTTCCTCTACCCTTTGCATTTAATCATTTTTTTTACAATATTAAAAGGATTTGGCTGCGTTTTATCTCCTAAATGTTATATTTAGCACTTGAGTGATAAAAGAACCAGCCCTCTTATCACCAGCGGCAACAACAGGCCACGAATAGCGTTAATTTTTTCAAATTCTACAGCACGAGAATCTCACGGACCAATAGTCACTACAGTAAATAGTGCACTAATATGAAATAATTTCTCAGATTCTTACACTTTCAACACTTACTTAGTGTAACCTCCCATGATGCCGTTCCGGCTATGAAGAGGTACCTTGCTCATAGCCAGGGATACGAGTTTGCCAATGTATGTATGTTCACGTAGCATCTCACACTAGGGCTTTACCTTTCTCCTAAGGAACAAAGTCGTACCGTCAGGTCTCTAGCGATGGTCGGTAAATATTCCTCAAGTTCCTAAAGCCGAGGAAACGTTTCTATAAACGTTTCCTCGGCATACGGCAGCACAAAGAAAAAAGCCGTTTGGATAATACGGTCCAGATAACTGTAATAAAACAAAAAGCAAAGTGGATGCTGGAGCCCATATACATCTACATCTATGCTCTTTTAAGAATCAAATAGCAAATGAGTTGTCATCACTGTGTACCAAGAGTGAGCAACTCGTTGCCAGTAAAAAGGGTCCCTGGTTCTCTTCAATCACTGTACGAAACACAGTAGTTTAAAACTGCTATTTAACATAAGTAACAAGTAATAGTACAAGTAATATAAGAGAACATGGTCATTCCTTGATCGAGTTGACCCCTTAGTATTACTACCACCGTAATATTGCTACCTCATTAAATTCCGTGGAGCTCTACTCGTAATTCAAGAACTCATATACACATATTCAATGACTCAAGAATAACGACCAAGTTTTTAGTAAATTTAGTTATATATGCAGAGAGCACACTTACGTAATTGCTATGTTCCGTTTTATTAAAAAGAAATAATTTAAAATGGCAAAATACCCCTATGTATAGCCCACCCAGCTTGTTTTCAAGGCTTAAAATGTTAGTGATAAAAATTTAATATGTTGAGGATACTGTACGTTACATACTCAATATATCCTAAAGGATATATAGTACAATGATGTCACAGATCTCTCTTACCCCTACATTAAATTACGAGCGAGAGACCCGATATAAAAGAATTATGACTCGGGGAGTCAGTTGATAATGGCGTTACCATAAAAATATTGCATCAAGAAATTATTAATTAATTTTAAAAAGGAAGCTAATATGTTCCTTTTATTAAGCTTATATTTTATGTACATTTTCAAATAACTGTGATTTGCATGTGAATATCTGCGTGTGTGAATTTTATCAAATTTTAGCTTTTTCACCCTAGCCCATGCAGTACACACTTCTCCCAATAATTTTTCAGTTGGCTGGTAGAAAATACCTTATGGCATTAAATCCGCTGTTTGTACCTTCAGTACAACAAATTATATAAATAAATAAAGAAATATTTTAAGCTGTATTATATTTGTAAAGCTAATGCTGATGGCTGTAAAGAATACGTTACTACATTTCGACCCGTGTAAATAAATTCATTTTTATGGTCAACATCGAACACCCATTTTGTCTTAAATATTACTTTACACTTCTTGTATTATTTGCAAATTTCCTTTGAAGGAGAGTTGGACTCTGATTATAACTTTTTAGGCTAATAAAAAGAAAAAGAACATAAACTATACTATATTATGTACTTTTATTGTTATTATCTATTGACGCTGTTAACTCGTGTTGTTTTTAGCCTCCTGTGCCCTCTGGTATTAGTATTTAGTATTTAATTTAAAGGTCGTGCAAAGGCAAAATTGGAACATTTTTAATGGACGCCAGTAAGGAATGTGTTATTTTTTATTATGTGTTATTCCCATTAATCTAGCTATCGAATTACGTCAATCAAAATCAGCCTAAGTTTTATCACTTTGTAGGTCAGTAATCGATACGATGAATCTGCAGAACCGTAATTAAAATTATTATTTTGTCTTAAAAAGTAGTAGTGATTTTAAAATTATTTTTTGTATTGAATCGGAAGTGATACAAACATATTCCTTCCATAATTAGTTATTATTCACCCGAAAATTCATGAAACATGAACTTTAAAATGAATTTACAATTTTATTTACTTTGAACGTAGAATATAAGCCTATATAAGCTTTTTCCCACGGATTTACTCGCGTGCGCTTGAATTTAAAAACATCAATAATAATTTTTCATACCAAAATTAGCGAAACTAAACCACTTAAAGAGCCACCTCGGTATCTGTGTCTATATTGAACGTAGGAAATGATTAAAATTTTGCAATTTAGTATGCTACAAAACCACATAAAAGAGTTTAATTGAATTGCATTAATATCATACGCCTATCAACACGTTTTTATCGGAAATGTCTTCCGATGTGTCTTTATGGAGGAAAAATTGCCCTGCAATCAGAAATGGGTTATTTACCCATTATTCATTAAAGTTGATACAGTTTTGACACAAAGTATTGAATTTAATGGTCTCTATTAATATTCACCCCATTGAATATTAATTGGCACCATAAAATACATGCTATTATTCTTTAACGTTCGAGTAGACTTAAAAATTTCATATGTAGTTCTGTTCACGGTGAAAGTGTGAGAAGAACTATATTCATGAAAGGGAGTAGAAATATACAAAATATGGGCAGCAGCGTCTTCCTGATCATTGCTCAAAATAATAAAAATATGTAGTTGGCAACTCGTATGCGAAGCGTGCGAACTATGGCAAATATCGAAATAAGTGTCCCCGCAGACTACAGACTTTCTATCGGCTGATAGTTTGGTCGGCTCCTTAATCAGTATGTATCGTATCGGCCGACCGCTTGATGACTTGAGACTTCAAAATTTCATATGTAGTCCTGTTCACGGTGAAAGTGCGAGATCAGTAGTATCGCTTGATCAGTACGGCGCTCTTCCCCGCCCGCACCATCGATGATTATTTCATCGGCCGACTCGGCCGATAGCGTCTGGTCATGTGCGTAGGGGAGCGTAGGTACATAATGAATTCGAATTCGTCGCAGCTTGTCGAAACGTACATTGAAAACCTATTTCAGGAAATTGAAAAAAAAACAATGATCTATAAAAATAACTTAAAAAGGTACTCTGATTCGTCATCGAATGTATCAATAGGCCGACTGTTGGTTGGCTAGTTTACGAACCCACGTCCAACCCAATTGTTTTGCTGGCCCAGCGTGTGCACTAGCAGCCCAATTCGATCAAACAAGCGGCTGATAGAAAGTCTATAATCTACGCGGACTCTTATTTACCAATCTATGGGAGGAATCCGATTAAAGAACGGAAGTAGAAATATATTAGCTATGTAGCGGCGACGAAATAGAAACCAAAATCACTAGACTAGACGACAGAGGGAAACTGACACTGTTACCAGTTCCAGTATATATATATATATATATGAATATATATGATACGGTTTAAAATCAATGGCAATTATGTGATTCACCTTCGATTATCCGACGGAATAGTCCTTATGGCACAATCGCTGGAGGATCTCAATACTATTCTCAGCGACCTCAATTGTATCGCCCAATGAATTGGTCTTTAAATAAACATTGAAAAAACAAAGGTTATGGCTGTTGAGCACACTACGCTCGAAGTTTTCGACGAGTATATTTATGTATAAATTGTCCGACTAAGTAAGTCCAACTTCAACCGAGAGATCAATCGTGCTTAAGAGAAAGTATCGTTCGGAAGATTATGCCTACATACTCTGCAGTTGGAAAGGTTTTATATTCTGGTTTTGTCTCGGATAAACATCATAGTACCCTACTGTCAAAATACTTCACCATGTCGATAGTTAACTTGGCACCACAAATCAAATCATTATCAAACTCCTTCATCTCAGATACTGCGTTTCTGTCGGGAATAAATTAAAATTACTAGACACAAGGTCTGGTAAATATAGATAATACTCAAGTAATTCAAATCAAGCATCTCAAATCACAGCCATTGGCGTGACAAATTTATGAGCTGGAGCGTTATCTTGATGATTAATTGCTAAGCATTATACATATAGATATATACCATTATGTACTCTTATCTGATAAAGTTAATACCCAGTTTAGCCAATGAATGTACTTGTTTGATTGGAAAAATAAATAAATGCCTTATCTATCTAACTGTGAAAGTACAATCTTCGGAAATTTGCTCGGCGTTTGTCTTAAACTTCTTAGCACGTTTATTTCTATTCCTCAACAGGAGCTCCATATTCGAGATGTTAAAAAAATACTTTATTATTTATTATTGTATAAAAACTACCCCTGACTATTTCAGAAAAGTGATCTTTTGTCCATCTTACTAGAGAAAAAACTCGCCGACAGTATTTTTTAAGTTATAGACTGCAACTTTGTTTCGGGATCGTAATTATGAAGTCATTAATCATCATGATTATTAAAGGTCGAGTCCAATATAAACGACTGTTGCAAAACTTACAAGAAACTTTACAAAAAATTTAGTTTGGTATTATTTCTGCACTCAGAAATGATACCAAACTAAACTCAGAACGGCAAAATGTGGATTTTTTTCATCCTTAAGTTTTCATATAAAGTTTTACTCGAAGACTAAGTATTTGTTGAAATATTTGTTTCTTCAACAATAAAACTGACAGTACACGGCTTCTTTTAACACAATATCATAGTATTCGTTTGTTCTATTAAAAATAATTTCTTAATAGAATGGCTGATTAGTACATTAACTGCTATTCTGTTGCACCTTGAGTTGAGAGAGAATTCACTAGGCTAAGATAGTTTACAATTTGCTACAGTTAATGTCCACATGTTTTGTATATATGATAAGAACTATACTGCTACGTTAGGTAACTTCTATCATGATAGTTGTAAGTTTAAATAAATAAAATAAATTTGAAGGTATTTAATGATTTGCATATTGACCAACATCTGTAAATATAATACCTTTTTAAATATTTTTATTTATCTATCATAAATAATATCATAATTTACATTAGGCGAAACGTGGTAAGATATTTTATTTAAAATTATTATTATGGTGAATTTAGAAAATTTTAGGATTGGACAATTTTAAAATTACAAAAATTTACACATTTGTCAAAACCAACTGATTATTAATATAAAATAGATTCTGACACTTTTTTTTATGTAGACTTCATAATTTCATAAATGAAGTTCCATAATGATTTATTATTATTACGCGAATACTACATATGGAATGAAAATTATTTTACGGATTTTATATCGTTTAATTTAAACTTTTTTACGTGTTTTTTTATGGATCTTTCATCCAAAATCCATAAAACTCACGTAAAAGAACATATCGCTGATTTGAAGCACCGACGCTCCAGGAAGTCGAACATATTCAGTATCGTCCCAATTATTTTATCAGATTTTATCGTACCACAAATCCTCGCTAAAGAACACCGATTCCTACGAAGGATGATTCACGAGGCTATTGATATATATATATATATATATATATATATATATATATATATATATATATATATATACTAATTTTTATAGAAAAGATTACTTGATGCTATCATCGTATTGGCATCCCATAATTAATAAAATTGAATCCAAACCTAAGCATACTGTAATAATTCGAGATACAGTAAACTCGTTCTGCGAAGATCGAATCAAAAAAGTGATAAAGTAAAGGCTAGCCTTCGTAAACGACAAATAAGTCAAACACATCAGTCGCTCGGTCAATAAAGTCTAGTCGGGAATTAAAGAATTTAAGATGAAACACTTTTAGTAAGTGATGGCAAAATATACAAATTTCTTTCTGTTCGATGATAAATGGCGCTGTTTTGAAAATCAAAACGTAGATCGTTGGTGTAATTTCAAATTAAAACTAATTTTAAACTTTACTTATAAATATGGCATCCGTCATCCCGCCTTTAACTAACAGAAACATATTTACAGTTATTTTGCAATAACCGGCCTAATTTGCAGAGTAGGTTCAGAATAAGTAATATAAGCAAAGATAAATATGGCAAAGGTGGAATGGAAGAAAAATTACTTTTAAAAATCTCAAAAATTCTGTTCCTTTTACCTTTTTAATTCAAAATCCGTGGTGATTTATTATTTTAACTGATTTTACTACGCACGCACACATTTGTAAGAGTCGATCGTTAGACAAAAACTTTGTTGCCATTATTTTTCACAAAATTTATAATTTGTAATGATTTCAAATAAAAACGGAAGTATTCGTATAGTAAACTGCATTAACAGTGCGTAATTTTTTTATATGTTTAAACTTAAATTAAAAATTTGGCTACTCTTTAAAATATAACCCTGTGTATTTTAATGATTATATAGTAATTTAAGTAATAGATCAATAAAATATCCGAATTTAGTAATAGCAAATAATTATCTAAAGAATGAAAATAATCTTAATCTTCTTTTTTGAAATCCCGTAATCGGAATATTAGCCAGTAAGTTGCCCTTGATTACTACCTATCTACAGGCTTAATTTCATGGAAATCGGGCTTGTAGTTTTTCCGTGAATCGTGAATATACAGATAGACAAACAGACTTAAAAAATCTTGAAACCACTAACTTGGATTCAGTACCCTTTTTTAAGAATTTATTAGAACTACAACACGATTTTTCTAGAGACTTATTATATGTATTAATTTTAATAAGTTTATGAGTTTTCATCAAAAATAACAGGCTGTTTTACATTTTTAAGGGTTTCATAATCAAATACTCGTATTCAGCAGTGGTTATTATTACAACTTTATAATTTAATTACTGGCCCAAGTAAAAAACCTGCTCTCTTCTTCAAAAACAGAAGTAAAACTTATTAAGATACGGTTTTTCTCATGCGTCGCAGAAATGATATAATTGTTTTGTAAAAAAAAGCATATGAGCTGTCACCAAAAAATTACAATACGCGAAAACATAATTTGTGCTTGCATGTTGCTTGTAAAGTCTCTAAATAAATAAAGTCTTTTAAAAAGGCTTGGATTTTTTTATTAGCTCTGATTGGTGCATGTCATACAATTATTTTGACATGCACTCATCGGAATAGGTGATGGATGATAACATTTTTTATATGATGATTCAGAGAGCCACACCAGCTCGTCCCCGTTGGTGTGGAATGCAGCGCGCAAAGCGGCGATGGGGACCGCCACCCGTCACGCACAGCCCGACACGGCGGAAGGTGGAGGACGGAGTGCAGAGTTGGCACGTGGAATGTTAGAGGAGGCATGAGAGATAAGACGAATGAGTTGATCGAAATAATGAAAGAAAGAGAATTAGATGTCGTGTGTATGTCGGAGACCAAACGGAAAGGCAGTGGTATTAAAGAGCTCCCTGGCGGGACGTTAGCTATATGGTCCGGAGTCCCGGAAAGCGAGAACGCCTGCCAAGGAGTGGGAGTGCTGTTGTCGTCCCGGTTGGTCGATCTTATGACTGAATTCAAGGTTGTGAACTCAAGACTTCTCTGGGTTCGCTTCAAAATGGGACTGACGAAGTTATTCCTTTTGGCTGTTTATGCGCCGGTAGCTTCGTCGTCCAGGGCTGAGCTGGAGGAGTTTTGGGAGAATGTAAGAGAAGTTCTAGATTTGGTTAAGGGAAACGAAAGAACTGTTGTATGTGGTGATTTGAATGGATGGGTAGGTATCGCTCGACCAGGATACGAGTCGGTGCTTGGAAAGTTTGGAGATAAAAGGGTTAATGATGCTGGCAAGCTTATACTGGCTGTATGCAAGGAAAAGGGTCTTCTTGTGACAAACACTATGTTTAATCACAGGAAGATCCATATGTACACTAGAGAAAGAAAGAATGAGAGAAAGAGAGAGAGAAAAAAGAAAGGATGACCGACTGCGAAAACAGGTGATGGATACACGAGTGTTCAGGGGTGCTGACCTGGGAACGGATCATTATCTAGTAATTACTAGATTTAGGGGTTTGTTCGCGGGTTGGCGCCACCGGACGGCAGTAACAGAACCACAGTCGGTCTGTCGCATCCGAAGCTGGAAGCTTCAGGAAGCGGAGACTAGGGACAAATATCACACGAGGGTAGCCGAAAAGCTTGACACCATCGATGGCAGGAAAGAATGTGTGGAGAGAACATGGCAGAACCTTAGGGATGGAATGGTAAGTGCAGCGGAAGAAGTATGTGGTACGACAAAAAGAGGTAGTAGTAAAAGAAGAGATGCATGGTGGAATGACGAAGTGAAAGAAGCTGTAAAAAAGAAGAAAAAAGCATGGTTAGACTACTTAGCCTCTAGTAACGATGAGCATATGAGAGAGAAGATGAAAGAAAGATATAAGCTGCAGAAAGTTCATGCGAAAACATTGATTGAGGAAGTACGTGAAAGGTGTAGAATAGAAGCGGACGAGAGGTTGTCGCACAACTTTAGGGAAAACTCCAAACTCTTCTGGAAAGAGGTTGGAAGGTCCCGGAGTGGTGCGACAGCTTTAAGAATGAACAAAGTGCTTTCGAGAACCAATGACGTCCTCTCAGAAAAATCGGACGTCATGCAGCGATGGAGTGAATTTTATAGAGAATTGTATGCGTGTCATGATCTTAGTGAAGGATCCGGGGGTGACGCCGTGACTGGCACGCCAGACACGGACCTCGATGACACTGAGGTCATCAGCATGAAAGAGATTGAACGTGCGATTCGAAGTTTGAAATGTGGTAAGGCTGCGGGACTAGACAGAGTTACTGCTGAAATGGTCAAGTACGGTGGGCCTCGCGTCTGGGACAGCTTTCATCTGCTGTGCAATTTGTGCTGGCGGACGGGAGATGTCCCGGATGATTGGCGATCCGCGGTCATTGTGCCTTTATATAAAGGTAAAGGTTCACATTTTGACTGCGGGAGCTATCGGGCGATCAGCTTGACCAGTTTAGCAAGTAAAGTTTATTCGAAGGTTTTGACACGCAGGATGCAAGAGAAATCGGAAAGATTCTTATGGGAGGCACAATGCGGATTTAGACCTGGAAGAGGATGCACGGATCAAATGTTTTCTCTCCGCATGATCACGGAGAAGCTTCTGAGTGTTAACCAGAGGATTTTCTGTGCTTTTGTGGATCTGGAGAAAGCATTTGATAAGGTTATAAGGAAGAAAATGTGGGAACTGTTGCCGGGATATGGTGTGGATGATCGATTGTTAAGGGCTGTGCAGTCACTTTACTATGACTGTAAAGCCTGTGTGCGGGTAGGGCATGACCTGTCACCCATGTTTAGCGTCCAAGCGGGCGTAAAACAGGGTTGTGTCATGTCTTCCTGGCTGTTCATACTGTATCTCGACAGCTGTTTACAGAAGCTGAAAGATAGCTGTTTGGGTGTGAAATTGGGTGACATAAAAGTTAATTGTCTGCTGTATGCTGATGATGCAGTGCTTATTGCACTATCAGAAGCAGAACTGCAGGCATTAGTCACGTGTATGAAAGAGGAATGTGAAATTAAAGGTCTCCGTTTGAATGCTAATAAAACTAAGGTTCTGGTATTTGAAAAGGACGAAGAGAGAACGAAATGTGAAATATGGGTAAATCAGGAATGTCTAGAACAGGTAAATGAAATTGTATACTTGGGGAGTGCTTTCAGCCGGGATGGAAGATGTGATTTAGATGTGGATAGGCGTGTCGCTGCCGGAAACAAAGTCAATGGTGCCCTGAATGCATTAGTCAAAAGGCAAGGCGTGGTGAAGAGTGCACGCCTTGCAATACATAACGCAATTTTGGTACCGACTTTGTTATATGGCAGCGAAACCTGGGTATGCCAGAAGAAGCATAAAAGCAAGTTGAATGCAGTGGAGATGCGATCTCTTCGTAAAATGTGTGGCGTTACCATAGCCGACCGAAAGCGAAACGAAGAGATTCGCAATATGGCAGGATTGAAAGATGACCTTATCACAAAAATTGATAGGGGCGTACTCCAATGGTTTGGGCACGTTGAACGAATGAGTGAAGACCGAATGGTGAAGAAAATATATAGAGCGAAAGTAAATATTAAAAGGTGTCGAGGTAGACCGAGACTAACTTTCGCAGACCATGTGAGCAAATTGCTCGAAGAGGGGAGGGTCAAGAGTACTCGGATACCTAGACGTGCATGTATGAAGAAGTTAATGAACCTGAAAGAAGCGAAAGAGGTATGTAAGGATCGTGACACTTGGCGATCTGTTCTCTCTGGCTACCCCATCAGGGATTATGCGTGACGATAAGTAAGTAAGAGAGCCTAAGATGAACAAGCGTGACACGCCGTTGGACAGGCAAATTATAAACTTTAATTTGTCTGTATGGAACGACATAAACAAAACAGTCTACAACTTAAAATCAGTTTACACCTTAAATATTGTTTTAAATTAATTTTATGCAACAAGTAAGAAACTTATATGGTGTAAGTGGGTCTTTACATGAAATAAATTATGCAAATAACTGGTATAATTACTGTTTCATATCTTTAAAAAAGAATATGTTAAGCAAAACTAGTTTATTAAAACTTTTCCCTGTGTTGTGGTTAATTTTAAACAATGTAAAATGCAGATGGTCTGATCTTGTTGAATGTAATTTTGTATATATTTTTGATTGATAAAATGAATATGTGTAATTACTTTACTTGGAATTATAAGTTTTAAATGTAATAATTTTGTAGACATTAATATTATAATGGTTGTATACTGACACCAGACGAGAATCCACTACCCTATATCATTCCACCGGTGCCGTGAGAGGCACAGAGGGAAACTGAAAGAGTAATTGGGCAGCAGCATCTTTCTTTTATTATATTCTTCCTTATACCAACCCAAAATAATAAGCATGGTATCTACGAAAATTATGAGACAATTTCTGGGCCTATTTTTAGTGGCGAGCTGTAACGACAATGATGATAAAAATACTTGTAAGATTATGTTTGCAGTGATAATAATGAGTATCATAACTTTTCAACTTAAATCCTGCCTAATTACATTAAATTTGGCAATTTTTAAGTCGTATTTTAAAATATTGTGAATGTTTATTGTACATATATATAATTATATAATGTGGAAAAAATTTGTATAAATTATTGTAGTAATGGATATTGTTAAGGCGATGTAATATGTTAAAACAATTAGTTTGGCTATAGTAATTGCATCCTAAACTTTGTATAAAGTAAAATATTTTAAGCTTATCTTATTAGAGTGTAATGATTTCTTATATTTACGCGAACACTACACATGATTAAAACTATTTTTACGGATTTTATCGCGTTTATTTTTACTTTTTATTTTTAATTCCCGACGTTTCGGGCGCTTTCCAGCACCCATGGTCACGGGGGACTGAGATGACTGACGTCCCGATGTCATTGTTAAACCCGGAGTACCTTCAGTTTTTTTAATTATTGTTTATGGTCCGATCTATGCAAAATGAACTAACTCTGTCTTGAGGTCTTGCAGTGGTATGCTTGGGTTTAGTTTTAATTTTATTGATTATAGGATCCCAAGCAGGTGGCAGCACCCAGCCTCCTTCTCTATTGAAATTAGGATGTTTTTTAATTTCAATAGCCTCACGTATCATCCTTGGTAGGAATCGGTGTTCTTTCGCGAGGATTTGTGGTCTATCAAATCTGATGTAATGGTTGGGGCCGTCTAGGATATCCTAGGATACCTATTTGTTTAGGATATCCTAGACGGCCCCAACCATTACATCAGATTTGATAGACCACAAATCCTCGCGAAAGAACACCGATTCCTACCAAGGATGATACGTGAGGCTATTGAAATTAAAAAACATCCTAATTTCAATAGAGAAGGAGGCTGGGTGCTGCCACCTGCTTGGGATCCTATAATCAATAAAATTAAAACTAAACCCAAGCATACCACTGCAAGACCTCAAGACAGAGTTAGTTCATTTTGCATAGATCGGACCATAAACAATAATTAAAAAAGCTGAAGGTACTCCGGGTTTAACAATGACATCGGGACGTCAGTCATCTCAGTCCCCCGTGACCATGGGTGCTGGAAAGCGCCCGAAACGTCGGGAATTAAAAATAAAAAGTAAAAATAAACGCGATAAAATCCGTAAAAGTAGTTTTAATCATTGTTAGAGTGTGCTGAACAGTAAGATACTCACGCACTCCAATTTGTTAACAAGCAGCTTAGGCTTTAGAAACTGCGAGATTCCAATCTAACTTTTTTGTCTTTAGACAAATCAAGTTAGGTTAAAATCTCGCAATTTATTTTACAAAGCTTAAGAGTCATCTCATACGTAGGTGTATTTATCTGTTTTATCAAAAGGTTTTTACGTAGTAGAGCCACGCTGTAGCTATATTATGGTTGTAGCACGGATGGGTCGGCTTGACCGGATAAGGACCACGCTCTCACAGAATACCAGCGTAAAGTAGCAGCTTAGTGCTGCTTGTTTCGTATGGTGACTATAGAAATCAGGAGACCCTTTTACTGAAAACGAGGCATTCCATATTAGTCCTCGGGGTGCAACGTATCTGCGTTTTGATTCTCCCCCCCCCCCCCCCGTATATAAATTATACACATAAACGTACATAAGAACCGAAATTCCTTATAATTACTCCACTCATACATTATGTTATAAATAAATAGAAGAACGGAGTTTAAAGATATTTAAGAATATTATGAAATTGCCCTTTTATGGAAAGTATTCAGTATTTTTTACATTTTCTAAAAAAATCTTATATAGCTAGTGATAAGATTCGAAAGTAAAATTTGTTTAAATGATGACAAGACTTTCAGTGTTTATATTTTTTTATGTATAATATATCATATAGTTAAAATATCGGTTGCAAGATTTGAAATCTTTCTCTAACTTTACTAATAATAAAATTTAGTTCGCCTTACATACGAAGCTACTTGTAATCAATGGAAAGTTGGGCAAACTTTAGTTCAAAGAAATGTCAAGTCAGTAAATTAGTTATCATTAATGAATTTACCAAAGCACATTTTATAAATTTTAAAATTAATTTTCATTTAAACTTAGTGTTGAAATTCGTTGAATTTAAATAATTTAACTTTTGAAAAAATTTTGGCATTCCGTGCCATAAATACACGTCAGTTGCCTGCAGTACAGCTCGATGTTGAGATGAAATGCAGAATTTGAATGTTTCACTTTGGTACATTTGTATTGACGCTAGTTTTTGCCATATTCAAATATACTCAAAATTCGTTTGAGTTCCACTTCCATTACATAAATGAGCAATTACTGTATTTTGCTTTAAACTGTTGTACACATTAACATCTTATACATTTTAAATTAAAATTGATGGGAATATCCTTTGGTTTTTTTTAATAGATACCGTACATGTTTGAGAATATGTCACTTTCGATTGTTTCTTTCGACGATTACTCTGACACTGCTTTACAAGGTATGTTGTTTGACTCTAAGTCTTAATACCGTACTAGTAGTCAGAGTCCATGTTTCACTGCCATATAACACTTCCGGAAGTATGTGTGACACAATTTACTATATAATTCCTGGAAATACGAGTATATATGCCACAATTTACTATTTAATTCCTGAGGTACGAGTATGATCGATCGAAATGATGATCTATCTTAATTAATCTAAAACGACAAGAAGATAATCTGAGACAAATCAAATCAAATGTCCTAGCTTAACATATTATTAAGCAATTTTTGATATGCGTAATATACATTTTGCTCCATATTTTGTGGGTTTCGTGCGAATGAGACTTCTTCTGCCTGGTGGTGGCGCCACTTGAAGTTTCAGAGCGGGGAAGTTATTTTATTCGAAAAATGTAAAGATTAATGTTTATTTTTGTACTATTAGTTATATTCTATAATAATTACATTAAAAATAAATAAAACCAACCACAGATGTTTGGAAAAATAGTTGTTTTTTTTTTCAAAATAGCTAAAAATGTGGAAAAGGTTAAAGCGCTAACTAAACTACTGAGGTACTGTTTTGTATATTAATTAATACACTAGAAACCGATAAACTTTAATTAAAACTAACTTCTCAATTAAATGGCATTGTGTAACAGTGTCAACTAGCAACATCTGGTGAGGGGGAAATTATAAGTCCTCATTCAGCTATTAAATAATCCTTCCTTTTTTGAATCTACGCCTATATTATTTAAATATGCACAATACCACTGACTGACTGACTCATCACGATTTCTCTAAAACTATACACCTGATTGACTAGAAAATTAGTATAGTTTCTCATTCCGCAATGTAGACACTTACTAAGAAAGGATTTTACGATAATCCCGTAAAAAAATCATGACATTTTATATCTACGTTATTATTGCCTTTATCGTGCGATAAAATGCTAGTTATAAGTAACGCAAGACCAAAGAACTGTATTAAAATATTATAGGAAAGAATAAAATAGAAAATAATTATTACACAAGTTAATTTAAAAAATATATTACATTTAATATTCCCTACGTTACGTTATACTGTATGACGCACCAAAGGGGTTTCTTCTCAAAAGTCTTTTCTATTTGAACTTTTATGCTACTGATGTAGAAAATAGTATAATAATTTATATTTTTATGTATGCATATATGTATAATATATACATGTATATACATATACATTTATTAATTTTCTACTAATTTTAAAATTTATTATCGGATTCCTTCCAGATTTGTTATTATTCACCCGAAAATTCACAAAATATGAATTTTAAAATGAATTTACAATTTTTATTCACTTATAACATAGAATATTTAATGTATTGAACAAAATATGAATTCATAAAATTGTTCAAAACGAAATAAAATTACGAAAAATAACTGGCTATGAGAGAAAGAGAAAAAGGTAATGTGCGCGCGCACTGCCGTCTCTTGCTTATATCCCCCACTCAACTCCGGTTCGCCTCGCTTTTCGTAACGCTTTCGTCACGCGTTCTCCAGTTTACTCCCCAAGTCAAGCGTGCAAAGGAGTTTTACTTCAAAAACACAGAATTTTTCCTTTCTACACAAAATACTGATTTCTTTTTATTAAATTAAATATTCGCCTACTAAGAATAATTCTTTATCGTAACCATATTTTGAAAATTAACTAATTAATATAAATATATAGCCTTACCTCTTTACCTTTGAAAATGCCGCTCTGTAGTACTGGCCATTTCAAATCAAAACAATTCTTGTTTTGCTAAGTATTCTGGTTTTAACTATTTATTCTAAGGATATTTTTTTTGTTCAAAATAATTCATTTGTTTATACATTAGTGTTATGTTTTCATTGCGTTTAAATGTATACGTCATCATGGATACGTTAAAAATTAAAGGAATTTCGGGATATGAGTAACTTCATGACAGAAACGCGTTACCAGCGGCACAAGCGGCATGTAACATAAATGATGTTTACGGAGCGAATACTATAAAGAAACACACCACTTGTTATTGGTTTGCCCGCTACGCTCCTGAAAATCTCGAGCTGAAAAATTAACCCCATGGTCATACAAAAACTTTGGTCGACAATGACAAATTAATGGTGATTGTAGAAGCTGATGATACTCAATCTACGGGTTGAATTAGCAGCAGATGTCAATGTTAGCATCAAAACAATATTGGTTCATTTGCTTGACGTATTTTACAAATGGATATCCCACGAACTCAGTAATCGACAGCGCGAAGTACGCGTCGAGACGTACTTTTCACTGCTCAACGGGCACACATACGAAATAATTTTAAATCTCGCAAGGCTCGAACGTATCCAACCAGATTTTGTCAATCGCGCGTCCGCGCTGCTCCTGCACGACAACGCATGACCTAATACAGCACAACAGACGATCTCTACGTTACAAGTTCTTGGGTTGGACGCTCTCCGTCGTCCGCTGTACCCACTAGACCTTGCGCCTACAGACTTTTACTTTCCAGAATTTGGATGACTTTTCTGGGAAAAAAATACCCTAGAGACAGTACAAAATGCCTTTCAAGAATTTGTTGCATTCCGTCCAGCTGATTTCTTCAAGAATGGCATCAATAAACTGCCACTGAGTTGGCAAAGATGTATTGATTGCATGAGTAATGGATGGATGATTGCATGGTAAATAATAGAAATAAAAAATATAGAAAACAATGGTAAGTTGTTTCGTAAAAAACGGCAACTTCATAGGTACCTAATATAACAGATTTTTTTTTGTATTTATTCGTAAATATATTTTAAATAAACATCATTGTTGCTTTAATTATATTAACTGACACATAAAACCCGCCTCTCGTTGCTTTGGGATTCTAATTCAAGTCTCTTAGGCAGAATTTTTCACGGAGCCTCATTTAAAATAGCGGCTCAAAGATAAAAAAAGGCCGAGGGCGCGTTGGTTGAGCGCGGCTTCCTGATCAAAACACGTCTGAGACTAATGACGGCGTCGCGAATTTTTATGGCAGTTTCCTCTCCTCGGAGGCCAA
Source organism: Parnassius smintheus behrii (assembly GCA_036936625.1). Taxonomy (NCBI): domain Eukaryota; kingdom Metazoa; phylum Arthropoda; class Insecta; order Lepidoptera; family Papilionidae; genus Parnassius; species Parnassius smintheus. The sequence continues at coordinate 40,198,617 of JAUPFT010000016.1, forward strand.
TGTTTGTTCACAGATATCCATTGAATTTCCTCTCTTAAGCCGGTTATAAAAAGTTAAAAGCTTAAGGTGCCTACTTATTATTTATTAGTAATATTAATATATAAGTCTACGTGAATATTACGATACATATTTGTTTAACGTATGTAAAGTTGAAATAGTTCTTTTTCTCGTTACGTTTGAAAATTAAAATAATCGTTACACTAGTCAGATAATTATCAAAATATGTGGACCTGGCTCACGAGGTGGTCTGGACCAAAAAAATTATTCCTGTAGTCGTTTTTCCAAGTGGGCGAACCCTCAGCCGTTTGGACTACCCTGCCGACAGCGTACATCTGGTTGGGCTTTTATTTATTTATTTATATAAGTTAGTATATATATATATATATATATATATATATATATATATATATATATATATATATATATATATATATATATATATATATATATATATATATGTTTTTACTTTATATATTTATTCAGCCCCAGATGCCGAGCCCAGCCGAGATGAGAATAATAATAATTTCCTCCAGACCGAATTTCGGCCACGACGGCCAGCTTCAACGGAGACTGGCCATTGGCGCAGGACATGGTTATAGTTCCCAAGTGTATACACAAGCGCAGGTGCACTCTCTATTCCTTCATTATCATAGGCGACATAGAACGGTAATCCAACACGACCGGAGAGAGGTCAGGTGCAGGACTAACGGCTTTACATGCTTTCCGAGGCACGTGGCTGAGATACCGCCATCTTCCAGACTCCGGACAGATACTGAGAATTCCTTAACAAAAAATTAATAAACTGATTTTTTATTGGCCCGACCCAGGTCAGGCAGGTTTAGACCTGCCTGACCTGGGTCCGGCCAATATCTTTCTAGAAAGAGAAAAAGAGCAATATCATTGCGATCTAAAAAATCTATTGTGATTAAAATGTTTTGAGCTTGGTATATCACACCAGATCTTAAGGGTTTTATTGTGATAAAGAGTTTCAAGGGTCAATCGGGCTAGGCTTTTGAGAATCCACAAAATGGCTCGGGTCCAAATTGTATGCTCTATGATCCCTCTCGTGCAAACTCGTCAGCAAGTTCATTATCTACAATACCCGCATGACCCGAAACCCATCTTAAACGACCCAGTTGTTACATCTCAGGGCATTTAGACGGTTCACGCAGTCTCCAACTAGCTTCGGGTTCACCAAGTTTAACCTCAGCTCTAGTAATGCTGCTTGAATGTCAGACTTTATATAGATTATATAGTTGACTTAGTATTTTTGCAGATTGATTTCTACACAATGAAGTATGGCGAAGATTTCTGCCTAGAAGACAGAGTTGAATCTATCCAAATTCATACTAAGATTGAATTTGAGGCGTTCCTTATAAATTTCAAAGCCTACATCGAAGCCCTTATCAAATCAAAAGTTTCATAAAAACTGTAACATTTCCTCGTTGAATTTTCCAAAATTCTATCTTAGTGGACTTTATAGAAAGCAATTACTGTCCAAATTTCAGATTACTACGTCTATCTTTTTAGGCTGTGCATCTTGATACAATATTTCTAGACTTACTTTGAAGAAACTAAAGATTTGAATTTTATTGTTTTTAATTCCAGAGTAAAAAGATGTACACACACCAATTTTGAAATTAAAAAGATCATTAACTAATTCTTCTTCATACAAAACTTAATAACCCCGTAATGGTTTGTTTTGAAATACTGCTAAATCTTCTTAGAAACTGTAACACCCTCTTTCGCCTTCTTAGGGGTGGAAGTATCCAAAATCCTTTCTTATTGGATGCTTACCTTAAAAAGGTAGCTACTGTCTTAATCTAATCTTGCAATAATTGTATTATAGATTATGAGGATCATCAAAGCATGTTCTTGTTCTACGTACTATTGTATTTACTGTACCATTGATATGAGACATGACTTATCAGTTGTAAGTAAGCGATTAAAATTTTACTAGGTTATTTTCATACAACAACCCGAAAAATGCATGCAGGGACTACTATATATTAAACTGAAGTATCACAGAAAGCAACAGAGGGTAATGAAAGGCGGAAAGGCAGCAGCACTTTCCTGATAACTACACGAAATAATAAAAAAACTGCGGTTGTCAACACGCCTACAAATAATGTCAACTAACAAAACATAACAAAAAAATAATAAATGGTAGATAAGCTACTGCGGCGCAGTCTAAGTAGAATACCTATATTCTGCAGTGCGTTTTCATAGGATCTAAGGGTGAAGCAACTAAAACGTTCTCGTTTGAAAGGTGACGATGTGCAGGCTTACGTGTGCCGCAGAAGCCATTTGCTGTTCCACTGTCCCTATTTAAACGCTCTCAGTAATTGTGTATTGGTCTCTTTATTCATCAGCTGATGCGTATTTTCACACGAGAAGTGCTTAAATTGCGCCAAAATATAAAAGTACATCCATCTTAGGCCACACTGCTACTTTAGGTGTCTCTTCTAAGTTAGTTAAATTATAGCAACGAATCATATTTGAGTCACGTATTTATCAACACTATGAGATATAACCACTAAAATAAAAATATTAAAAAAACACATTAATTATTTAAAGAAAATGCCCCAAACATTCTGTTATGATAAAAATCGGATTTTATTAAGTCTTAAAATGTTTGCAGATTAGTTGTTTTATAAAATTCTTACGGCAATGGAGCTCAAAAATTTTTAATGATTATAATCGGATTTAATTGAGCTATGTAACGGCAAATGGGCTTATTTTAAAGTTGTTTCTATTATATATTAATTTCTAAAACAAAGCTACAAAATCCTTTTTTATTATAATATTGTCAGTCAAATAGTAACATGTACATAAGTATATATTTTACGACGTGTGTATTTATTTTTCATCTTGAAATGTATGCCGTAATTATAAGGGTTTCTCTTTTAACAGCAAAACCACTAAAAATGAGTTTGTAGGAAAATATTTCATTGTAAAAAAAAGGAAACCTAAAACAAGAATATCGACAGCTATTATTGAATTTTCGCATAATATATTTTCAAAGTTAATTTATTTATATAAAAATAAACTTTTTAAACATTTGTCTAACTAAACGGATGGTACCATATAAAAACGCGAATTTGAGTCAACATTTAGGTTTTTTTATAGAATAAGAGTGACAAATGAGCACACAGTTCACCTGATGGTAAGTGAATGCTCTGGCCCATTGACATCTACACTTATCCTCATTTAAGAATCAAAACGTAGATGCGTTGTCACCCTGAGGACTAAGATGGAATGCCTCGTTTTCAGTAAAAAAGGGTCTTCAGATCTCTACACTCACCATACGAAACACAGGAGTATTAAACTGCTATTTTACGCTGGTATTCTGTGAGAGCGTGGTCCTTTCGCGGTCGAGCCTACCCATCCGTGCTACAACCGTAATATAACTACAGCGTGGCTCTACCACGTAAAAAAGTAAAGTAAACTTTGGAAAATCGAACCTATTACAATAACTTCCTAATTGAAAGTCAGTAAGTATTCCTTTCCGAATACCTGTATCGGATGTTCAATTCTTCTTGACCGATTTCACTTCTCCATTGAGTCTAAAATAAATATACCCAACTGTGTTTAAATATTTTAGTTTTGAATATTTATTACATTTTCTCATTTCGCATCATTATTATTATAATCACCATCTTCGTAATCTTTCGTCATCAAAGTGACAGACGTCTTGCAAATTTTGAACTGCTTTTTGTGCTGGTTTGGTGGTTTAATGTATATAAATAATTTAAACGGACGTGTTTGTGAGTAATATCGAAATACCTGTCTCTAATGAAGCTCAGGGGTGTTATATGCATGCCAATTAACCATTAGTATACATTTTATGTGTTTGTCTGTCCGGGTTAGACTATATGACGGCTAAACCGATTGATAGCAATGCCAGGTGTGAACTCCTCCGAAAAACTTGTGAGAAACCAAAAAATTTATAAAATAAAGATTTGTTTGGGCCTATAATATATAAAATAATAATGTATTTGGAATTGCTTTGTGATCGTGTAACAGCTAATGAATTTTTTTTCTACTATCACACAACGCCATCTAGTCCCAAGCTAAGCAGAGCTTATGTTATGGGTACTAGACAACTGATAAACATACTTATATATTATACATAAATATTATAGATAAATTACACCCAGACACAGAACAAATGATCGTGCTCATCACACAAACATTTGCCCTGGGTGGGAATCGAACCCACGACCTCCGGCATAGCAGTCAGGGTCACTAACAACTAGACCAACAGGCCTGTCGTAAATTTGCTTACCGTGTTGATTTCTGAATCGGTATATGAGCGCAACGAGACCCGCAATAAAATAATAAGCTAATCTATATATCTATATCTATATATATATATATATATATATATATATATATATATATATATATATATATATATTTATATATATATATATATATATATATATATATATATATATATAACTATATGTATATATATATATATATATATATATATATATATATATATATGTATATATATATATATATATATATAACTATGTCAAAACACAAAATATGAAGACATCGTGATGGGTGGTCGTCCTTCTAGCCGTATATTACATTTCTGCTTGATTGCCTAAGGAGTTTTTGAAGACTCGTTAGAGAAGTATCTAAAATACTCGCCAAGCCAAAAAATTTGAAGATTTGTTAATTGTTTTGCTTCTTTTTTATCACTTTCATGAGTGATTTTCCACAGGCATTCCGCTTTGCATTTAAAAATATATTATAATTACCGCATCATATATTATTTTCTAGCATATATCAAAACTTACAGGCTATTTTACTGTAAAAGATTACAGTCAATGATCACTGATTATTGTTTAAAAAAATCTAAATTACGATATATGTATGATGTTGTATTATATAATTACATTATCATTTTTCTGGAACTGTCCTAACACGCCAACTTTGAACGCCCCCGAATGAAATGGTGTGAATATTTTGCTCATGTAGATACCACACGTTAAAATTTTATTTCTTCAATTATTGTAATGTTAATTTATTCCTTAAGTGAGTGATTATTGTATAAATCGGAAATTTCTGTAACGTTTTGGGTAAAGATAATGTTTTGTTTTCTCATCTTAGATATGAAAACTTTATTTAACTTCTCGCGATTGTCAAGCAAAATAATTAAAGCGGGATAAATTTAAAACAAACAAAATACTTTAATTTCAAAGATGTGTTGACGGTTATTTACATTATTTACATTTATAGGCAAAAGAGGTGCAGCTTAAGATGCATTCATGATGGATGGCACAAATATGCGTGCATTACAACATAAAATACCAGAAAATACATTAAGCAGATCGATAGCAACTCGTCGCAAATATCTGATGATAATGTTTTTCTCAGAAATCCTATAAATATATCAGTTCCCATGTTATCAATACTTCGCACTTCGCTAGAGTAAAACCTTTTAACTTCAACATAACCAGTACTTTATAGACGTGTCGACATGGCCACTCCTGATATACGACCTTCCTCGGGCATGTATCTTCATGAAATGCTGTAACAAGCATTATTAATCATCACTTATTTCGCTCACCTATCCTGACATGAAGAGGTACACTGTCTCTATCTTTGAACATTTACACACATATAGGAAAGGTGATTACGTCTGACCTCACGCAAACAAACACTAGCTAAGGCGTCCTTTTCCCCAGCCATCATCTCATATGTGTCGACGAGCAACGTGAACCGGACAACTGGCTCTTTACCCGTCATCTCATATAAATCAGTAAGCGTAACTCAGTGAGTGACAGCGTCACTTCGACCAGTCATCATCACATATAACAACATGGACCAGATAACTGGCTTTTTAACTAAGCACACAGAAACACGACTCTCAGTACAATACTCTCTTGTAGATATACTAACATCCTCAATCATACAATAATCGAAAGCGTGTGTTCCTTTGACCACGCATGGATCAGATGCCACCTTTCCTTCAAGCCATCACATACAGCTGCAAACTAGTATTTTGCTTTGATCAACCGCTTATCTCTTTACTCTCTTTGGCCAACTTGACTGTACCAGACGAGTGCGTCCCTTCGACCACGCAAAAATTGGATGGCACTGCCCCTTTGACCAGTGTAGCTCCACAATTCATAAGCCTGGACCGTACGATTGTGTTCTTGCAACCTGCCATGCGGCATGAGCCGGAACGACATTTTTCCTTCCATCAACTTCACACAAATCTAAACCTCAACATCAAACATTCATAAGCCATGACCGGAGGAATGTGTCCTTTGACCAGCCGTGTGTCATAGCCCGGTACGATATTATCCCTTCGACCACACATCCTTTCTTATCCTTTTTCTCACATTAATTTAACTCAAACAAACAATTTTATCAATCACATAACACTCAGAGCAAACTGCTACACTCATCAACACAAAAAGGACAGAACACAAAAAGGCCACTCATTCTCTCAGTTCTTAGCATGTTAAACATTTCTCCGAAACATAGCTAAAAATTTAGAAATTTAAAATGTACTCCATGTAAATCATGTTATGCATTAACTTAAAACTGAGATAACATATCCTGTAATAATTTCATCAGGCAAGATTGTTTTAGGAATTTACTAGAAGATGGATCATAAGCGAAGACCAGTTTCAGACGCTGTTTCTTTAAATCTGGTCTCTTTACTAAGTAATATGCTATTTTAGTAAATTTAAGATTGGTAACATAATTACATTAGTTGAATGATCTTTTAAAGCACTTTGCTAATGGCATTATGAAATTAAATTATTTTCTATGTAAGCGTTTATTTTGCGCAATAATTTTACTGCAATCCCCTATATCCGAGTTTGGGTTTTTCTGGATTAACATGCAAAAGTTGCATTAAACTTTGACCCACAGTTAACATTTGCAGCATTGCTACTCGTAATACTCGTGATAAAACGTCTCCTTTACGTCCATATATATACCCACGCCCACATGTAAGTCGTTTAAAAGTACTCTACAAAAAATAATTTGGGTACTAATAATTACATTTATTCATTATATTTAATGTGCTAAGACCACCAAAGACAGAGAAATCATTTAAGTTATCTATTTGATTGTGTGTGATCACAATGCCGGAATGGCTGGCAACAAACTGTTACCCATATCTTCATCACTACTTGTGATACGTTCTACTTATAGAAACAACGACTATATCAGGTCGTTCCAAGTCAAACAACAGTCTACGAGACAAAGGCTTTTTACCACACCATCAGATGTTCATCGCCCCTGAATAACTTACAAGTAAATTGCAGTTACAACTACGAATCAATGCGTGCAAAGCGACCAAATAATAATAACAAGTGACTAAGAGTACGAACGCTTGGAAATACCTCCAGCAACTTCTTCAATACTACTTCAACTAGATCGATTCAAAAGAAAATGTACTGTTCTGTTAATCAGAAAATAAAATATCCCAGAGCCAACCTTTTTAATCATTCGTTAGGCAAAAATGTAGACTACACTTTATTTTATTTTTTTCTCTTTGCTCAATCATTACCGTTACATCTCAACGAAGACTAAACTAGACCTCTACCTACTAATATCCCACGCGCACCGCACTCACTATTTGAGCTACGGCTACGGTATGTCTGTTGACATATTCAAAACACAAAATCAAACGGAGTAGGCAACTCTACAATTTAACAGTGTCATTAATCACCCAAATAGATTTAGGTTAGTCACTTGAAATATGCTTGGCGTTTCTCTCAATCAATTTAAAAGTCAATCATTTGTTACTACAACATTTTTTTTCAAAGTTAAGGAAATTTACTTTCTTCGGGCATCAAATATCCGTCGGCAACAGCGGTAATAATTCATATATAATAAGCATCTCAAGCCGACAGCATACATCCATTAAAGCGCGAAAGGCACAGTACCATACCTACATTACACTATTCAATTATATGTGGGCAATAACAGAAACTTTATCCCACTTCTGATGTAAGCGGAAGAAGATTATCTTTAGATGCTCTCATGATTGATGGCGCAAGTATGTGAGCGTTACAACATAAAATACAAGAAATTACAATAAGTAAATCGTTAACAATTCGTCGCACATATCTTAGACGCTTCCCGATGATGTGTTTCCTGAAAATCCTATAAAAAACAACGTTTGTCACGTTACCAACGATACGACGCTTCGCTAGAGTAAAACCCTTTTACTCTCGACCTAACCAGTATTTTATAGATGTTCCGACAGATATAATTTTAATTTATTTTTTAAGTTTCCTAAAATCTTTGCAAGGTACTAGATAAATAGATATTTCGTGTTATGTTTAAGATTTTTATAATGTTTTTTTACGATTCGTGAATGTATTTTCACAAAGTGCTAGCCTGTACATTAAAATTAATGAAATATTTTGTTTTTGTGCAATAACTATATTTCAATAGAGATGGAGAGGTTCAAAAAAATTAAATAGTACTACAATGTTGCCTTGTTCACGTTCCGATTCCAAAAATCAACACTGAAGACAAACTTATTGGTCATATTTTACCGAATGCTAACTTGCACTACTTAGTCGTGTCATAAGTTCTTTCAAAAACTTATTATTTAAAAAAATTTAGTACTGGCTAGATAAACTTTGCCAATTTCAAAAATATAACGTTTTGCTTATGCCGAAAATAAAAAAGACATTAGTTTTCATTCACTTTCAAATATGAAGTGGTCGATGAAATAAGATATAGAGTGGTGGTTATCGCGTTGCACCGCTGTCGTTACGCGCCAAAAGAGATTTTCAATATTCTACAAAAATTGAAAATAACACTACGATTTGTTTATTGCACTATCAAACAATTCACTGAAGATTCAAGCTTCGAAAATCGTAAGAGGAACGGCCGACCTAGTACAGTTAAAACACCCGCGAACATCAAAGCAGTGCAGGTGCAAATCCAACGAAATCCTGTTCGTAAACAAAAAATCTTAGGTCTTCAGATGGGCCAAAGCAGAACCACGGTCAATAGAGTGATCAATGAAGAACTAGGACTACGAGCTTTTCGTAAGAAGACTGGACATTTTTGAACAAGCGTTTGAAAAAATTAAGCTAGATAGAAATTTTGTTTTCGGATAATTTTGTTTTTATCCTCTAAAAAAGTTATAATAAACAAAATGATAACGTGCATGCCCATAGTAGTGAAGAAGCCAGCACGCGTATTCCGAGAGTTCAACGAGCACATTATCCTTCATCACTCATGGTTTGGCTTGGAGTCTCATATTCAGGCTTAACTGAGGTATTTTCCTGTGAAAAAGGTGTGAAAACCAGTGCCGAGGTGTACCAAAATACCGTCCTAACAAACACAGGGGAACCTCTTTCTTAAACAATGTTCAATAACAGACATTGAATATTCCAACAGGACTCCGCACCAGCTCATAGGGCACGAAGCTCGCAAAACTGGTTGACAGCCCATGGAATTGACTTTATCGGACATGAAGACTGGCCCTCTCCTAGTCCAGGTTTAAGCCCACTGGATTATAAGATATGACAAAATTTGGAAGAGAAAGACTGCACTAATTCTAATCAGTATTTGGAATCTCTCCGAGCATCTTTGGCTAAAGCAGCGGCAGAAATAGATATGAGTGTGGTGCGTGCTGTGATTGATGATTGACCGCAGCATGTATTTGAAATAGGGGAGAGCATTTTTAATAATATAAATAAAATTGTATTCTAAATTAAACAATCTTTCATTTCATATATTATTTCTGAATAGTTTTCAAAAAGTGTACTCGTATCACTAATTTTATAAAAAGTTTTTGACAGAACTTATGACCGGACTAACTATATTGAGTAGGTTAAGTATAGTGAGTAGGAATAAAACTTGAGGATAAGTTTATGTAAATTGTATTTATTTTTCAACACAATCGCCTTTTAAGCTAATACATTTCAAATAGCGTTTTGCAAATTGGTTACTTCCCCTGGCATAAAAAGCTTGATCCTGGGACTTGAAAAAGGCCTCTACAGCACACATTACCTCATCGTTGCCGTCGAATTTTATGCCACGCAAGTGATTATTTATATGAATAAAAAGGTAAAAATCACTCGGAACCAAGTCCAGAGAATATGGTGCGTGCAGCATCACCTTAAGTCCAGCAGATCAGATGGCAGCTTCTGCAACATTAGATCGATGGTCAGGGGCTTTATCATGATCAAAAAGCAATTTTTCTCGACGTTTATTATTTAGTTCTAACGTAGTTTTTTAATTACGTTTTTGAATGAAAGTGATCAATTTTTTATTCGTTTTAAATAATTTATCACTATTCATATATTATATTTGGCGACGCTAATGGTTCCTGGGATTTAATTCGGAAACGGATGGTGACTAAATGTTTAGGGTGACTATGTTGCCTTTCGTATTCGGTGGGAAGTAACTGCAAAATGGTTGGGCCACAGAAGGAAATACTGCTAGCTAATATAGTCAACTAAATGTGCTTTTTGATGCAACCAATACTGGTAATGTATTAATGGTAAATTATGAATGATTATTTATGAAATAATTAAAAGATATAAAAATTCAAAAATTATCACGTATCTACAAAACGCCCATAAGTAGCTGCCATTTTTGTGACGTCATTGTGTTAAAACATTGTCAACAGCTCTGTTCTGTATACATATTGTTAAAATTATTAAAAGTTAGTGTTGGAAATGATTATCAATTAAATCTAGCTCGTATATGTGTGAAACTGAGATTATCAAATTCTGATAACATTTTGCTGACAAATTTTTTTGAGAAATAATATTCGATTCCATTCAACTGAAGTTTGAGGTACTTAAGCATCTCCGTGGGTATAATTTTTATCACTTTATTTCGTTATCACTATTATGTACAGTATAATGTAAGTAAAAACCAAATATTTTTACTAAACACAGTTGAAAAATTTTTTGTGCATCACGTGAAAGTTATGGAGATAAACAAATAGGTTATGTTTAACTTAGCTTACTATAAATTTTAAATTAAAAATAAAATAAAAATGCTTTCGTAAAAATATAACCAATCTATTATTATGTAAATCACCAAAAATTAGTTATTCAAACTTTTAATTTATTTGTCTGTTAGCTCTAAAATTTTTAGTTATATTAAAGTTTTGTATTTGACGCAACGCGACGATTCGATATATTCATATTATATTTGAAATGAATGATTAATACATATATATTATAATACTTACATCAAAATGATCTTCATTTTTTTCCATTGGAACTTTTGATTCCGACGTTTAGGGTCGACGTTAGGCACATATAAAAACATTTCGTTCAACACAAAACAAGATCAATAACTCTTTAAATTAGACATTTTTAATAAATTAACTAAAAATCAGTCCGTAAAGTAGTTGCAAAATAAACATTGTGACATCATATACCCGTTGGGCTTTCTCGGGAACTAATGGCGGTACTAAGTTCAAAAATTATTTACAATTTTTTATAACCTTTTAATTACAACAAAAAATATACTATAGTTTCATTGTAATAATACTTATATATGAGCTCTCGATTTATGACAAGATTTTTTTTTTCGAAATCCCAATTAATGATGCGTTGCGATCTCCAGTTATCGTCTCTATTTTACCTAAACAATCCATCATTGTAATACCTTTCGCATACCAGAAGACAGAGGCCATTATTTTTCCAGCAGACGTAGAAATCACGAATCTCTTCGTTGACGTGGAAGACGGTCTTTTTCACATCTTTCTTTGGTTTTTGTGTCAAAGTGATGCACGTTTTATCTACGGTTATGAAACGAGTGCAAAAAGAATCTGGATCTTCTCCAATTATTGCTAAATGTAGCCTTGAAATGTCAACTCTTGCTTTCTTTTTGGGCACCTGTTAACATTCGAGGAACCTAGCGAGATACCACGGTTTAGAATTTTAATGAATTAATTTAAATAAACTGAACTATCCTAAACGAAAGCTTTAGAATTTCAGCTAAATAACGGATGGTTACAAATCGATTTACGTTGAAAATTTCTTTGATTTTGTTTTACTTTTTTTTGCGTGCCGCCAGGAGAGTGTCTTTGCAGGTAGTTCTGCCGCGTACAAATTCAGCGCACGAGTATGCCATCGTAGAATAAGACTAGACTAGAAGAGTGTTGTCTGCCAAAGTAGACTACAGTTCTTCAAAAATACTTTTTGTAGATATATTTTTCAGGCAGAAATATTTAATAACAGCACGAAGTTCGAGTTTCTTCATTTTGCATACGATTTACATCAACTGTAAAGTTTGAAAAAATTGGGTATAGTTTTTAATTTAGTTTTTCCATATAATATGTTCACAATTTAATTCTGACTTGTCGTGAGCATAAACAGGCTTTTACTTAAGTTATAAAATCAGCATAAAATATTTTCTAATTTCGGGACGGTGTATCTGGCAACTTGCCCAATTCAATTTAATCTTTGTAGTGCGCGGTGTGGTCAATTTTGCCTCGTTTTCTCATTTCACGTTCCGAGCTGCCTAGTTCTACTCACGGAGCTAACTAGAGATGATATAGGATTGCTTAGTTTCATTTTTTTAATAAGAGCATACTTTAAAATATTCCTACTAAAAATTCAAACTTCGTGGCTCGTTCGATAGGTAAGATGATAATTTGCGCAATTTTGATCTCAAACAGTTTACTAACTTTTAAGTCTTCTTAACTGCTTCTATTAATTAAGTCACAAATTTCCACTTCGCTTTATTATATAAATTATATTGTGGCGACGATCATCCCATTAGCGTGCATTTGCCAAGCGTCATGATTAAGTCAAATTCTTTCTACAACTTCGACGGGGTTATAAAATAGAAGAAGGAACATTTCTTCACAACTTTAAGTAAATGATAGTTAAGTGGCAAACTATTCACCTTTTCGTTGAGTTTCGCAAAAATAAATAATAATTCAAAATGTGACTTTCTATGTACAGTGATTTCTTCAAATATGCTGCTTATTATAGAATAGAATTTTATTTTTCTTAATCTTAATTATTTGAAGAAATTGTAGCTAATGGAATAAATTTTCGCTATTAATTTCATATTACTCGAGCAAAGTAAATTCGATGGCTGACGACACCAATGAATGTACATTACTCTTTATTCTGACCTTCTCGCATCCATTGACAGCACTTATCTTGATGTTCCATTCTAATTACTGAATCTTTTCTCAAGTCTTCTCTCCTTTTTATTTAATATTTACTACCTGGTTGTGTTCTAATTTGTAACGATAGGGTAGGCAAAAGTATTGGTGGCGTTTTACGGAAATTCCGTATAATCGTTTATATGAGAGGGAGCAAATGAGCAATACGGCTCACCCGGTGGAAAGTGATTACCGCCACTCATGAACTACTGCAATATCAGGAGAATTGCAGATGCGTTGCCAGTATTTTATAAAATAACTAGCTTTTAACCGCGGCTTCGCCCGCATGGTCACTGGGAAATGAACTATCCATTGCTTTTTGAATTGAAAGAAAACTGAGTTTTATAGATTTGTCAGAAATGATATGAGAGTTGCATAAAGATCCCTAATTTTGGCTGGTGACTGGCAATGCACAGCTTCCTCCATGGTTTTATCCCAGTGATTATCGTTTTCTAAAAGATGCAGAGCTTCACATGCTTCTCTACAAGTTGCGCATTCCTGACCGTTGACAGTTTTAAGGTCTCTATATCCTGTAAGACCCGAACATGGTGCAGCAGCAATCGTAAACAGAAACATTCAAAATTAGTTACATGGACGGTATACACACGACCAAGGGCATCTGATGACTTTACACCTGGCCAATTTGCAACAGGCGCGCCTTGAATACGGCATTTCCACTCCTTCCTAGATGTGTTCTAAGTATAATAGCGGCGGACTTCAGAATATAACGTTTTTGCAAAGGGGTCGGTTTGACAAAGTTGAAAGAAGGCTGTTAGTGTAGTTTTTGGCGGTGATGCAATTCTTTCTTGGAAATTTCTTAGGGTGAAATATACACGCTCTCCATTTTCTAAGTGCACAGCAAGGTGAGTAACTGTTGGGTGCCTTTCGTGTAAAGGGAAGCCAAGGAGACGCCACGCTGCCTCGTTACTGCTGACATAACGCCCTGCTTGAAAGGTCTGTTTATTTATGTACTTACAGATATACTTGATTGCGCGGACAGAGCTACATGCTGCTAAATTAATGCGGGCATTAAACATTTTACATAGAATGGGCGAATACGACACAATCCAGCTGTTATCTAAGGTTTCGAACGCTCCAGAGCGACATTTGATTGTAACTTTCCTGCCACCATCTTCGGGAGCTCTGCGTCTCTATAAAGGGTAGCCATTGTCATTGTGCACTGCTTCTTTTAATAGCTGTTTAGGGAATTTCTTTGTACATTTTCCTTCTTTCATACATGGCGATATTGAATTTCGTGCTCCACATGGACCGTGTATCATATTTCAGACGATGGTACCATACAATTCTTTATCTTGCTCAGGATCCGGAATCTAGGCGCTTATTATGTCGTCTATTTGGCTGGGCCGCAACTTCTCTTTAAGCCATATTAGAATGTGGGCATGCGGTAATCCTCTTTTTTGCCATTCAATTGAATACATGAAGCACTGCACCTCTCCGAAAATTTTCCCTTTGTTAATTACATTCATGAATTTTTGTACTTTTAATCTAAATACTCTAGCAACTAAATCGTGTCTGTCAGTACTTTTTTGGCCTGGCATTAGCTCCTCGGTTATTTCTTTCCATGTGGGATTGCAAGTAAAAGTAACAGAAAGATCAGGCCTTCCGTAAGTTCGTACATAGGCGAATGCGTCTTGTGTGTACTCATGTAGTTAACGGGGATTGTTAACGAATGATGAGGATGAGGATGAAAAAGTAGCCTATGTCACTCTACAGCCGCCGAACTATCACCATACAAAAAATCATGCCATGCCGACGCTCTGTTGCGACGTGAAAGAAGGACAAACAAACAAACCAACACACTTTCGCATTTATAATATTAGTATGGATAGGTTATTTTTTTGAAGGTCCCTAAATTGCATCGGTCTAGAAAAATTTCTGGTGGTAGTCGATCCACAAAGAATTTGTGTGAGGAAGAATACTTCTTGTAAATCACACAGTAGTAGACCGCTAGTCGTCCAGGTGGTAAGGATGTCATTTCGAGTTTTGTCACGATTTGCGAAGGTGAAATTGAGTGGCTGAAATTAATTGGAACAATCTGGGCTCACCCAATGTCAAATACGATAGAATACGAAAAAAATTGAAACATCTATTCACAGCGCCAATGAGTCAAGCCGATCAGGAAATGTTTGTCGACAATATGAACCGCACTGCACTAGATGGAAGGAGCTGGCACTGAGGAACCCAAGCCCAGAGATGGGAGCAGTCTATGTCAGGCCGAATCTTAATGGGGATTTAACACATATTTAATTAAAATGATTAACGTACTTATAAATTGCATCAGTCGTGTCTTCTCATAAAGTAGAAAAGTTACCTCTACCTGCCACTTTCCCAATTGTACTGCATCGATCGATTGAAATCAATCGTTTTTAAATTTTCTCCAACTTTGAGGATACCGTTAACTTCAATTATCACCATAATCAAAAATCTCTAACCATCACGTTGTACCAGTAAAATGTGTGAAAATAAGACATAACCTTGCGCCATGTAATGCAGCAGATATTGAAGACCTGATGGCGATAAGAGATAAAGTTAAAAGAAGATGTAAGCGATATGTCCTTGACCGCAAATTAATCTGCTCTAAAATATTACAGAGGAATCGCAGATATCATTTGTGGAGAGATGCTGCAAAAGCATGGATTTTTATGAGATCTGATGGTGTCGGAAAATACTCTGCTAGTATTGGGAGTGAAATTAACTTAGGTAGTGTCAACGAAAATTTTGCCAGCCCTTATGCCACGGTGTCATTATTCGCTAAAAAAAGATCCCCACTCCAATTGCCCAAATGTCTAATATAGCTTACTGAAGATGATACTGATATTTCCCTTTCTCCTCCCTATTCTAGCTCATATCTTTAACCTATCTCTCCTCGCTTGTTAGTTTCCGTCGTCTGAAAGTTAGCTTATATTATTTTATACCAAAAGTTTCAAACCCTTCATTTACAACTAATTATTGACCTATATGTATTTTAATATTTCTTTCTGAATTGGATATTTGATTTCTGAATTGTTAAATATATTTTCTACGCCAAATATGCTCAATTTTTTAACCGAAACAACATCTTAAGTATTTTTCAGTTTTTTTTTTTAGGCGACTTGGCCTTTCGTTTTATATTGAGAGGTCTAGACCCCCGACACACCAAATTAATGGCATTCCAATTAGCATTTCAAAAACTGTTACGAATTTGGTTACCATAAATGATTGTAGACATCAGGTTTACCAGTGCTGACTTGATTTTTCTTCACCCCCGATACAGCAAATTAATGGCATTCCAATTAGCATTTCAAAAACTGTTAAGAATTTGGGCATCGTTATGGATTACAAAATACCATATAATGCACATATAACAGAAATTAGCACGAAAACAAATTCCTAAAAATTCCTTCAAAGTTTTTTTCCTTTATTACGAAGATTTCTCTTGTCCAAACACTTAATTTTCCGATTCTTGAATAATCAAGAATCGGAAAATTAAGTGTTGCGTCCAAAAAACAGACACCAGCATAAGCTGGTGTCTGTTTTTTGGACGCAACTGAGGAGCAATTAAATAAACTAGAGTGCCAGCAAAACCTACGTACTCGTTATATTTTCAGACTAAAAAAGTGTAACCACGTCGCTTTCATTCGCAAACAGCTCAATTTCGCAGAAATGCCCGAATCCTTTGCCTCCTATTTAATAGACTGTACTATCAAATACTGCAAATTAATCGACCGCCGACCATCCAACGTTGTGAGTGCTCCATGCAGGATGTGCTGTTTACCCAACACTCGGTGCACAGAGCACTTCTCTCCCTGGATGCCAACAAGTCGAGTGAGCCTGATTGCGTCCCTCCTATTGTGCTGAGTTTCCATCGGTTTTAACGCGTTTTTTCCGGTTCTACTACTCCCTAGGTATAGTCCTGAAATCAAGGAAGACAACCTTCATGCACCCGATCCCTAAAAAAGGTAACTACTCTGATCGTTCCAACTATAGACCATCACCCCCTTATTCTCTAAAATAATGGAATCCATTATTATAAGCCAGCTTGTGCGGTACCTTGAGGATCACCAGCTGATTAGAGACCGCCAGTATGGTTTCCGTCGTGATCACTCGGCTGGTGATCTTCTGAGTTACCTAACTCATAAATGGGCGGAGGCAATAGAGTTCAAGGGGGAGGCATTGGCCGTTAGTTTGAACATAGCGAAGGCCTTCGGACAGGTTTGGCACAAAGCGCTTCTTACGAAGCTTTCTTTCTATGGGCTTTTCGAAAAATTGTGCAATTGGATCACCAGTTTTCTTGCTGATCGGAGCATCAAGGTCGTAGTAGACGGTGCATGCTCTGATTACAAGCCCATTAACGCTGGTGTTTCACAAGGCTTCGTGCTATCACCAACGCTGTTTCTTCTGCATATAAATGACATTTTGCAAACCGGTAAAATTCATTGTTATGCAGAAGACAGCACCGGTGACGCTCTATACACCGGGGTGAGTATATTTCTCGGGAAAACGTCGCCGAGTACCAGGATACACTTGTGCCTGAAGTCGAAACTTTGTTGAACAAAGTCTCGGACTGGGGCAACTAAATCTAGTCCAGTTTAATCCCCAGAAGACATAAGTTTGCGCGTTTACCGCTTGAAGGAACCCGCGTCGTAACTCCTCAGTTTGAAGGTACTCCCCTTGTAGCCTCAGCCAGTATCAGAATCATCGGCGTTGCCATATCGAGTGATGTGCAGTTTCATGGTCACTTGGAAAAGATGGCCAAATCGGTCACTAAAAATCTTGGCATGCTCTGTAGAGCATTACATCACCGCCTGCAACTTTACAAGGTGCAGGTTTGGCCGCAGATGGAATACTGTTCCCATCACTGGGCTGGAGCTCCCCAGTGCCAGCTCCTTCCATTTGATCGCATCGACTAGCACCAAAGATTTTTCCGGACCGATACGACTTAGGGACCATCAAGAAAAGAGCCTACTCCTTTTTAAAATGCCGGCAACGTCATCTGCAATTTCCCCGGTGTTGCAGCTGTCCGTAGGCGGCGGTAAGCACTTATCATCAGGTGAGCTCGTTTGCCCCCTTTCCTATAAAATATTAGATAGATTCCGCCTTATTCATTCATGCAATTTGCAAATCATATTTAAAAATTCTCCTAAATTTCCATTCCTCCTGAAATAAGTTCTATTCTCAGTCTTTTACAGTACATGCAGTTAGGTTATGGAATTATTTTGCTGCTGTAATTCGTGAGGCTCAAACAGAGTCAGTGTTTAAAAGGCATGTTATAGAGCACACTATCTTTCTTTGTCGTTCCGATGATATAATGTATCACTTGTATATTTATTATATATGTATGTGTGTAAGTACTTAAATTTATTTAGGTATAATATGTGCATATATGTATTCATGTTTGTATATGTATTTATTACTTTTGTTTATGCCGTGTATATTAATATTATAATTATTAGTATAAAAGTGCACAATGAATCTGCTTCACTTTGAATCTACCTAGTATCGGACCTGCTGTAAGAAATTTGAATATTAAATAAGCAGTGCCTTTGTGAAAAATATATTTTTAACAAAAGCGCTGCTGCACAACCAAAAAATTGTAACAATACTTTTTGTGTACATAAATTGTTAAGTAAATAAATAATAAATTGTTGGACACCATAATGTTATCATTAACAAGAAAAAGAATTTTAAAACGTAACACTATTATCGTTATATATCATGTATATAATCCAATAAATATGAATAAAACCCGTACTTTCGATAATTTATAAAGATATATATTTTTAAGATATAGTTTTGATATTGATTACAAACATATACAACTTGTGGTGTGTACTTTATTTTGTGCATAATTGATAATATAAATGACATAGTTTTAGATGAACGACATGGAGGTATATATTTAATTAATAGAACTACATTTATAAAACAATAACCAAATAACTATATTTTTATCTATAATTAATAATCTATAATTTTTAATTTATAATTAAGACATATGAATATGTAGTAATTATTTTTCAATTATCTCAAATATATCAAAATAAATATGAATAATAAAATCACATTGATTAACTTAAAAGCATATAGATAACTTAATGAAAAATATGTGTGCTTTGTCATTTTACAGTTTCACGGGTATTATAGACCAGTTCGAAATGTGCTTGCAAACATTGTTGCCGACAAAATTCTAGCGAAGTCAAAGGAAGCTCATAACTCATATATGGTTTCGAGACGTCACTCAAGCACTAGTTACTAAAATTGAAGCTGAAGTTGCTTTCGTGGTGGTAACCGTAATGATGATAATATTCAGATTCGAGTTCGATAAAATAATATTACCGTTCCTATTTTCTATTTAATTGAATTCTTTAATGTTTCTGTTGTTGTATCTTTAAATCAAAATATAACACAATACAATACGATACTCTTTATTACACACAAAATAATACAAAGCACAACAAACTACAACAATATAAAATTATAATATTAACAATATAAAACTAAAACAATATAATGTAGCATATAATTTTTTATGTATAATAATAATAGTAAATTTATTGAATCAATAGAAATGTTTTTGTGATGATGCGTCAACACAAACTAAAATACATCATTTTTTTATGTAAGAACCCTCAAATACTAATTTCCCTTAAACTTTGACACTGGCGCAGTACAAATCGCAGGAGACAAGTTTGAACGCGATAATTTGACAATTTCAAACTATCATTTAGGCACTCGTGACATGGAACAGATGTTCCTTGTGGTAAATAAATTAGACCGCGTCTAATGCTTGAGTGACTTGATCGTTAAAGCAAAGCAAATTATGCAAATATTTTGCAAACCTTGAACACTATTACTGGTTTAAATAAAAGTAACATTTCTTTTAAATATATTTGTGCGTAATAAGTACGTATTATTACGTACGTAATAATACGTACTTATTACGCACAAATATATTTAACGTACGTAAATTTATTTAACTTGAATTTAATAAGTTATAGAATGATTTTAATAATATTATGTATAATTTTTGAGCTTGCTTGCAACACTCCTCCTGCTGCCTCAGCAAGCATAGGAAATACTGCGTTGGGCAGTTTTGAGTCAAAGTCGGATATTTTTATTCAAAATTGTCCTATACAAAGTGTAGCTTTTGACTTTCGGTAATTTGCTGTTTTTGAAAGTCAAAAACTACATCACCGTCTTCACAAGGCCTACTGCAGGGAGAACTTGTGAGAAGAAGCAGCAATAAAACTCACAAGTAGACTATTTCGCTCCTAATAGTTACAAATTACGATTCTAAAATATACACGTGAGTAAAAAAAGCTTAGAGGGCTCATTATGTTCAAGCATTCTTATCTTCCAAAAGATAAACGTCATCTATTTTAAAATACCCTTTCTTCATAAAAGTACTTTTTACATGCGCTTTGAATTTATGTAAAGACAAATCTGTAATATTCCTGAAATCTTTTTTTAAATATTTTTTGATGATTTAAAATAAATCGCTAGTTTTATAGAATCTGTGCCTTGGAACGGCAAGCTAAGATTTATTGCGCCTGTTAAAACTATGAGCATCAATAATTTCGTCAAAATTATCAAAAGTTCCTTACATAATTAGTGTTGTCCAAAACGAATTGTGATGAAATAGTTAAGATGTGTATTTCAATAAAAAAAGATCTTTAAGTGAATTCCTTGGTTTAATATCGTAAGAAACGTCTCATAACTTTACTATTAATATTTATATTTTTGATATTCTTTGTTTATCGTTATCTACAATAATAATCTATAGGACATAATAATCTGAAATAAACCATTATTGCTATATCCATATCTGCCTTATCGTTTTTACTGCATACCATCATCATCAGCACCATCCACTTACCTTATTTAATGATGGAAGCAATTATTTAAAAATAGATAAGGTACAAAAGAAAATATTTTTAAGGAAGAAAGACAAGGATGTATTTTCATTCTATTTTAGTAAGTTGAATAATTTCACATGCCTTAAAATTATTGTTTTTAGATCTTATGCGTGTAAGGAATGACATATGAATTTATGGTCACTAAAGTTAAATTTTGTAAATTCTGTATTGATAATAATCTCCAATAATATCTTCACAAACATAATATAGCGCGGGCAAATTGTATAACATAATATTTTGAATGAACGTTTACCAATCCCTATCTTTATTAAATCTCTTATCCCAAAAACGATCGTGAGAATGAAAAATAAATAATATTACACGTTAACAAACAGCAACTTAAAAACTTTATGTGTTCACACAGGTAGAGAACATTATGTTTGATAAGATTTTAAATACTCGTTTTTATAAACGACAAGATTCTGTCGTACAATTTATTTAAAAGGTCGTATCCGTGTCATGTTTTAAGAATCAGAATAATCTTATAAAAATCATATAAAAAAATAAAATTATAGGTATAAATACAAAAAGGAAATATGGAGTTCAACGCGGTAGAAGTGAATCCTTCAGAATAGGAGATCGAGATAACTGGAAATACTGTATTATATCTCATTTTTTCGTAGGCTTAATTCTATTTATCTATATATTTGTCTATATTTAGTGTCACTTTTTCTTTTCTAATCACTATGATCCTACTGAAGCTATAAATTCGCTTTTGATACTAACATTCTTTTATAAGCGAATCTGACGTCGTATATAATTTATAACTAGATTTTAGTTTAATCGATCGATTAATGTCATCTGATCTATATTCGTTAATTCAATAGCGTATTTTGAAGTAATACTTATATTCCATGCACGTAGGAGCGTTGAGAGAACTACGGACTCATGAAGAGACCCGCAAAAGACAATTAGGTTACGTTTTAAAGAATTTTAAAGATAATTAATATCTTTAAAATTCTTAAACTCAATTACATAATAAGTAGTAAGTTAACGTGGTAGAGCCATGCTGCAGTTATATTAGTAGTATAGTTTTGGTACGAATGGGTCGGCTCGACCGGGGAAGGACCACGCTCTCACAGAATACCAGCGTCAAATAGTAGGCTAATGCTGCTGTGTTTCTTATGGTGAGTGTAGACCGGTAGTAACCGGAGACCCTTTTTACTGGAAACGAGGCATTCTATCTTAGTCCTCACGGATGAAAACGCATCTGTATTTTGATTGGTAATCGAGGATAGATGTAGGTGTCTATTTGCCGCGGCAACCACTTACCATCAGGTGGACTGTGTGCTCGTTTGTCACCCTATCCTATACAAAAAATTATTATAACATAATTATTAACACATCGTATCATTGATGAATAGTGACGGCAAAAAACTAATGCCCCGAAATCCAATATCATCCCGTGGATATCGTAAGAGGTGAGAGTGGGAAACTAAAAACAGGAGACTGGCATACGCATCTTTCTGATGACTGTAAAAAAATAATGAAAAAAAAAACTGCGGTTGACAACCCGCCTGCCTAGCAACTGTGGCAAAAAGAACATTCGATGAAGTGTAATGATTGAATGAAGAAATTAGTTTATGATATGATTTTTTTATATTTGATACATTACCTTGAAATTTAGAAGGCACTTAACTAAGAGCATTAGATATAAAATTAGTCGAGTATGTACACTTTTTAAGGTTTTGTTTCTTTTTTACTTGTTGTTGAAAATCTGTATGATTTTGTAACATAATTTAAATTATTTTGTTTTGTGATAAGTAGATAGTTTTATAATTATTTATTTTATTAAGCTTTTACTTTTTTTTCTTCAGTGGCAATTCTGGTGATAAGAATTAAAAGTAATTGAGCCCGAAAAGTTTTTGTTATAATTAAAAATGTTATGTTATAGTTATTAATTACTGTCATTTTGCATTGAATATTAAGAAAATCGGTAAATAAATATTGTTAATAATTTTGAGTTAGAAGTTGGAACATAAGGTGACAGGTTACGAACGTTGTTTACAATCATTGTAATTCTTATCTTAATATCTTAATCTTAATATACAAGGTGTAATTGTAAACACCGTTTGTTTAAAAAACGTTATTTTCTTTCATAAAATTTCAAAAGTTTCTGTCGGACACTGTCCGTAATTTCATGGATACCCTATGCGCCCGAGTGACGTAATCACTGTAAAGATCACCGCCCGCCCTAGCTACCTAAATAACATTCCAATAAAAATACAATAGGTACACATAACCTGTGATGTAACTTTTCTTTCATACTTTCATCCTGGCTTAGTACAGGCAAAAATTCCTACCCTTTGTGTTTTTTTGAAAAATTTAGATTTTACTAAAAAAAATGTTATTTTTAATTGAATTTACGTTCTATAAGTGAAACTAAACCACTGGTTTCAAGGATAGCCATGTTTACAGTAACATCCTGTATATAAATTACGTGTCACGTTGTTTGTCCGCGATGGACTTCTAAACCACTTAACCGATGTTAATCAAATTTGCACACCGTGTGCAGTTTGGTCCAACTTGAGAGATGGGATAGTTTTTTTTGCCCATGAGTGACCCATAGTTTTTTTTTTTTGCGAATTTAAGGATTTTTAATACGATATGACAAAGGGTCGTCGAAAAGGGCAGAGCAACGTCTGCGCGGCAAGCTAGTTTCTTATGATTAATTTTATTATAATTAAAGAACTATTCCATTACTAGGATTACTATATTCTTTGTGGGTTTCTTTTGCTTAAGGAAAGGGATGATAACGAAAAAGAAATAGTTGGCAAATGAAAGCAATCATTGATATATGAACTTTAATTGTATTTTTAAGGTGAGTAGCATTAGAATGTTATGAGACTGACATGGAGTGCCTTAAATCAGAAATTATATTACTTTCTAACTCATTTCAAACTGTGTCCAAAAAATATAAATCAGCCCAAAATGAAATAAAAGAACACATACTGGCTATAGAAAGACTGGTGATGACATATTAAATATAATGAGAAGCATTTTGACTCCTTAGTTTCTTCAGAGTCCTTGGGTGCTGATAATATTATATCAACACTAAAACTCTGACAATGCCGTGGCAGAGGAAATTATAATAAAAATAATTTAAATATTATCAAAAATAATCAACAAAAGTGTAATTCTGTGTATAAAAATGTAATAGGAAATAAAGTAAATGGGGCTCTACACTCCATGGTAAAAAGTCCGAATGTATCAAAAAGGCACGTATGGCAATTCACAATGCTGTATTAGTGCCTACTTTAACGTATGGTTGTGAAAGTTGGGCGTGGCAGAAAAGGCACGAGAGTAGAATAAATGCAATAGAAATGCAGTCGCTGAGGATCATATAAATAAGTTACTGTACTTAGACCTTAGTGTATTGTTTACATTTGAAGCTATTTGGTAAACACGTGTAAGCAATAACAATGGTCCACAGGTAACCTTTATTGTTTGCACATTGATTTAAAAAGACTCATTAATTGATGATTGATGTTGCAAAGGTCATCTTCCTTACAACTTTGAGTTACTGAGGTGCGATGCCCAAATTATTCGTTTAAGTTAAAGAGGGTTTGTATTTTAAGTAAAAGAGGCTTTGGACTGTGAGAGGAAGGAAACACAAAATTTTATGAATTTGTAGAGGTTATTACGTTGTCCAGGCTTAAGTTATCAAGAATCTACTGTATTAATTTATTTGTTTTATAACACAACCTCTTTTACATAAAATCATTGATTCTCTGGCCCTTGCACTAGTACAACTGTGTTTCATGAACCAGTTCCTCCCCTTAAAGTTAGCCTAGTCATAAGGTCAGTTTTATTAAAACAATTTAAAGTTATTAGTTGGTTAAACAGATTCATAAATTGTCCTTACATACGAAATTGGCATTTTGTACAGAAGGAATGTCAATTTAATTTCTTTTTTTTTGTAAAATTTATTTAATTAATCAAAGTATGCACCGTTGTTATCTATGCACTTTTGCCATCTCATTGGTACTTCATTG
This sequence comes from Parnassius smintheus behrii, assembly GCA_036936625.1. Taxonomy (NCBI): domain Eukaryota; kingdom Metazoa; phylum Arthropoda; class Insecta; order Lepidoptera; family Papilionidae; genus Parnassius; species Parnassius smintheus. The sequence goes on from JAUPFT010000016.1 coordinate 40,223,672, forward strand.
ATCCCTTTACAAAAAAACCATGGGGGTGAGAATCAATAAACTCTTTGAAGGCAATTTGGACAACCACATCGGAGTTGAATTTTTTTCTTTGTAACGAGTTGTCTAAATCTCGGAAAAAATGGTAATCTGTTGGAGCAAGGTCCGGGGCGTACAGTACTTAGTGGTTGTTTGTTGTGCAGTGTATGCTCTTACGTTGTCGTGAAGGAGCAGTGGCCTAGAGCGATTGACAAATCTCGGTTGTTAAGCAGTTATTTCTTCCTTCAACATTTGCAGTTGCTGACAATAGATATCTACCGTAATCGTTTGGCCAGATTTTAAAAGAATGACACTTGCGCTAGTCCACAAAACACTCACAAGTAACTTTTTCTGAATCAATTTTCGTTTGGGGCAGGATTTGGCTAGGTGTCTAGAGTTGAGCCATTGCGACTAGCACTTCCGATTATCGTACAGTACCAACTTTTCATCACAAGTAATGATAGACTTAAAATCCCTTCATTTTGTGTCGGTTGAGCAAAGTAACATAGCAGTCGGCGTGTGTTTGCAAGTTCGATTACCTCAATTCATGGGTACCCCCATCGTTCAAGTTTTTTTACATTCCCGATTTGCTTCAAGTAGGTTAATATAGTTTTATCATTTACCTCGAAGCCTGCAGCTATCTCTGAAGTGCTTTGTGATCCGCTTCTACAATAGCCTTTAATTCTTCATTTACCACTTTGGTCTCCGGCCATCCGCGGGGTTGGTTCTGAAGAACAAAAACGTTGAAACCAAAAAGTACCATGCTTTCTTTTGCGACACCAGCGCCGTATACATCGTTAATCCTTCGAGCTGTTTCTGCAGCACTGGTGCCACGGTAGAACTCGTGCTCGTAAATATACCGATATTTCATGTTTTCCATTATGCGGTAATAAGCGACGTTAAAGAAAAAAATTATGAAGAAAAAACAAATGAATAACTGTTTTCAAAACTCAAATGTACAAGCTAAATCCATACTAATACAAATACTAATGTAATAAATGCGAAAGTGTGTTTGTTTGTTTGTTCTTCTTTCACGTCGCAACAGAGCGTCGGCATGGCATGATTTTTTGTATGGTGATAGTTCGGCGGCTGTAGAGTGACATAGGCTACTTTTTTCCGCGGAAAAAAGTAGCCTATGTCACTCTACAGCCTCATTCCCGTGGGAAAATCGAATATGTTGCACAAGTTTGTCCTTCTTTCACGTCGCAACAGAGCGTCAGCATGGCATGATTTTTGTATGGGGAAAGTTCCGTGGCTGTAGAGTGACATAGGCTACTTTTTTCCGCCGAAAAACATCTCATTCCCGTGGGAAAATCTAATATGACGATATTAAGTAATCCGTTGATGCTCTGCCTACCCCGCAAGGGTTACAGGCGTGATTATAAGTATGGATCAGAAATACCATCACCACCTGTCACGCTTTCACCTTTAACTATTACTTAACTGTGGTAGAAACAGTTCTTAGTAAGCCTTATTAATAAGCCTTAGTAATATTTCTTGAACGGAAATGAATACAGTTCTTATATGTGGTTATGAATGAATCGGTATTACAATAAGAAAAATTGTGCAAAATTATAAGAAAAATATTTTTGAGAGTTCTTATTAACTAACGTATACAAAGTTTAAATTGATTCCGCTAGATGTCGTTACTAGGTTTTTAAAACGTGGTAACGAAATGTTACCTGACATGTACTTAACTCCCGCCGTTGAGCCGCGCGTCAACTTATAGTGCATACGGTGCATAGGTACGCTTAAATTGTTTCTATTTCGTAGCATATTCGACTACCTGCTTTCGATTTCGGTTGTTTGTTATTTGCCAATTTGTTAATAACCAAGATCATCTACTCAGAAGGGATTGCAAAGAAGATTTCCATTGTAGTCGGCTGGGATAAAACTCGGCTATTCGTATAATAGGGAACTATGAGGCTAGCGCGAGCTACCACTGCTCCTATTATAATTTATACTAACTGTGCCCAGTGCTGCAATGCTAGTAATTTGATGATTTTATAGGAAAGCATAGACTAAACAAACAAATATAATTACTTTTTGTCAGACCTCTTTGCGAGTGCGCTTTAAGTCAACACATCACAAATTCATTGTAATCGGATAAATTGTTTTGATTTCTATCTTATCCTGAAATTTTTAAATTAGTTTAATATATGTAACAGTTTTATTTAACGAATAATTTTTATTATTTGTGCATATTTCGATATTTTCATTCATAAAAAATGCCTTATTTATTACTTATTTAAAAAAAATGCACAAAAAGACGGAGTGCTTAGGAATTCATCGGGCACTGCGGAAAGGCATTCTCACAGCAATGCATAGTTATTGGAAAAGAGGTACCGGGCGTTCGCGCAGGTATTTGGGTCGCAAAGAATGTTGAAGGCATGCAGGCGAGCCATTATAAAACAGGATGGTTCTGTGTTGTTATGTGTGTATGCAGTAAATCATGACCGGACAAAAGAAGATTAATCGTCCCATAAGTCATTTATAAACAAGAGAATTCGACAAGTATTTATTTGTAACTAGCGAACCGCCACGGCTTCGTCCGCATAAGATCTATTACTGTGGCGTTATTAAGATTTAAGAATATCTAAATAACTATACAATTACTAAGAATATCTAAATAAATATCTAAATAGAATATAAGACCATTTTTATTTATAAAATTTTCATTTCTTTAAAGATATTTATGGTAGTTTATCAGATAAAATATTATTTGAAAATATTTTGCTCTCTATATGTTCGTAAATTTCATCACATTCGGTTCATCCATTTTTAAAATTATTCTGGATATACATACGGCCAACCAGAAAGACGAAATATATTTTTAGAAAATACATTTAGATTATACTTATTCATTTTTTATATGTGATAATAGTAACCTTCTAATCATAAATTACAATCTTATCTTTCCTTCGTCGACCTTCTTCTACTTTTAAAATTACAGTTGGAGCTACTGAATAATAAAGTTAAAGGGTACGGAATGCATATTTGAGTAGAATAGATTCAAATCCGCCAATCGACTACTGCCGTGAAGCCATTGCTTTTACAAGCAATTAGGCTAAATTGGAGTTAATAATGGTATTACTATTATTAGTGATAATGGCATAGAAAGAACATTCGTTCCGTCTTAGTGATTGGATGGCACTACAAAATAAATTATAACTGCAGCACAACAATATAATATATTCATTGATTAAAATGTAGAACGAAATTATTTTGCTAAAAATAACAGAAAAAACAATGAACTCAGAGCTTCTTTCCGATTCTTCCCTTCTGATATATAAATTTTCGAACATGTGGTAGATATTCATAAGAGCTTTAAAAATTCGAGACTTAATACCACATTTCATATTTTTTACATTGATTGTTAATGTTCGTTTTATTGAAATAAAAATTTCAAAAAAATTCAATTAATCGTTACTTACAACGAAATATTAATGGTCACACTTTTGAATATAAAGCTATGGTGAGATCATTTTTCTGTGAATCACTAGCATTACTTATAAACTTCCTACTTTAGTCTGTACTCAATATACAGGGTTACAGGTGAAGTCGACCTAGATCCTCTAGGGGGTTATAGTTTCCATCATTACCGACTGTTTCGACTATGAAACACCATACCCCAAACTTAACTGTTTATTATATCCAAGATCCTTTATATAATAAACGGATATCTATATATCCAAGATATTATTATTATTATTATTATATTTAAGTTTTTTTTTTAATAAAATTGCCAATTTTTTGTCTATTTACTAAGTTTCTTGGAATTTTTGCATATTGTTTTATTTTTTTATAACTTTTGTGTAGTAGATAAGTTGCTTTATTATTTTTAATGCCAATATTTTAGGTAAATAAACAGTCTGGGTCATAGTAGATGATTGATAGTTGAAAAAAGAAATAAATTTGTAAAAAGTATTTTTTCTTTGAGGAATATTTAAAAACGGAGGTGGTTCGATTTCTGCAAATGCAAATGTATGATGAATGCAGATTCAAAAGACCCATCGTTTCTGAGAAATATCTTATGGACAGATGAGTCCAAATTTGATAAAGATTGTATATATTTATTATTGTATATATATATATATATATATATATATATATATATATATATATATATATATATATATATATATATATATATATATATATATGTATATTACATTTATACATATTACATCTAGCGTAAACCTCAGAGAGAGCGTCAACGATACGAGACGTTTGGTACTGCGATCGCCAATCCTACTAAACGTGACGATAAGCCAAATCCTCCTTAATATACTGGGAGACTTATATCGAGCAGTGATTAATTAAGGAAGAAGAATAAAGGTAGGAAAGATTTTCGATATAAAACCAACCGAAACTAACAAAAGGTTTAAATCTAAAGGGACGAAAGGGAGTATAAATAAGGCGTATTACACCTTTCGCGAATTTTAAAGGAGTGTTAAAGCAGAAAGTTTTGTAGTATTTGCACTCAGTCAAAAAATCATAAAATTTATATCACTATTGGTTTATTTTACTGTATTATTCAAATGAAGACGCAGCCGTAAAAATGTCATTGCAACGTTTTTATATTTGATGTCGTAAAAAAATTTAAAAAATCCGCCAACAGTCACGAGCTTTTGAAAGAGTTTTCAATATTAATACGTTTAATAGACAGTTTAGTGAGCGTAGTAGGCTCTAGGTGGTAGGCAGAAACTCTTTTAGGAGTTTATGCTTGGAAGTCCATCTCTTGGTAGTAGGACTCCTTTTAGCCTCGAAGTTCTTCTGGGTAGAAATCACCCTCTTAATTATTACATGTCGTCAATTAGTAGTGGTACACCGGGCGGACCGGAAAACAGCAGTTTTCCGGTCCGCCCGGTGTACCCTAAAGGTACAGAAGAACCAGTATCTCTTGTATCATCTACAAGCTGTGGAGAATTTCATTTTAGTCCTTTAGGTGACGCATTTATAGCCATCTTTGTTTGAAGTTGCCTGCACGTTCCCGTAGACTGCAGTAGCCACTGAACACCGTGTACTTTCACTTCATTTGTCACTTGAGCTTTTTAAAAAAAAGTTTTTGCTGTCTTTTAGTCATTTATATTTTTAGTAGAGATTTTTGGAAAGAATTTCCGCCAACTGCTTCCTTCATCTTCATCATAGTTTTATTTGCGACTCAGCAGGCTGCACACTATACGTATATTAAAAAAAATTATAATACATCATTTGCAAGCTTAACTACTTTGAAGACCCACTGCTATTTTAAACTGAAGATAATGTACAAATGAAAATCACATACATCTAACGGCAGAATGATTCGCTGAAGCGGATACATTTTAAATTAATTCTTGGGCTAAAACACACATACTGTCGTCATTAAGCACGAGCAAACAGTTCATATAAAGATCGCAAGTGTGCATTATTATCACACAAAAACAGAGTCCCGTAACAAACTGCTCTTAAATACAGTACCCCATTCAGTATGAAAAACGGGTCCTTCATGCTTCAGGCTTGCAAACAAACACTCAACTAAGTAGAGCTTAATCTACGCGCATAAACCCCCTTCGTTTATTAAAACGTGGCATTAAAGTGGCATACATCGTCATGAATACATCTAGATCCAGACTCTAATGTTGATGTGACTGCTTAAGTTGTAGTACAGTACGCAAAGCACTCAATATTGTGATTCTAAAAATAGTCAATGTTTTATGCTAAAAGTAAAATTTTAAGTTTCTTAGCGGATATTGAACACACGGCATCCGTTATCAATCTATTAGAAGCTAGCACGGCAGGATATTTTATACCGATAAAAATTCACTTGTGAACTCAGAGGTACTCACAGTTGTTTTTAATTGGTAGGCGTACCTTTAAATCCCGGTTAAGCATAAAGCTTACTTCAGGTACGTCTTTTGGTATTAAAGCTACCAAGCTTTGTTACTAAAATCAAAATAGAATAAAATTGTAATATATACACACATATATATATATATATATATATATATATATATATATATATATATATATATATATCGTTTAAAATCCCGAGTATAGCTTTGCAGCCTTGCAGCAACCTTGAGTTTCCTCATAAGTCATTACCGGCAACGCGCTCTGCTTTAACAATCTCGCTTTCAAGTTTTGAGATATACCTGACGACAAGATATGTCATAATTTCCCGAACGCCTCCCAGTTGAGTTAGGTCCGTTGATCGACCTCTCGGTAAAAGTTGGACTTATCCAGTCCGAGGTAAACATACTCGTCAAAAACTACGAAGTTAGTGGTCCCAACAACTACCGGCATAGGTGTGACATGAACGTTACACATACCTTTTGTTATGTCAGTGTTTATTTTAAGACTTGGATTCCATTGGAAGGTACTATTGAGGTCATTGAGCATATGGTAGAATTGCTGGGAAAAGAAGCACTTTGCTTAGGTCCCCCAGCGATTATACGATACTGCCATAAGGACTATATCGTCGGCAAATCGAAGGTGAGTTATGTACTACCAATTGATGTTAATACTGTATCCTTTCAGTAGCTTGAAAGGATATGGTGTTAACATCAGTTCAGTAGCTTGAAAATGTCTTCCAATGCAGCTGTGAAGAGTTTCGGAGATATAACTTCACCCTGTGTTACACCTCTCTGCAGTTAGATAGTTTTCGTACTATGAAAATGAAACAAAACTTTTGTTATTCAATATAGATTTTTAATAATACACATTGAGTGTCGTTATTTTGTTTATTTACTCTGGTTCCTTACTCGAATAGCCATCTTAGCTCTACTGTACAAGCACTTCAACACAGTCAACAGTCAACTATGCACCGCTGAAGGGACTGTGCAGTACCGCCTGAATTTCAACGGAATCCAAGGCTTTTGCACAGTCCTCATACCAAAAATGTGGTGGCAAATTGTACTCCTAGGTCTTCTGTATAATTTGCCAGAGGGTATGTACTACATACGTAGTCCATGGTGCTAAAGCCCTTTCGGAAACCGGCTTTTCGGAAGGATAGAAGTCGTTGGATCTGAGTGCGAGATGATTTGCACCGCTGAAGAGACTGTGCAGTACCGCCCGAATTTCAACGGAATCCAAGGCTTTTGCAAAGTCCCCATACCAAAAATATGGTGGCAAATTGTACTCCTAGGTCTTCTGTATAATTTTCCAGAGGGTATGTACTACATACGTAGTTCATGGTGCTAAAGCCCTTTCGGAAACCGGCTTTTCGGAATAATAGAAGTCGTTGGGTCTGAGTGCGAGATGATTTGTAATAACTTTCGAAAACAGCACTTGACGTGGCTCAGAAGAAACATTGGTCTGTAGTTCTTCAATAGAGCGATGTCGTCTTTCTTGAACAAGACCACCGCACTTCTGGTCCACGCCACCGGAGTAGTACCACTATGGAGGACGTAATTAAAGAGATTCTGAAAGACTTCAAGCACTGGTTTTTCACCCGCTTTCAGAAGCTACGCTGTAATTCCATCCTCGCCCTAAGACTTGCCGTTTTCAAGGTGCTTGAGAAGCTTTCTAATCTCGCTCAGACTGACGAGGATGATATTCCGATCTATAAAGTGTCGGATAAGACTTGCTCTCTGATCTGATCAGTTCCACTCAAAATCTCAGGTGTCAAAAATTCAGTATGTACCGTTTTATTTATTTAACCTATTTTTACACACTGTTAGTTGCTTGATATGTAAGGACCTATGTAAGAATGTATGTATGAGTTTAATGTATTTTTGTAATGCATTTTCACCCACTTCCACGCATTTAATTAATCTAGAGTTTTGTAAACGTAAGAAGCGATAACAAAACAATAAAGTTTGTACTATTATCTTATGGGGATTACCATACAGCTTATAATAATAAGATTTGATTTTTTTACAATTTAATATTCTTTCAGTTTCATCACTACAAGAATTCTGTTCTACAAAGAACCGTCGCGAATATGACCCTTTTTATTACACGCTTTGTTATTAGCTTAATCTCAGTATGCGACTCTGTACGTATTATTGAAAATTGTAATCGAATTATGTAATTCGTAAATCATCCACTTCCAGACGTCTGAATAATATGAAATTTTTCAGACGTATTAAGAAGGGATGCCAGTAAAATAAATTCATGACTACTATTTAGTATAACCGCTAGGATATTAACAGCTACGTTATTTTTTAGCTCTTTAATATTATTGTAATACAATAGATAAATTTTAGTTAATGGCATAAATATTATTTAGTTAGAATTCAAAGATAAACAAAACAAGTAATCAGTGATTTTGCCGTTGTTTGGATACTCTTCTTCCTCGCTTTATCCCTTTATTTGGGGTCAGCTCTCCTCGTTTTCACCAAGCCAAGACTTTCCCTTGCTTCCAAGGTATGGGCGCTGCCGCTGACCCTTTCATGGGTTCTTCCGCCACCATCCCTACTGAGCATTCCGGTCGAAATGCTCAGCACTGCATAGACCTCACTTTAAAATATGTCGATGTGGCTCTCTGCTGGGGTTTGATACGGAGTGTCCATCTCCGGCCTGTTGGTCCGCGGGGGCTATTTTATTTCACCCCAACCCTCTAGACGCTCCTTATGGAGCGCCCAGCGAGCTTTCCCCTATCCTCCACCTGGGGACGCGTTCTCCAGGGATCAGGCTCCCCCGAGAAGCCGTTGTTTAAATACTGCTATAACAAAACCAAACGTTTGTCTCATAAAAATAATGCATCGAATATATCTCGTTATCTACTGTAAAAATTTGACGATCGTACATAAAACCTGCAAAATTATGCCAGAATGTTTCACACCAAAAGCCTCAATACGCATATGTTCATAATTTTGGCGGTAGATGTAATACACCTACAATAATCCAGCTCTAATATTTAGGCTATTTATTACCTTGAATGTAAAAAATATTTTTACATTAATATAAATTCACATATAATTCACACAATGTTTATATATAACCGTGTAGGGGCGGTGTGAGAATATCTACCATCGTCCTGTTGGTAAGGCAATAGATAGAAACTGAAACAAAAGACAGACAGCAGCATCTTCCCGTTAACAACTCAAAATTATAATGATTTCTTAAATTTACGCGAACACTACACATTGAATAAATTTATTATTTACGGATTTTATCGCGTTTAATAACTTTAATTTATTTTTACTATCCAGACGTTTCGGGTGCTTTACAGCACCCATGGTCACGGGGGGACTGAGATGTTTGACGTCCCAATGTCATAGTTAGTCCGGCTACCTTCAGTTTTTTAATATTAATTCTTGAACATGTTCACAGACTGCAGACTACCGATGCTCCGGGAAGTCTGCAGTCTGCGAACATGTTCAAGATCGTCCCCACCATTACATTTGATTTGATAAACCACAAAACTCGCAAAAAAACACTGATTCCTACCAAGGATGATACGCGAGGCTATTGAAATTAAAAAACATCCAAATTTCAAAAGAGAAGATGGATGGGTGTTGCCATCTGCTTGGGATCCTATTTTCAACAAAATTAAACCCAAACCCAAGCATACCACTGCAAGACTTAATGATACTGTAAGCTTGTTTTGCGTAAATCGGACCAAAAATTAATATTCAAAAACTGAAGGTAGCCGGACTAACAATGACATTGGGACTGTAAAGCACCCGAAACGTCGGGATAATGATAATAAATTAAAGTAATTAAACGCGATAAAATCCGTAAATAAAAGTTTTATTTAACTCAAAATTATAAAAAACTGCGGTTGCAAACCCGCCTGTCATGCGTGGCAAAAATGGCAATATCCTATTTATAAGGCATCCCCTATGGAGGAAGTTATGTTCAGCACTTTTATGTGCTGTAATTGATTATTTGATGCTTCGTCTCGTATAGTAACAACGAGAATAAAAATCTTTTTCTAAAGTTAAACAAATCTTCCTATCTTGGTCCCTGGGTGACAACACATTTGTATTTTTATTCTTATTTAACGATATGGTGTCTACGTGACACAACGTCCAATTATTACTGTTGGACTTTGTGTTCATTTTTATATTCATCACTATACGAAGTAACAAAATCTTATTGAAGAAGCCAATTCAATGCAGGTCCTCCTACTTAACATACTCCGTCTCCTTCACTTACACCTAACGTTTAGTGTAATTTGCACGGACAGTCGATGTTCAATTCAAATACAAACAACTTCTGAATTTTAACATGGATTCTGAAAGTAGAATCAAATCCATTTACACAAACATTTCAAAATAAAATTGTCCCGTTTAAAAATAACAATTCGTTGCAGTTGAAAAAAAAACGGTTTAAGCAATATGGCCAGCGAGTTGCCCCGTGGCAACGTGCATAACAACATAATTTTTTGACATTTGACTATGTTAAATTTACATTGTCAACAGAAAACAGAGATTATGATATTTTAAAACTCCAGCATATCAGATATTTATATATGTGGTGGTTATTTAATGTATTAAAGATGAAATTTTGATATCATTTGACCACTTAAAAAAATATTTTTTACTAAATGACTTTAAAATAAAACAGCTAAATAGCCCACCGACATAAAAGAAAGAAAGTTGATATAAAAATAAAACAGCCTGCAGTTTACTTCAAAAAGATAATTTGCATGAAAATTATGACAGAACACGAGCAAGCCACCGGAGCTTTATTGTATCGCGCCAGCGAATATTGCTCGACAGTTGCCGGCAGAGCGGAAGCATTAAGGATCTATACGAACTAGGATACTCCATGTGCATTACACTGGCTTGAATTTTATCGTTTTCCACAAACCCCAACTGGAAATACGCAATACACTTTATGTAAGGACCGTCACACACGTTGTAGAAACTGTGATACTTATAACATTTTATTCAAAATAAAATAAACGAGTATATTAATTAAATTTTATATATACACACGATTTGTGATGAGGATAATATTGTGCAAATCTTATGTAATCGTTTTTAACAACTCGATATAGTTCACATGATCTAAGTGGTCATATTTTCCATCTCTAGCTCGTTACATACATACGGGTACATTTAATATAGGAATATAGCTTAAGAGTATCTTTATACTGTAGTATTTTAACGTGCATTTTTTATTGCTATTGCAATGATTTAAGCAATTTTATAGTGCACCCAGAGAAAAAAATAGCATAACTGCCTAACATGTTGATCAAGGGATGTGGTACTAGAGAGGAATTCGAGAAAGTTGCAAACCGACTGAAAGCAGGTCATATAGGACTTTCAGTCGAAGAAGCTAAGAATAAAGACCCACTGGAATTCTAAGGGACGTGCTGCAGATCAATACCGATGAAGACATAATCACCGCAATTAGAAACCAAAATAAGAACCTATTGGAATCATTAAAAAGCGATAAGGTGCGATTAGTAATACGTTACCGGAAAAAGACCAGAAATCCGTATACAAACCACGTGGTCCTTCGGGTGTCCCCATCATTATGGAAACGTATACAAGCCGTACAATCCAATAGAGTTAGGGCGCGTACACGTTGACTTACAGCGGGTAGTAGTAGCAAACAAGTCACCACTGGTACAATGTTCTAGGTGTCGTGCATACGGGCACGGTAAAAGACGCTGCAGGGAGTCAGAAGATCAATGTTCCCACTGTGAAGGCTCACACGTTAAAACTGAATGTACAGCGTATATTGCTGGGAAAGCACCTTCTTGCATCAACTGTCTTAGAGCAAAGTTGGATCACGCAGACCACAACGCGTTTGACAGTGAGTGTCCAGTACGAAGGAAGTGGGATGCTATAGCAAGATCAAGTATGGCATACTGCTAAAGTTGTAGCTAAGAACTGGGGCATTGAGCAAACAAGACAGGTAAAAACAGAAAACAGACCCATCTTCTTTGTGCAAGCAAATCTTCAAAGAAAAGAGCTTGCAACTAACGAACTGATGATTGAGGCCAGAGTGGGATGAGTATCGCTCTAATCCAAGAACAATTTAATTTTTTTTCTTTCTATTAGATACACTACTTGGCAAGTCCACGTTATCCTCACACCACTGCAGTAATCCGTGGCTGCACTTTTGCCGTTCGTGTAATCTAAAATCGATAAAATGCTCTCCGGGAGGCGTGGTACACATCGAGTAATTTCCGACGCAGATCTAAAAAATCGTACTCAACTCTATACTATCAAAGACAAGAATATTAATCCAATATTCTATTTTACCAAAAATTATACCGTAAGTAAAAGATTCATACGACTGGATTGTTACTTATTGCACGCCTTATAACGCGAAGCAGTCAAGAAATTTTGTGGTCTAAAAATGCCTCTATCATAACCACATTGCACTTATATAATATTATGAGTAGCCGTATATCAAGAGAAAACTGTAATTAACCCATCTTTAAATTTCTCAAAAATCGTTTTACCTATACTTTTACTTTTAAGATTTTCAAAAAAAATTTAATCCATTTTTAGCTCTTAAGCTTAAAGTACACCAAATTAAAGTTTTAAAAAATTTTACGTGGACATCCGCATGTCTGTAAGCTGATTTTGTATGTGGTTACGATAACTCTCGAAAAAGTTTTCGTATCGAGTTCGGTTTTTTATTAGCTTCAGAAATACAGCAACTAGTTCCCTACTTCATATCAATTTTCTAGTACGCGTAGTTTGTTAATGAAATGATTATTTTTTTATAAATGTACCTCTACCTAATCAGTTCCATTTGATTTTAATTTTGATTTTTTTTAATTCTTTTTTAAATTTAGGGACTTAGGTTATTTTAAACATGTCAGTCCCATTGTACCTAATAACTAAATAACAAACTACAATTTAATTATTATTAGGTGATTAAATTATTATTATTTTATTGATTTAATTATTATTATTTATTTTATTTTAATTTTGATTTTGATAACGTAACTTTTTTAGCCCTTGATAGACAAATGAAAAATGTACCATACAGCATATATCGATTTTATACTTTGTGAAATCGATTTTTTTTTGGTAAACTTATTGCACGCGTCATAACGAGAAGCGGTTGAGTTATTTCTCTCACATGAAAACGATAGCGCCACTTCATCCAGTTAAAATAACATAAAGCAATCGCTTATTTATTACTTTTTTCCCTGTAGGTGGCACTAATAGGGCGCTAAATTTAAAACACGTAAATAATTTATTTTAACAGTCAAGAATATCTATATCTCAATTATTATTTTTTTTTTCATAAAAATAAAATGAATGTTACTTTTAGATTTCGTGCTACAACTATCGCTTAACGTAGGTACCGTTCCAGATAGTTTAAATTGAATGTCAAAAACACAAAACTTGTCACTTACTAACCGATCACTCTGCTACAAACTTCTGCTATTTTGTAAAACACACCTGGCCAACATTACAACATAAACCTCGTATACAATTCTTACTTACTTGTAACATAGTATAGAAAAAAAGAAATTGTATTTACATTTCATTTATCTTTTAATGATCTAAATGATCATGATCATTTGGTTTTTTTGTCAAGTTTTAATAGCTTTCGTTATTATTATATATAATATTCAAGAATTTTAATCACTGTCATATTTTTCTTTACAATAAGCGCGCAATAATTATCACTTACCAATATAATAGAATATTGATGTTACAATATACTTTTTTCCACGAAATTGCCGTTAAATCACCGTTCATCATGTTATAACATAATATTATCTGTCATAAAAATACAATGCATTAAATCATTCTCATCTATAAGTTAGCTGAGAGCGAGCTGGATTAGCAAATAAACTTTAATCGTATGCGGATTATAGACTGATCGTATTTGCATGGAAAAATACGTTGGCGAATAATGTTTTAAAATATCAACTAATTGCGTTTATTAACATGTGAAGAGCAAAAGATGTATATGATTAAATATAAAAAATTCCATAATAACAATAATAAAAATATCCTAATTACAATTTCAATATTTTACCCGCGTAATACGGACAGATGGATTTCATATTAAACGCAATTTCAATTTCCATCCAAAGCATCTTGACTGAAATGGAGAGAATTCTGGTTATAAAGTTACGCAACGTTTATAAGTACTAACAGTTTAGAAGCAGCAAGTATCTCTAAGGGAGCGAGGCGCCTGTGATGCCGGCCAAACGTGACCTGCATACTTACTGCTCCCTGCGGCCAGACCACCGATATTTGCTTTTTTTATTACCGCATCCATATTTCAACAGGAATACCCTCAACAATATTTGGGAGTACTCAGAGCACTAATGCGTGCGTGGTAGGAAAGATGATTCAAACCCCTATTCAATATTCTCAACGAAACGCAGAAAACTCACAATTGAAATGTTAATAGTAACAGACCGAAAGTGTTTTGAAAATAATATCTTTAATATATCTTTAAACTTTGTTGCTAATCCAAATACATAAAGAGTTTGATACATATATATATATATATATATATATATATATATATATATATATATATATATATATATATATATATATATATATATATATATATATATATATATATATATATATATATATATATATATATATATGCCGGTAGTTGTTGGGAGCACTATGCTCGAAGTTGTTGACGAGTACGTTTACCTGGGACAAATAGTCCGACTAGGTAAGTCCAACTTCGACCGAGAGGTCAATCGACGGATTCAACTCGGCTGGGCAGCGTTCGGGAAATTACGACATATCTTTTCGTCAGGTATACCTCAATCTCTAAAAACTAGATTGTACAACCAGTGCGTGTTGCCAGTGATGACTTATGGATCTGAGACGTGGTCCTTCACTGCTGGCCGTATAAGGACGCTTAAGGTCGCTCAGCGAGCTATGGAGAGGGCTATGCTCGGAGTTTCTCTGCGTGATAGACTCAGAAATGAGGATATCCGCAGTAAAACCAGAGTGACCGACATAGCCCAACGGATTAGTAAGCTGAAGTGGCAATGGGCCGGCCATATAGCTCGAAGAACCGATAACCGATGGGGAAGAAAGGTTCTCGAGTGGCAGCCTCGTACCGGTAGGCGTAGTGTAGGGCGACCCCCCACTAGATGGAGTGACGACCTGGTAAGACATGCAGGAAGTCGATGGATGCAGGTGGCTCAGGACCGTGCTTTGTGGCATTACTTGGGGGAGGCCTATGTTCAGCAGTGGACTTGTGAAAGGCTGTAATGATGATGATGATGATGATATATATATATATATATATATATATATATATATATATATATATATATATATATATATATATATATATATATATATATATATATATATATATATATATATATATATAACGGGTGGGCCAGAAAGGAGTACGATTTTTAAAAAACACTCTTGCGTTTGACGCTTTAGAGAGGGGACTGCGCGGGTGGTGGGGTGAAGTAGCTCGGTTCTCGGAAATTTAGTTGCGATGGATCACTTCACGGGAGCGCAACGTGCTTTCTGCGTTAAACATTATTATAAAAATCACGATTCGTGCACTATTGTTCGGCGTTTATTTCGACGTGAGTTTCGATAACATGACCTAAATCAGTGTCCGAAGGAAAGCGTGATTCGATCGTGGGTCAGAAAGTTCGAAGCTACTGGTTCAACTCTCAAACAGAAGCCTGCGGGACGCCCAAGGTTAACAAGAACGAAAGACACAATTGAACAAGTTAGAGCTTCAGTTCAACGTAATCCTGTTCTATCGACTCGAAAGCGTTCAGCCGAACTTGTGGTGTCCAGAACATCTTTGCGTCGCATTTTGTTGAAAGATCTGAAATTGCATCCGTATAAAATTCAACTTGTGCAGGAATTACAGCCAAATGATCCAATTTTAAGGAGAGCTTTTGTTGAAACGATGCTGGAACGCTTTCGGAGTTTCAACAATATTCTGTTTTCCGACGAAGCCCATTTTCACATAAATGGGCAGGTGAATAAACAGAATTGCCATTATTGGGCTGCATAGAACCCACTTGCAAAACATCAAAAGCCTCTACATTCGCCGAAAGTAACCGTTTGGGCGGCCATGTCAGCGCACGGAATTATCGGATCCCACTTCTTCGAAAATCGACAAGGCCAATCTGTCACTGTAAATTCTGACCGATACATAGCCATGTTAAGAGATTTTTTCTTTCCACAACTGCAACAATTTGAATCCTATAATCGTGCGACATGGTTTCAACAACATGGCGCGACATGCCACACAGCTAATGCCTCTTTGTCGGTCGTAAACGAGATGTTTGATGAGAAACTGATATCGCGCCGAGGTCACATTGAATGGCTCCTAGAAGTCCGGATCTTACACCACCGGACTTTTTTTTTGTGGGGATACCTAAAAAGTAGAGTCTACTCCAATAACCTAGCCACAATTGACCAGTTGAAGACCAATATCCGGAAAGAAATGGCAGATATTCCCCGTGCAATGTGCCAGCGAGTTTTTACCAATTTGAGGTTCAGATTCGAAGAATGTTTGCAGCGCGATGGTGCACATCTGGATGATGTTATTTTTAAGAAATAAATTTCCCAGATGTAAGATTTTGTAGAAATAAAAATTTGTATGTGAATTGTACTTAGTTTTTTTTAATGATTTTTTCAAATTCGCAATTCTTTCTGGACCATCCTGTATATATATATATATATATATATATATATATATATATATATATATATATATATATATATATATATATATATACTATATTATTTTTGGAAATCTGGCTGCATGAATTTTGAAAGTGGAGTATGTAAGCTTTATTAATCTAAACTTAAATTTAATTACATACAAACTACATCGATGATGTTGAACAGCTGCCCATGGAACCTTTCAATCTCACTCAAAATCTCAAGTACACCGTAAAGGATCCTGTTAAATTCTGCAATTAAACGCAAAGATATTCGTAAAACGAATTACATACAATGTGTGATGTGAGCGCAAATACATAGTTATATAAGAAATCGTTGTGTTAAATTTTTTGTCAACACTCAACATGATTGAAAAAGAAGACGAAGAAGAAAACATAAAAGTAAAACAGAAATTGTAAGAGCGGCCATTTGGCTTAAAAGATTGATCATAATAGATGCTACGAAATAATTACTTTAACTTATAATTACGGTATTAAACTGCTATCGACATAACGAGTCTAAGAAAAAAGCTGTCTGTCGTAGGATTTTCTTTCATAGGATAAGGGTGACTGAAAAGGAGCCAGGGCGCAAGGTCCTCTTGAAAAGGAACCCAGTCGGTCTTAAACGTTCAACTAAGAAACAGAAGGGAGGAATCGAGGCTTCTCTCGATCCGGCCTCCTATCACGCCTACGATGGGCTCGGGAACAACGTATGTGATCTCCGCAACGGAGTAACACACAAGGGCGATAACCGCTTCCTTTTCAGAAAATAGGTTCAGGCGGGGATTACGGGTCTTCCGAAGTCGTTCCGGTCCCAACGTCTTAATACTTCGATGTGGACTGTATAATTTTGAGGGATGAATTTCTTGGGAATAAAGCAGCAATTATCTTCAAACCGTTCCGTGAGAGAGTAATCACTTTTCCCTATCACTTCCCTACACTTTTTCTTCTTATTGACTGCTGGTTTTGCACTTTTTCCAGAAATAATCCTGAAGGATTCCCGAACTTCCCCGAAGGATTCCCGAACGAATTGCAACCCAGTTTGTCGTCTGATTGCACCGAGATGCAATACAGGTATCGGGCCTCGGGGTAAACCCCATTGCCCGGACGATCCTCATGCCCCATTACTATGGGGCAGTCCTTTACTTCACCTATTATTGTAGGTAGCTTCTTTCTGTAGCCGGAGTATCCGCGAATTGCAAGAAAACTCGTTTACTGAGCTACCCCTGAGCTATACGCGAAAGTGAGCCGCGCTATTTACGCGCTCGCGCAACTTAATTACATCAATTTGTACTATCACTCTCTCACGGTTTTCTCAATTATTTATTTTGTATAAGACATACATTTATACAATTTACTTATAAAGATAGCACAAAAATATCTTTACTACGATATACGTTACATTTTTATATCACAAAAAACCTTTTATTTATTTAACAAAATATGCCTATTTTACTCACATTGAACAAGTTGAAATTTCTTAAATATTTAACATAGAAAGTTAAAACAATGTTTTCCAGTTGAAATTATACATATCTTAACTAATACAACAGTTTAATTTACATTTTCTCTATACATTTCACTATAAAAACACTTTTAAATTTCTTATACAAAACTATCATTATTTCACTTTTTCACAGGAATTTTCACATAAAATAACACAGAATTCACCTTTTTTGCACGTAAAATCAATCTGAAATGTTTTACAAGTCATTACATACATAAATCGCTGAAATTGCAAATATTTAAATTTCACATATTTGGCCTCCTAAGTACGTGGCTAGCGTGCGTCTATGAGCTCACACTATTTGAACAACTAACTTTTGCACGGCTATCGACTATCAGTAAAAATGGAAAGTCTAATATCAACAATACTAGGTGAATAAATGCTTTTACACAATTCTCTAACGTTGAAAACTATTTCTAATCAGATTCTTATCAGTTATCATGTCTCTTATCAGATAACATAGACAATTATTTCATAAATCAATACATTGAAAATAGGCATTTGTTTTCATACAAAACATATCAAACTCATATAAGACAATACTTATGCAATCAATTTCCATTAATTCTACTTATGCACAGCGATTATCTCGACCAGGGAACAAATCCGGTCTCTAACTTTATTTTAATATTTCTTTAAATTAAGACGATTTCAACCGGGGAACAAATCCGGTAACATAATTTATATCTTAATAATTCCCTATATGAATTTATTAAGAAAATATTACTAGGAAAACGACAAACTATTCCGGCCTGGGAGTCGAACCCAAGACCTTCATATCATTAATTCGATATTTCTTTAAGATTCAACTAAGCATTTTCTTATTAGTATATTGTTGCTCGATAATTTGCTTTTTAGAAGCTATTCGTAATCGGTTAACTAATAAATTGAAATATTCTTATAGGCGCGTCGCCAACAGTCACAAACGAGCACACCTGATAGTAAGTCGATACTGTGGCCAGCATAGATATCTACTTTTAACCTCGATTATAAATCAAAATGCAGATACGTTGTCATCCTTGAGGACTAAGGTGAAATTTGAGGAGGTGAAGAAAGTGAAGGATTCCAGTAAAACGGGTCTCCAGTTCTCTGTACCCACTATACGAATACAGCAGCATTAAGCTGCTATTTTACTTTGGGATTCTGCGAGAGCGTTGTCCTTCCCCAGTCGAGTCGACCCCTTCATGCTACAACCATAATAGCTGAAGCGTGGCTCTACCACGTATATATATATATATATATATATATATATATATATATATATATAAAGCTAAAATAAAAGTGTCCCAAAAAACTCACTTTCACTTCAAAAAACTATTTGAGCAATAACTAATTGAGCAATTAAGTGAAAAACTGTTAAGTAAATATTATATTTCTGTAGCGCACGCTGCTAAGGAAGAAGGAATATCATCCTTTAAGTAATTTTAGCGAAGTAAAATTCAACCAAGTACTGTTTAAATCTTTAGCCATCCACATTTTGAAGTAAGGACAAAAGTTTTACAATTTTGTGTCTTATTTGTTTTGTTCAGCGTTAAATAACGGCAGCAATTACATCGTAACAAAAAGGCGCACTAGCGCCTCAAATAAAATAGTGATCGTAGTATAGTAGTCAATCGACCAACCACATCATCCACTTGCCTTCAAATGGACTGTATGCTCGTTTGTA
The DNA here is from genome assembly GCA_036936625.1 of Parnassius smintheus behrii. Taxonomy (NCBI): domain Eukaryota; kingdom Metazoa; phylum Arthropoda; class Insecta; order Lepidoptera; family Papilionidae; genus Parnassius; species Parnassius smintheus. Next base: position 40,243,400 of record JAUPFT010000016.1, read on the forward strand.
CACTTATTCAAAATAACTAACACTGTATAGAATTAAAAATCGAAAATAATATTTTTACTTGGCAAAGTACATGGACTGGTATTTAAAAAATATTGTGGAAATATACAGCACGGTTATTTTTAAAAGACAATGGCGGTTGGCCTATTTAAAACACATCACATCATACATATCATTCTCCTCTTATTATTTGAGACGTATGTTACAAAGCATGTTATTTTGAATGACTATTTCATTGTTAAAATGTCGATGCAATCAATATCATCATAATCACACATAAAATCACAAAGACAGTACTGAACCACCTGCAATCATCACAGTCCTGCATATCCTACCAGATTGTCGTTTGCAGGTAAGATACAATCCAGAACCTTCCTTTTCCATCGATTGTCGATCCTTCGAACTATAAGAACATTAGCTTAGTGATGGTTTGGGATTTGCCGATTACCCTGGTTCTACTGCGAAAATCTTCGTCACGGAAATATAGTACTCATAAAAGAACTCAAGTATCTTTAAAGAAAATTAAAATGGTTAAGGGTTGATTTTTCAAACCAGTAAAAGCCATTCGTCTAATTTATTAGTAATTAAAGTGAAAAAAAAACTACTATACTCATAAAACTATAATTTTATAAAACTTATGTATATTATTATAATTTTCATTACAGCTTTTCACTGGAACATAGGCCTCCCCCAAAGAAGGTGATTCGATATCCCTATAAAATGTGGCGAGGGATGAAATCGGGCGCTATAACAAAAGCCAAAAACATTCTAATAAAACTGATTTTCATTATTACATCGAAAATTTATCACCATTATATGATTGAATAAAACTATTATTTACGGATTTTATCGCGTTTAATTACTTTAATTTATTTTTATTATTATCCCGACGTTTCGGGTGCTTTACAGCACCCATGGTCACGGGGGGGACTGAGATGTTTGACGTCCCAATGTCATTGTTAGTCCGGCTACCTTCAGTTTTTGAATATTAATTTTTGGTCCGATTTACGCAAAACGAACTTACAGTATCTTGAAATCTTGCAGTGGTATGCTTGGGTTTGGGTTTAATTTTGTTAATTATAGGGTCCCATGCAGATGGCAGCACCCAACCATCTTCTCTATTGAAATTAGGATGTTTTTTAATTTCAATAGCCTCACGTATCATCCTTGGTAGGAATCGGTGTTCTTTTGCGAGGACTTGTGGTTTATCAAATCTGATGTAATGGTGGGGAAGATCTTGAACATGTTCACAGACTGCAGACTTCCCGGAGCGTCGATGCTTCACGTCAGCTATATGTTCTTTCACGCGGGTTTTTATGGATCTTTTTGTTTGACCTATGTAAGAGAGACCACATTCACAATCAATCTTGTACACTTCTGCATCCTGTAGAGGGATATTACACTTGACGGATGGTAAAAATTTACTAATCTTCTTCGGCGGCTTGTAGTATGCTTTAATGGAAGCTCGCTTCAAGATGTAGCCAACCTTGTCTGTGACTCCTCTGACATATGGTAGTACAGCAGGCACACGCTCGACTGTGGCCGGCTTCACTCTGTCACTGTGACTTAGACGCGGGATCCGAAGCTTGTTGTCTTGCAATACTTGCTTGACATGCTGAAGTTCGGCGGCCAGATGTTTTCTGTCACAGATCCCTCGTGCTCTCTGTAACAAATATTTACCCACGGTAGCTAACTGTGAAGGATGATGGTGAGATTCACCATTTGAATATCGGTTGGTATGGGTCTTTTTTCTATACACAGTGTGACCAATAGTGTTATCAGGATTTCGAATGACTTAAACATCTAGGAAAGCTAAAGAATTATTTGCCTCTAACTCCATTGTGAATTGTTTTTTAGAGTTTATAGAGTTAAGGTGGTCTAAAAATGCAGTTACTTTGTCAGATGGTAAAATTGTGAAAGTGTCGTCTACGTACCGCTTGTAGAATCTTGGATTTACAGGAGCAGTAAGAAGGGCTTTCTCCTCGAAGTCCTCCATGAATATGTCGGCGACTATGGGAGATACAGGTGGGTGAGCCCTCCAATACAAACTACAAATAATCCTCCCAGAACTTTGAAAATTTATTTTTATTTGTTTAAACTTATGTACGTGTTCACAATGTTTATTTAGATATAAAGAAATAAAATACAGAATTATTTATTAAGTCTTTTATTTTAACATTTCAGTGTAAATTTACAAGTGCAAGCAAATTCTTTCCTTCTAGGCGCAAAACATCAATTTCTTTTAAATATTGCCACAGCCATTGAAGCCTTTATAATTACAATCTAATTTTTTATCGAGGGAACTGGTGGTTCTTTGCACATAGGTCAAATATTCAATTCAATTGATGTAAAAAAAATCTCAAATTTTTCTCTTTGCAGTTTCTATGGTTTGTGCTTGTTGCTCCCCCATTTACCAAATATGCAGCAATATTCAAAGCTTAAGCTATTTAAGCGGAGTGCTCCTAGGCAGTTTTTAACCTGCAACTAATATAAAATTTATTTAAAAAAAGTAATAATGAGTTGATAAACATAGTAGCATTTTATTTAACATTGTGTGAGTATTGCAAAGGTCCTTTTTAGATACAATCACTCACTAAGGGTTAACTTTTCAATGGTCACATATAAGTTATTCATAAAATAAAATCCAACATAAACAAATGAGAATTACAATTGAATTAATAAAATAGTTCAATTGTTTGACTTCACATCAGCTTGTAAACAATCTACTATTGTACCTGGCAGATTAGCATTCATATTCTACTTTTTTGGTCGCCTGTTTAGATATTAGATATGGCTATATTTTTAGATATTCTACAATCTGTCGAAATGTCCATTAATAAACACAGGATAATATAGATAGATGTATCTTAATGGCTACTTTAATTTGCTTGTTTGTATAATAATAAAAATATGTGAGAAAAGTATTAATGAATATTTCCCTATATTGATATTCATTGTGTCAATCCTCATTATTTTCACCAGTTCCAGAAGTAGATTGCATGGGCATTTCTGCATGTATCAAAATATATATTATTATCAGGAATACTGAAGCTATACCATCAGATTTGCATGAATTAGATATGGGGTAATATTCTATTCTGACTAAAATAAATCTCACTTTGTACATTCATAATGTGCGCCTTAAATGATCATGCATATGAAAGAGAATTGTCAGGAGTTTAGTCAAGTCAGTCACACACCATTTAATGTCACTGCTACCAGTTATGTCTAGTGCAATAAAACAATTTATTAAAAGTCGAAATGCCATCTTATGTTTTTAAACATTGTAAAAATTATTATGCAAGTGTGGGGTTAAAAATGTATCATTTAATATAACTACTTTTATCACATTTCATTTAGTTGATTTTAATTAAATTTCAGGTGCTTTCCAGCTATTAAAAGCTGAACATACTCTGGGTGTACTGACATTGGGACGCCAATCACCTCAGTCCCCCATAACCATGCTGTAAAGCACCTGAAACGTCGGGAATTAAAATCAACGAACTTTAACGCGATAAGATCTGTATAAGTAGTTTTATTCAATGTGTAGTGTTCGAGTAAATATAAGGAATCATAAAGTATCATTTACTTAAAACACTAAATCTGTATTTAATAAAAGTCATCTAGTGTAACACACAAAATATTCAATCAAATAAATATATCTGAATATACCTTCTCTCAAAAATATCACTTACCATCTCTCACCTCCATTATTTTAATATTTTATAAATTAGATGGCATCATGGGCATCAGAATACCTATAAATAAAAATGACATATTAATGAGGCACATTACAATAGTGGGTTATGTAAGGTATTGCATTATTTACTAATTGCAACTACAAAGTTGTACTTGTAAGTGTTGACAGTGATGCCATACGGATCTGAGATGTGGTTTACTGCTGGTCGTATAAGGAAGCTCAAGGTCGCTTAGAGTGCTATGGAGTGAGCTGTGCTCAGAGATTTACCACATGATAAACTTAGAATGAGGGTATTTGCATGGTAGAACCAGAGTAAGTGACATAGCGGATTAATAATCTGAAGTTGCAATGGACTGTCAATACAGCTCGAAGAACCGAATTCAACCAATGGAGAAGAAAGGTTCTCAAGTGGCAACCTTGTGCCGGTAGCCAAAGTGTATACAGGAAGTCGATAGACGCTGGTGACTCAGGACTGTGCTTTTTGGTATTCCTTGGGGGAGGCCAACGTTCAGTTATGGACTTATAAAGGGCTGTAATGATGATGATAAAGTAAGTTTTGTTAACAGTAGAATAAAAGGAAACAAAATCACTAAAAGCAAAACAATTTTTTATAAAACTTACTTACTTACTTACTTATCGTCACGCACAATGGAGTAGGGTAGCCAAAGAGAACAGATCGCCAAGTGTCACGATCCTTACATACTTCTTTCGCTTCTTTCAGGTTCATTAACTTCTTCATACATGCACGTCTATGTATATATGGAGTTAGAGGCAAACAATTCCTTAGCTTTTCTAGATGTGTTAGTAATTCGGAATCCTGATAACACCTTGAGCCATACTGTGTATAGAAAAAAGACCCATACAGATAGATATTTAAACGGTGATTCTCACCACCATCCTTCACAGTTAGCTACCGTGGGTAAATCTTTGTTTCAGAGAGCACGAGGGATTTGTGACAGTAAACACCTGGCTGCCGAGCTCCAACATGTCAAGCAAGTTTTGCATGACAACAAGCTTCGGGTCCCACGCCTACGTCACAGAGAACGAGTGAAGCCGGCCACAGTCGAGCGTGTACCTGCTGTACTGCCATATGTTAGAGGAGTCACTGACAAGATTGGCTACATCTTGAAGCGCGCTTCCATCAAAACATACTTCAAGCCGCCGAAGAAGATTGGTCAGTTTTTACCATCAGTCAAGTGTAACGTCCCTCTGCAAGATGCAGGAGTGTACAAGCTTGATTGTGAATGTGGTCTCTCCTACATAGGACAAACTAAAAGATCAATTAAAACCCGCGTCAAAGAACATATAGCTGATGTGAAGAATCGACGCTCCGGGAAGTCTGCAGTCTGTGAACATGTACAAGATCGCCCCCGTCACTACATCAGATTTGATAGACCACAAATCCTCGCTAAAGAACACCGATTCCTTCCAAGGGTGATTCGCGAGGCTATTGAAATCAAAAAACATCCTAATTTCAATAGAGAAGATGGCTGGGTGCTACCATCTGCTTGGGATCCTATAATAAATAAAATTAAATCCTAACCCAAGCATACAACTGCAAGACTCCATGATACCATAAGCTCATACTGTGTAGATCGGAACAAAAGTTAAATTTTTAATCTATGGTAACCGCGGTTAACTATGACAGCTGGACGTTGAACATCTCAGTCCTTCCCGTGACCATGGGTGCTGTAAAGCTCTCGAAACGTCGGGTAAAAAAGTTAAATATACGCGATAAATTCCGTTAAAACTAGTATTATTACATGTTTTAGTCAGTGTGGATATATTTATATACTGCTAGTGTAGTTGATCTTGATTTTCTAAAGCCGTTTTGGCTGTCATCAAGAATATTGTATTTTTCTAAAAAATCATACAATCTGATACACATGGCTTTTTCAAACACTTTCACAAATATGAGTAATAGGGCTATAGGCCTATAATTACTAGGAGTGTAAGTGGCACATATTTAGGAAATGTATTTGTACTATTGTATGTAAATAAGTTTTACCTTATAATATATTCTGGTGAAACTGGGAGTTGCTGTCCATTAATTGAGCACAAATGTGGTTTACATGTTTTTTTTTTTATTTTGGGAATAAGAGTTGTCAATGGTCAATCAACATATTCTGAAAAATAAAACGATTATATTAAAAGCAGGATCCTTAATATATTATTATTAACAAGACATCTTAGTGTAACTATATTGCCTTCAAAAAAGGAAAATAAAGATAAAAAGTCGACTATGACTGTTTTATTATACAGGCACTATATCAAAAAATATTCACCACTATTAATGATAATAAGACTTGTTCTTTTCTATTTATAGATAACATCTATTAAACAAGAAACACCAAATGTTATGGCACTAAAGGATATGTTACTAACTAGTTTTGTGTTTTTGTAGTTACTAATATGGAGTTTTTTTTTATTTTTAAATGAAAACAGATAAGATCAGATAATCATATATATTTGGTGGTTATACCTACATGCTGACTTTTTACACAATAATATCAGGGTGATATGCTTGAGAGCAAAGTAGGTATAAATTTATAACATACATAACCGAGTAAATTATAATTTAGTACTGTAATATACATGCTGCAGTATTAACAATTTTTTTGTTTTGTGATATTTATTTTGACAGTATTTAGGTACAAATATAAATGATAGTTTATACTTGTAGTGACATAACTTTCATATTTTGCATTGTAAGAGTTTTTAGACTACTGTATGTACAATATGTATGTATATGACATTACTGGTGTTCATATTAATAAAATTAATGGAAAGTGATAATCAACTCGCCTGCCAAGTTTGAAAACCAAGGCATATACACTATCTTGCGGCAACTGTGACAAAATCTTCCCTAAGTGGCAATCCATGGGGGATGCCTGCAGTCAGCAGCAGGCTTTCATAGGATGTATTAGGAACAATGAATTAAGAAAAAAAAATAGAAAAATTACTGACCGATCGTGATTTCAGCTTCTGTAAACAACGTGAGATATGCATCCTGGTAGGGCAGTTACTTTGATCTTAGATCCTGGTGAATACCAGATTTATTCGGGATGACAAATCGTGGCACAATGTGTCGGTAGCACACATCATCATCGTCAGCCTGCGGCACCCCACTGCTGGAAATAGGCCTCTCAAAAGGCGCGCCACTTAGCCCGATCTTCGGCTACACTCATTCCGTTTCTATTGGTTTCTAATAGCCACCTTGCACAAATCGTTGCTCCATCTGGTCAGGAGGCGTCCTACACTACGTTTGCCTAGACGCGGTCTCTTATATATATATATATATATAGAGAGAGAGAGAGAGAGAGAGAGAGAGAGAGAGAGCGGATATATAACAATAAATAGCACACATGCAACTTATTTTATATAAGTTCTTGAACTTAACCATTGAATTTTTTACTTAATTATCCTTTATATCGTCGGTGTAATGGCCGCGGTAGACGTGGGCGTTATTTCACGTCACTAGATACAGTAACTGGCTACGCGGCATGTAACCGAATCACTAGTTTCGAGTCATATTAGAACTAGTGATTTTTGTAAATGCGTTACTTATTACTGTTAACCGTGATTATTGCGAGAGTCGACTGTCGGCCGGTCAAACGCAAAGCGCACATGTGGCATACAACAATAAACAAAACAGCGTTTGTAACAGTATTATTGTACTTTTAATTTTCATACGTAAGACTATATACATAGACAGTAAAATAGAGTAATCTCTGTTTGTAAATAATTTCAACGGTCGATTCCGGGAAGCGGGAGTCACATTGAACTTAACAAAACAAAAAATTTCAATGTTTATAATATTATAAAACTTAAAAGTGTGTGTAAATAGCCAAACAAACAAACAAATTAATTGTACAGTGTAAATAAAAGTGCAAAAACAAATGATAGTGAAAACGTTGAAAAAGTGTAAATAAACTGTAAATATCAATAATCATTGTATAAACAATCAAATTGACTTGCCTGCATTAATAATTTTATGAAAATCTTAGTGTCATAGTAAAACAAATCAATCATAAATACATTTAATGCAGTCAGTCCTAAACCTGAATAAAGTATGAAGGGAAGTTAATTTATTGATTTAACAGTATACAGTTACTGTACATATAGCTACAAGTACAGATTGTGATTAAATTTGTTTTCGTTTCGTGTGTAACTGTATAGCTGGTGGTGATATTTATGCAAACAATCACAGTAGCCGAACAAAAATAGCCAGTTACAAAAATCACTAGTTTTGAAACATGTGACGCCGACCAAGTCACTGGTTCCGTTACGTTTCTTGAAAATGACGTAAAGACCCACGTCTAGGCCGCGGTGCTTGCCGCGTCACGTGGTGTGGTGTGGACAGAAACGTCAAAACAAACGTCAATCTAAGGGTATGTTCCGAAATACAACACAGAGGGTGCGTTTGGCAGAAAAAAGCGCTAGCAAGCGCTTACTAGCGCTAAAATAGTTTTCGTCCAGGACACAATTGTTACTTCAGTAGCGCTGACACAATCCACCATTTTGCTTATTTAATTTGTTTGTTTTGAAGTAGAGTTTATAAGTTGTTTTTTGCAATATTAGTTTTAAGTAATATAATGACATGAATAGACATGTACATGTTATTAAAAATTCATGATTTGTAAGTTTTTAATATGAATACTTCACAAACATATATTTAAATTAGGTTAGTTTCCCCGGTTAAAACTAACATCGTGTCCTAGAGGAAAATAGCCACTTACTATTTGACAGCGCTTACCGCTTACGATCGCCATTTTGCTTACAAGCGCTTGCTAGCGCTTGTTTCTGCCAAACGCACCCAGAGTACTGTCCAATGCAAATGACGTCATGAATCGACGCTATACTGGTGATTCGTTCAAAAACATTGGACAGTATATGACGTCATACTTTTGCGCCATTTGGAAAAGTGTTGGCGATTATTTTGTCATTTTGTGCTCCAAAAATCATTACATCCTCCTAATAGATAAACCATCAATTATTCTATAATTTTTTGTATTTGAATTAATAGAAACAAATTCTGGAATGCTTCATTCGGCAAACACACAATTAAAAATTGTTTTATTATGGCCAGATATCCGACACAATATGGCAGCGGCACGCTAGTACAATAAAGTGTCAAATGATGACGTCATTTACATTGGACAGTACACTGCGTTGTATTTCGGAACATACCCTAAATCCGTAGCTATATATTTACATACATTTGTAGTCAATAGCTATCAACATCGATTTTTTAGGGCCATAGACATAAGGCTAGGAATATTTGTATAGAGATTACCACCCGTGGTACTTAGTTAAGGGAGTGCGAGGGCCTTCTACCACAAGTATCTTTATACTTAAAAGAAGTCCTCAAACTTGTACTAATTATAAGAAAATGTTGGAAACAATAAACTTTCATTTCACTTTCATTTCATGATACGTATGATTTATACCATTTAATTGAAAAAGTGAAAACATATATTGCAGTTTATGGCAACATGAACGTGCCAATTTACACGAGACAAGATTTATTATTCTTGTTTAAGATACTGTGGTGTTAAAAAAAGTAATACATCCTTGATGCACATTGTCTTGAAAAATCGTGCAAGGAATTAAAATTAAAAGTGCAATAAAACAAAAAATAACAATTTTTAATAAAACTATGACCTAAGCACTATGCTCAATGACCTCAATCGGGTAGATTTTAAGAAGAATATGGATAAAACAAATGTCATGTGTAAAGTCCATGTCACACCTATGACAGTAGTAGTTGGGAGAAATAAGCTCGAAGTTGTTGATGAGTATGTATGAGGACAAATATTCCGTCTAGGTAAGTCCAACTTCAACCAAGAGGTCAATTGTTGAAATCAACAGGGCTGGCGGCTTTCGGGAGATCAGGACACGTCATTTCGTCAGGCATACCTCAAAACCACAAAACTAGATTATACAACCAGTGCGTGCTTCCGGTCATGAATTATGGATTAAGACGTGGTCCTTCACTGTTGGCCGTATGAGGAAGCTCAAAGTTGCTCAGCGAGCTAAGGAGAGATATAGACGCAGTAACTGACAGACAGAGTAACTGACATAGCCCAATGGATTTGTAAGTTAAAGTAGTAATGGGCCGTCTTGAAGAACCGACCAAATAGTGTAGAAATAAGGTTCTAGAGTGACAGCCTCATACTAGCAGGTGAAGAGTGGGGCATCCCTCTAGTGGACTGAGTTTGATAAGACATTCAGGAAATCAGTAGATAAAGGTGGCTTGGGACCGTGCTTTGTGGCGTTCGTTGGGGGAGGACCATTTTCAGCAGTGGATATATGAAGGGCTGTAATTATGATGATGAATGTTGTGGGATTGAAACAGCTGAAAGAAATAAACCGTACATTTATAAAGAACACAATAATTTTAGAATATAAAAAAAAATTAACGCCATATGTATAGCTCTTACCCCTTACGTGATTCTTATCCTAACATTCGTTTGAATCATGGAATGATTTGAAATCATCATACATAGGTATATAAAACAAGTAGAATGAATAACACGTAGTACCACATTGACAAAACACAACAACCTGCACCCCAAGTCTGAAGTAGAAAAGTTAACAATCAAGAGAAAATACGGAGGTAGAGGATTAATAGATATCCATCACCTTTTGTAGAAGCAGATCTACATCTTAAAACATTATTTCATACTAAGTAGCAAACGACTGATATACTCAAATCTATAACACACATTGACAAAAACTACGCACCACTAAATCTTGAAGCAAATACCTACATATCTAGGAAAACCGAGCAATAGAGGTCCACAGAAAAAGAAAATAGTAAACTGGAAGAAAAAATAACTACGTGGTTGACTTCCACATGACTTAAGTCAACACCACATGGGCGCAAAAGCTTAGCTTAGCAGAAAAAGAAGGACTTTTAGTAGGAAACAAGTAATAAACAGAAAACAACTATGGAAAGCATATTATCAAAAATCCTACAGTTACAAACGATGAATGCCGCAAGTGAAACAGCTAACCAGAAACAATAAAACACATAGCCGGAGCATGTACAAGCCACACACAAATACACGCACAGATTACACTCACAGACATAATCATTTCGCAAACATCATACTTACATCAAAAATTGACACTCAAACATAAATTTATTCTAAACACAAACGCTCCGTACTACAAATCCTATACTATTAAACGAGCAATTCTTGTACATATATATATATATATATATATATATATATATATATATATATATATATATATATATATATATATATATATATACCATTTTTTTTAAATTATAGCTGTTCGCACATAATTTAAAAAAAATGGTGGTCACACACTGTTGATATTTTTTTAAATATCAGATTTTCGATATATCCATAAATAAAGTTATATGCAAAACTCCGATATTAATATATTTATATTGATCGATATATCGAAAATCCACTATTTAAAAAATATCAACAGTTTTAGTTGTCGGTAGTTGGAATGATCAGTTGAACTGTCCGTGTGTGGGGTCCATATTAGTTCTAGAAAATAACAGACACAAACTTTACAACGATCGTGCTATACTTACTGACAAACCCATTCAATATAATAGACAAGATATTACTCTACAAGATAAAAATAGCAAAACCACGTACTTATATAGATATTGCAGTAACCAACACTTATAGCATTCAAAAGCAATAAGTAGCAGAGAAAATTTGTGAAACGCTGAGTTAATGGAAGAAATTAAAAGAATATTGAAGCAAGAAAAAGTATACATGGTATCCGTAGACTTATCAACCACTGGAGTTGTCTAAAAAATATTTTCAATAACATAAAACTTTATTTAACATAAAACACATACGTACATAGCTCCACAAAAAGCCGCGATTTTAAATACTCGCAGAATAGTAAGAAAGTTGCTGCAGTTTGAGAAGAACGAAATAGTTAAAAGACCCACAATCGCTATACCTACAACAAACACACATCACACACTGTAATTTACTTGGCTAAAAGTCCGTAAATACTGTTACTTTTGAAAAAAGGTTAAGCAAATTTAAACTTTTCCAGTAATAATAATAATTATGTTTATTTCTTCTCATAAAACGGACCATACATTAATAACATCTACAGGTGCATGCTCATAGCCTAGAATATGTAAGGAGCTGGTGTCTGAGTTAGGTAATAAAAAGCCTTTATTACAAATCACCAGGTGAGATAATCAAGAGCATTATTGGTAATGGAGAGTTACAAGTATCGTAGATCTTATAATAATACTATAATGTATTATTATGATATAAGCGATAATTTAATTAATATAGAACAAAGTAGCTTCTTTACCTCATGTTTGTATGTGTGTGTGTGTGTGTGTGTGTGTGTGTGTGTGTGTGTGTGTGTGTGTGTGCTTGTGTGCTTGTGTGTACGAGCGTGTGTGCGTGGGCGTGTGCGTGTACGTGTGCGCGTGCATATGCGTGAGCATGTGCATGTGTGGGTACAGGTGCGTGTGCGTGTGCGTATGAGTGTGAGTGGGTGTGTCCGTGAGCTTGTGCGTGTATGTGTTTATGTGGGTGTGCGTGGGCGTGCGCGCACGCGTGTGTCAGTAAAATCTGAAAATTAAAAATCGACCCTTAGAGCAATATTACTATAGTTGTGCTATATTAAAGTAGTATCAAAGTATAGAAAACAAAATATTGTAATCATTTGATTGTTTTACATTGCGCTACAGGGAGAATAAAAATAGTACGAAGTCTTCTGTAGAAACGAGGGCAATTATAGTAACCAGCAACCCGAGCTCATAGCCACTGTGGTCCACAAAATAACGGGATGTCTTGATTAGGCTGTAAGCTATTTAAATGTAATGACAAGATTTCCTTCGTCGAAATAAGGCTCAAGAGGAAGAAGAGGAAAATTTAATAGTATAATGGATTTTTGAATTGTACCAGTACACCCACTTCAACCTAATTGAAATAGAGAAAATATTATTAATCGATAATAAAATTGGTCCACAACACCAATTTTCATAATTCATCACTCTTTACATCCAGGTAAATCTCTGTCTCCAATAGCAGTTATACTATAGCGTATATCATCAAACGTAATATCCAAACTCTCGACAGAAGGTTATATCAAAGGTGCGAAAAATCTGCTACTTCTATTGTCAATCTGCCTGCCAAATTAGGTGGTTACGGCAAATTCCAGCAATGGCATCTTATGCGTGGATGAAAAAAATAGACTAACTTAAGGAAACGTATTCAATTTTAAATATGTCCTCGTAAAAATATAATGACTTCCTATATTTACGCGTAAACTACACATTGAAAATTAATTTTACTAATTTATTGCGTTTAGTTTATCTTATATATTTTATTCCCTGCGTGTTGCTTTGACAGCGACTGTGATCATAGGATATCTAAGCATTTGTCGTCATAATTAGCCCTAGTTAAGACGGGCTATCTTCAACTTTCAAATATTAATTTGAAAGTTGTTGATATGATGGTTGATCTATCGACATTGCAGTATCGTAATATTATTTTAATTTCAACAGCCTCAATTGGTGTTCTTTCGCAAGGATTTGTTTTATCGAATTCTTATGTAGTAATAGGGATAATTCTGAACATGTTCACGGAATACTGATATTCGGGAGCATTGATGCTTTATTTCAGCTGTATTATGTTATTTTACATCGGTTTTCATTAAAAAAAAACATGATAGACCTATGTACAACTGACTAAGTTCTATTATATCGCAATAAAGTTTTTATACACACCTACATCTCGTCCCCTAATATAACACCAAATAAATTTACCACGATAGCTCATTGTGATGACTGGTGGTGTGATTCACCGCCGAAATATCAGATAGCATTGCTTTTTTCTGTGCATATTATAACTATTGCTTCTTTAAGTACCGCTTGTAAAATCTTGAATTTACAGAAGAATTAAAAATGGCTTCCATCCCTGTCTTCTCTTTTAAAGAATAAGTTAAGTAGATGTTGTGGCCCATAGATATTTACATTTATTCTCGACCAAGAATTTGGATGCACCCCTGAAAAGTGAGATATAATACCTCTATTTCAGTAAAAAGGGCCTTTGGTTCTCTAAACTACACTACACGAAACATAGTAGTATTAAAGTTGCTATTTTACGCTGGTTTTCGGTGAGAGCGTGGTCCTACACCGATCGAGCCAACCCATTCGTGCTGCAACTATAATATAGCTGTAGCATAGGTCTATTTCATACAATTCAGTCCTCCAAGAATATTTTGGCAACAATGGGGGCTACGGGTGATCTCAATGTCATTACATCTATTTTCTTACAGAACTATTTCTTCCACAATAGATACTTTGTACTGCATATTATTCTGTAATGTTGTTTTCTTTTAGCTTCCTAGTTATAATTAAGATGCAGTTTATGATAGGTAGGCATGTAAACTGTGACTGAACATCAAAACTGAGCATGTTTTCATTGTCAGCAAGATATTTTAACGCCCTTTTCTCTCTCTGACAAAAAGGTATGAATCCTTTGTGTGTTCTCCTTTATATTTTCTCTACAGTAACAGTATTTTAGTAATTTGCTGAGCCAATTTATAAGTTGGTGAATCGATATGTTTTACTATTAGATGTAGAATAGCGTTAGGTTTTTATATTTTATCATTATTTAATTCGTGTGGTGTTACTAAATTTACGTCTAGATAAATGTTTCCAGAGCATTTATTTAAAAATAAATTAGTCTTATTCAAATCTTTATTAGTGTAAATAAGACCTTAATTGTTTAACGGTTATGTGAACCAGTATAGACCGGAAAAAGCAAATAAAATTTATCGGTTAGAATATTAAATAAAATTATATACGGATTTTATCGACAATTAACTTATTTTATTCCCGCCGTTTCGTTTCGTCGACGTAGAAGATATTCATCAACTAATCATTTCAATAAATAAACCCGCGGGAAATGTATGCAGTGAACTAAAGCATCAAAAAATATAATAATATTTATGCAGTGGTGGGCATTTACATCGGACGGTAATATGGACAGTATCACGGACTACAGTCGTATGTAACAGATCCGATCAAGGATTTATTGGTCATAAGAACGGTCCATACGACCAAGATTATGTTGAAGGTCTACAGCACTACCGCTTTGTTCGTAGAGTTAGTGTTGCCCTCATACGTGAAGTGAAAAAATATATAAAAGAAATTTATAACCAATATTATTCACAGTATGAACAACTTCTTCTTCTAAGACCATTTTCCAAAGGCAAATAGAAAATATATGACAAAAATATTACGTAAAATTAGTTTCATTTGATGTAATATGAAATTATCTAACTGGAAATTTGTAATCAATAAAAAATATGTTATTTGCTTTTTTTGGGTTTTCATAATGCGCTTATATCGTAAAAACGCTAATTTGCTATTGAATTTTGTTTCAGTATGTAACCAGTTCACGAGGAGTGTGATCGCCATGTTGGGTGCGGTAACAGCTGACGCCTTTGATACGCTGCATTCGTACACTAACACATTCCAGATGCCTTTTGTCACTCCGTGGTTTCCTGAAAAGGTAATTATAAATATACATTAAAAATTACATCATAAGATTTTTTCCACTTTTATGTAACATATTTCTCTACAAATCAGCCAAAAGTCGAATAGTCCACTGCTGTATGTGGGTCTAACACATAGTTGGATGATTTACCGTAATCACCATGCTTGGTCGTGAGATTGGCAAACGATATAAAGATATTAGACGGCAAAAATAATTGTCGCTTGTCCAACAAAAACTTAAGAGGCTTTTCCGGCATTTCTTATAGATGCATCATCGTCAACATCGAACCTACGGACAAAACGATTTAACAATCTTAAAAGCACGACGGTTTGAAATTCCGGTTAAATTGCATCTCGAGTTGCTAATGTAGCTACCACCACTACTCTAGACCACTACTCTAAGAATAATTTTAAGTGTTTTTAATTTTAACGGTAATTACTTTAAATTATTTATTTATTAATCTTGAATATACTTTTATGATATCATTCAATGGTACAAAGCTAGGTACTTGACCCAGTCAGAAAAACGAAACGTTACACATGTCATCCCATCAGTCTCCTTAGTCTAAATACCAATAAAAATATATATTTCCTAATCAAAGTTAACTGAATTAACTTTCTTTAATAAAAACAGAATTAAATAAGCCTTAAAAATGATATTATGTAGAATTTACTTGTGGTTAGACCATGAGTATATTTTAAACTAGGTGTAGCAATATTATTTCAGTGTAGCACGAATAGGTAGGCTTGGCCGGGGGATAACCATGTTCTCACAGTATACCAGCGTAGAATGGCAACAAAATGCTATTTTGTTTTAATAATATGGTGCGTTATTTTATTGGTAATGATTTATTCCAGATAAATAAAATGTTGCTTAATTCTTTACCATTTATTTTCTCAATTTTTCACTTTCTCAAAAAAATGTTTATGTTTTTTGATATACATAACGTAGATCACATCCAGCATTGCTCTATATCTATTTCGGAAATATTATTGCCATCAGTTCAACCATTACGAAGACTAGCCCAGATAGACAGACAGACAAACATAGCGTATATCACATCCAGCATTGCTCTCTATCTATTTCGGAAATATTATTGCCATCAGTTTAACCATTACGAAGACTAGCCCAGACAGACAGACAAACATTTAAAAATGGTTATGCATTTCTTTAATGGCATGCAAATAACCCTCTCAGCTGATTTTGATGGATATAGACACTTCATTTTTATTAATTCATATGTATACATTGTTAGTCATTTACAAAAAAAAATATCTCTGACTTTTTAGTAATCGTATTTTCCGTAGTTGGCTTAGTTTTTAAATTATTAATTTTATCAAAAGTATTTTGGGGATATGGATCGTTAGAGCAACATACCCACTTAGTTCTTTCTATTTGTATAATTTCGGAAAAAAATGATTTTATTAATTGATTCCAACAGATCAATGAATACCATCACTTTACTAACAATGTATATGATGGTATCTCACCTTAGGCATTTTGATACTTATTATGAAGCTACCATCTATAACAACTTGCTCTGATCATGAACCGCGATAATCCTCGTGAGAGTTTTTGGTCATAGTCATGATACGAGTATTATTGCATTTTCATAGATTGTAATAGGTCCGCGAAATTTGTGAAGTGGTTTGAAAATTAATTATAAAATTTTATGAAATTCATACATATTTACATATTTTAATTTGTTATAATGCTACATGCATTATAACAAATTGAAATATGTAAATATGAAATATATAAATAACTAAAACTGAACAAATAGTGTCATTATAAATGTTGATGTAAATGTATAAAACAAAATGTTGTCAATCATGTCGTTGTTCGTTTCGAGTTCACACGTGCTGTGAAAAAGGTACTCGTAGTTCACGTCAGGTGTTGACAGTCACTCAGAACATTCGTGACTGTACTACTTTATATCCAATCCTATATTAACTCCTCTCTAAATTAAATAAAAATGAATTATGCTAATTTTATAAGATACTAATAGTGTATACATTGTACATAGTTTCGGAAATTTTTCATTAAAGAAAACACATTTTAAGTCAAAGAGGTATTTACTAATAACAATTGCGAACGTTTTGTTTGTATAGGCCTTTTAACTTTTAATTTAATTTTTTAACAAAATATGCTCCTATAATATTACTTGGGTAAACAAAATTGGGTATACGAGGACGGCAATGAAAATTTCGGGAATCAAGGAAGTGACACAACATTACTATTTAAAAATGTATTTATAGCTTTTCGAAGTATTCTCCGCGAAATTTGGCACATTTTTCCATACGATGGAACCAATCATTTAAGCAACCATTCCATTCGGAATTTGGGGTCTCCAAAATGGCCGTTTTGTAGGCGTCCACAGCTTCTTCAGATGATGAAAATCTCCACGCAATTTATTCTTTATTTTAGGGAATGTATAGAAATCATTAGGGCTTAGGTCGGGGCTGTGCGGCGGATGGTCTAATAATTCTATATTTTCTCGCTCTAAAAACTCTTTTGTTCTGTGTGCGGTGTGAGAACTCGCATTGTCGTGATGGAGGATGATGCGGCGGTTGCAGTTCTCTTTACGGAGTTCAGAAATGACCTGTGGCAAACAAATGCTAGCATACCATTCTTCATTAACCGTTTTTTGTCCCTCAAGAGGAATAGTCGTAACATGGCCGGTTTTGGAGACAAACGTGGCCACCATTTTTTTTTTGCAACACTCCGTGAACGAACAATTTTTGTCGGCTTTAACTCACTTTCGAACACCCAAACTCGTGACTGGTTTTTTGTTTCGGGTTCGTACGCGTATATCCAGAATTTGTCATCTGATACGATGTTGTATACAGCATTTGATGATGCTGCGTGGAATCTTTCGAGAGTTCTGACGCACCAAGTAACGCGAGCCGCTTTTTGCTCTTCACAGAGCGAATGCGGTATCCATCGGGAAAACAACTTTTTTACACCTAATTGTTCATGCAACATTATTTGTATTTGAATCATGCCAATGTCTACACAATGTCGATCTTCCTCAATCAGCTTACGCACAGCATCAACGTTTTCTTAGGTGACTGCAGTTTTTGGACGACCTTGACTGAACTTGACACGTCCACGTTGAAATTCAGCAAACCAGCGATAAATTGTGGTTTTGGATGGGGCTTCATGAACAAATGCTGAAATCATCCGGTAAACACACTGTTTTTGTGTTAAACCACTTCGAAAGTCATAATAAATCATCGCTCTTGAATTTTCTCGAGTCAATTCCACTTTCTCAACGACTAAACAAGTTTGACAAAACCTTGTGACAAGACCGAGAATCTTTTTTTAAATAAATAAATGGTATTCGAGTTTTAAAACCAAGGAGTTTTTAATTAAAAAGATTTTAATATGACAGGAACAGTGGAAATGTTCCATTCCCGATACTTTTAGTGCGGCTTAGTACGAGTACAAAGCTTACTTACTTGGAAATACAAAAGTATTACTTGGATAAACCCAAATAATACATTTGTTTCTTAAATACCTTTTTTTGATATTTTAGATCGAATAGAAATTCAGCTCCTACAATTGCAGATTTGTTCGCCAGAAGAGTAAACACTTGTTTTGAGTACACGCTAGCGATTACATAGCTGTTTGTAGTTTTCATGACAAAAATGGCAATTCAATGCACACAAGAAATTTCGCAAAGTATTTGTCAAGGGGAACAACAATGAAATACGTTTTCGAATAAATATCATGACTTGCATACTTGTATAACTTTCGCTGCGTTTTTTTATATAGAGTCCAATTTAAAAAAAAAGTTGGATAAAAAGGGGCTCGTACATCATTAAGGTTTCAACCGTAGCTATTTAAAAAAGGTATATAACACCAATATAAATTTGGATGTCTTAAAAACAACTTTTATATTCCATCGTCCTTTTAGCTTTTCAGTGCAATTTGTTCAACTTGCCTATTACCTACTAAATCTAGTTTTGAGGAAGAAGGTAATGGCCTTCTTTGATCTTTAAATGTCCATAAAACACGAAGAGACAAAGTCTTAAGACTATTGCTCCCAGCAATTTAAATCTTTGCTTATACTCCGCTACCAGTTTGTACAATAATTTAGTACAAATATATCCCATATCCGGGCTGGGACTCCCCAGTACCAGCTCCTTCCACTTGACCGTTTCCAGCGCAGAGCGGCTCGAATCGTTGACGACCGAGTGTTTTCCGATCGGCTTGATTCACTGGCGCTGTGAAGAGATGTTGCATCTCTTTGCATTTTCTTTCGCATATACCATGGAGAGTGCTCTGAGGAATTGTTCAGTTTAATCCAAGCCGCCAAATTTCGTGAACGCACTACGCGGCAAACGTCCCGATACCATCCACACCATCTGGATGCTTGGCGGTCCACCACTGTACGTTTCAAAAGGAGTTTTCTTCCGCATACATACTCTTTGCAACAAACCTCTGCACCGGCGATTTTTCCGGACTGATACGACCTGGGGACCTTCAAGAAAAGAGCTTACTCCTTTCTAAAGGGCCGAAAACGCATTATTAGCAATAACTAAGAAGTTTAAAAACCTCTGCGAGAAATTTTCTGGAACCATAGCGTATTACCAACACACTAATAAAATCTATATAAAATACGCATAATAAAATAAATAGGTGACTTGCCATTTGGTTGGAGTATTCAAACAAAATCGAGAATTCATCGCTCTATTTTGTTCCGTGGAAGTCCTAAGAGCAGCATCTTCCTGATAAAAACACAAAGAAAACTGTTAAAACGCTTGCCAAGTATATCAAATATGGTAAATATAGCCCCTATAAAGTAATCTATAGGGAAGATCAATGTTCAGCAGTGGACTTTTTTAAGCTGTAAATAATTAAAAGGACATTGATTAAAACTACTTTTACGGATTTTTTCGCGTTTTATTTATTTTATTTTTAATACCCGACGTTTCGGGTGCTTTCCAGCACCCATGGTCACGGGGGACTGAGGTGACTGACGTCCCGATGTCAAAGTTAACCCGGAGTACCTTCAGCTTTTTTTAATTATTGTCTTTGGTCCGATCTACGCAGAATGAACTAACTGTGGTTTGAAGTCTTGCAGTGGTATGCTTGGGTTTAGTTTTAATTTTATTAATTATAGGATCCCAAGCAGGTGGTAATACCAAGCCTCCTTCTCTATTGAAATCAGGATGTTTTTTAATTTCAGTAGCCTCACGTATCATCCTTGGTAGGAATCGGTGTTCTTTCGCGAGGATTTGTGGTCTATCAAATCTGATGTAATGGTTGGGGCCATCTAGGATATGATCGCAAAATGCAGACTTCCCGGAACGTTGATGCTTCACTTCAGCTATGTGTTCTTTTACGCAGGTTCTAATTGAACTCTCTTTGTTTGCCCTATATATGAGAGACCACAATCACAATCAAGCTTGTACACTCCTGCATCTTGTAGAGGAATATGACACTTGACGGATGGTAAGAACTGACTAATCTTCTTCGGCGGCTTGTAGAATGTTCTAATAGAAGCTCGCTTCAAGATGTAGCCAATCTTGTCTATGACACCTCTGACATAAGGTAGTACAGCAGGCACACGCTCGACTGTGGCCGGCTTCACTCGGTCACTGTGACAGAGGCGCGGGACCCGAAGCTTGTTGTCGTGCAGAACCTGCTTGACGTGCTGAAGCTCGGCGGCCAGGTGTTTGCTGTCACAGATTCCTCGTGCTCTCTGTAACAAAGATTTGCCCACAGTAGCTAACTGTGAAGGATGGTGGTGAGATTCACCATTTAAGTATCGGTTTCTATGGGTCTTTTTTCTATACACAGTATGACCTATGGTGTTGTTAGGGTTTCGGATGACTAGCACATCTAGGAAAGCTAAGGAATTATTTGCCTCTAACTCCATAGTAAATTGAATTTTAGAGTTTATGGAATTAAGATGTTCTAAAAATGCAGTTACTTTGTCTGATGGTAAAATTGTGAAAGTATCGTCTACGTACCGCTTGTAGAACCTTGGGGTGACAGGTGCAGTAAGGAGGGCTTTCTCCTCGAAGTCTTCCATGAATATATCGGCGACAATGGATCTCCCATTACAACCGTAGCATTTCCTTTATCTGTGCGGAGAATCGTAAGCTCTAGTCTGTTGCGTAAGGTTTTTAACGTGTTAAATTCATTTTTGGGAAGATTTAATTTCGGCACTGCACTTCGACTTTATTCGGTTCGGTTTATCGGTTGTAATAGATACGTCGGATTACAATTTTAAAATACAACAACTTTTGTCGGATGAAAGTACATACCGTAAGGTCAAAACAGACCCTACAACTAATACGCTTAAAACAACTAGCAATCTAATTAAGAAATACTCCGAGAAATTGAATCTAGACGTCAATTCGATGATACCTTCGTGTGCAAAACCTCCCAAGTTGTATGGGTTACCAAAAATACACAAACCTAACGCTCCATTACGTCCAATAGTTAGTCAAATCGATTCGCCAACTTACAGATTGGCGCAACACTTAGCCAAAATATTATCACCACTCAGAGGACACAAGAGCACATACTAAGGATTCATACCATTTTGTCAGTAAGATAAAAGACCTACGTCTTGCTGACAATGAAACCATGGTCAGTTTTGATGTTCAGTCTCTATTTACATGCCTACCTGTTGAAGACTGCATCTCAATTATAACTAGGAAACTAGATGAAAATAACATGCCACCAGAATATGCAGAACTACTAAGACATTGCCTTACATCTGGCTATCTATTGTGGAAGGAAGAGTTCAACAAGCAAGTAGATGGTGTTGCGATGGGCTCACCTGTATCTCCCATTGTCGCCGATATATTCATGGAAGACTTCGAGGAGAAAGCCCTCCTTACTGCACCTGTCACCCCAAGGTTATACAAGCGGTACGTAGACGATACTTTCACAATTTTACCATCAGACAAAGTAACTGCATTTTTAGAACATCTTAATTCCATAAACTCTAAAATTCAATTTACTATGGAGTTAGAGGCAAATAATTCCTTAGCTTTCCTAGATGTGCTAGTCATCCGAAATCCTAACAACACCATAGGTCATACTGTGTATGGAAAAAAGACCCATACAAACCGATACTTAAATGGTGAATCTCACCACCATCCTTCACAGTTAGCTACTGTGGGCAAATCTTTGTTACAGAGAGCACGAGGAATCTGTGACAGCAAACACCTGGCCGCCGAGCTTCAGCACGTCAAGCAGGTTCTGCACGACAACAAGCTTCGAGTCCCGCGCCTCCGTCACAGTGACCGAATGAAGCCGGCCACAGTCGAGCGTGTGCCTGCTGTACTACCTTATGTCAGAGGTGTCATAGACAAGATTGGCTACATCTTGAAGCGAGCTTCTATTAGAACATTCTACAAGCCACCGAAGAAGATTAGTCAGTTCTTACCATCCGTGAAGTGTCATATTCCTCTACAAGATGCAGGAGTGTACAAGCTTGATTGTGGTTGTGGTCTCTCATATATAGGGCAAGCAAAAAGATCAATTAGAACCCGCGTAAAAGAACACATAGCTGACGTGAAGCATCAACGTTCCGGGAAGTCTCCATTTTGCGATCATATCCTAGATGGCCCCAACCATTACATCAGATTTGATAGACCACAAATCCTCGCGAAAGAACACCGATTCCTACCAAGGATGATACGTGAGGCTATTGAAATTAAAAAACATCCTAATTTCAATAGAGAAGGAGGCTTGGTATTACCACCTGCTTGGGATCCTATAATTAATAAAATTAAAACTAAACCCAAGCATACCACTGCAAGACTTCAAACCACAGTTAGTTCATTCTGCGTAGATCGGACCAAAGACAATAATTAAAAAAGCTGTAGGTACTCCGGGTTAACTTTGACATCGGGACGTCAGTCACCTCAGTCCCCCGTGACCATGGGTGCTGGAAAGCACCCGAAACGTCGGGTATTAAAAATAAAATAAATAAAACGCAAAAAAATCCGTAAAAGTAGTTTTAATCAATGTACAGTGTTCGCGTAAACATAAGAAATCATTAATTAAAAGGAATAATGAAACCGGTGACTGCACAAGTTTGAGGTTTTCCAGAGCTTATTCTTCCTGAGTTAACGTTAAGAATGAGAATACACGGCGGCGTATATGTTATACCAACGTATTCATAAATTTATTCCTTTTACCCAGAATAATGGATTTAGAATTTTTTACCGACATTGCCTTCCTACAACTTCATTATTATAAAAACAAGAAACCTTTTAAAATTACTAAAATTGCCCATTTATACTTATAAAACATCTGATAATCAGATTTAAAGAACATAAAATAAGAAAAGTATACGGAAATGGCCATAATCCATCAAAGAAAGGAATAATTTTTCAAAGAGGATTTGAAAATATAATGAAAGTGATCTAATTTTGGAGGAAGAAACAGCAAAACACGAAAATGAAAATAATTTCGATATTTCGAAAAAATAAACACAAAAATGAAAATAATTTCAATCAATTTATACAGGTATAATCAGTTTGAGTTGCAGTTGTCTCCCTCGGTTAAATAGCTCGTTGGTTTGGACACACTGCGACAGGAATTGGTTATTGAAAACCTATTTTTCAATATTTTTGCAGCTGTTATGTCTTCTTATTCTTTTAAGTTGCCATCGTGGCTAATCTGTAAAAATTTTTTTTTTTTTCTAAAAATTATGAGTTTATGTTATTATGGCAACTCAGTTACATTACATTTTACTTATAAAATTGGCGTGACAGTATGCTTTAGGCATAAATTACACGCTCAAGCAGGCTGTCAGTTTTATAACAATCACGGTTGTGATTGACGAATAACCTAACGTGTAATGCAGTAATTGACGCCTGCATGAGCACGTTGTGTATACGCCTATCAGTCACGATCCGTTATTTATCAATCATGATAGATGGAATTGATTGACGCTTGCATGAGCGTGTAATGTACGCCTTACAGCTATATTTTAAAATCACTGATGTAATAAGATTTAAATTGTAATGTCTTAAAATAGAAATTGCATCTTATCTTATAAATTTATTGGTATTGAAACTAATTGTTTAAATTATAAGTATAAAATATAACAAAAAAATTCAAAGCCACTAAACAGCTTACACATTAGTTATAAAAGAAAAATAGGGAGATGAAAAATGTTACTACATTACTGTAAGTAAGTACGCAATTCAACCACCAGTATTCTGAACAAATAATAAAAGTCTTTCTTTTGTTTCCTGAAATCAACCAGAAAGTTCTCGGTTATGAGCTTTGTCTATAGAGATGTCCACATCTTGCTTGCTAATTCAAAGTCCTTCGAACATTAGTCCTGTGAAGAACAAAAGAAAAAAGCATTCCTTCAAACGAGTATCATCTGGGATTTTTTTTTATTTTTCGATAGTACTTTAAAATCTTTATGTGCGAATGTGGCCTTTATGGGGTGATATTTCTTAGGAAATAATATGTAATTTTTTACCTTAAATTTGTCTTTTGAAAAATAAAAAAGTACTCGGGAAGCTTCCTTTTTAACTAGCTGTCATAAATAAAAAAAAACACATTTTAGGTTTATTTACAGTGTTTTTCCACTACTTGAAACTTATAAAAAAGTTATTTCCTTATTTTTCCGGGTAAACATTAAAATGCTTGTAACCAAAAAATCTTCAATTTTGAATTGATGTACTTAAATTTGGGTCATTTTGCTGATTATAATATATTTTTTTCTTTGTGAATCTTTTTTCCATAACGTTTTTCAAAGTTAAAGATACCAAAACTATTATTTTAAATAACGACATTTAATAGAACAATTACAAAATATTAACGAAAAGTTTAAAAGTTACAAGTATACCTAAACCAATACGGTTTCTCTCGAGGCCGCTCAGGTGGTGATCTCCTGACTTACCGGTTTCGTAAATGTGCGGAGGCATCAGAATCCAAGGAAAAGGTCTTGATCGTTAGTTTGAATATATCGAAGGCCTGAAATCGAGTTGAGCACAAAGCACTACTTTCGAAGTTTCCTTCCTATGTACTCGACGATAAATTGTTTCATCACCAGTTTTCTTGCAGATTGGAGCATCAAACTCGTAGTACATGGGACATGCTCCGACTACAAGCTTTTAATGCGGTTGTTCCACAAAGCTGCGTGCACCAACGCTATTTCTTATGCATATCGTGACAAATCTTACGATACAATTCACACTATCTGGATGTTTGAAAGTCCATTGTGCAATTTACTAGGAGTTTTATTCCTCGTACAACATCTTTGTAGAATTAATTACTACGTATGCGTGATACCGAGCCGTGGTAGCTCAGATGGTTAGCGCACGCTGTAAACATAACAGAACGCGAGCGACCCGGGTTCGATCCCCGCCGGCACCAATGAAATTGTTAATTTCAATTTTAAGTGCTGATATACCACGTGCTCGGCGGTGAAGGAAACATCGTGAGGAAACCTGCATGTCTGAGGAATAAGAAAAAAAAATATTTCGAAGACATGTGAAGTTCGCCAACACGCATTGGGGCAGCGCAGCGGACACTTCCTTGCCCTAAAACCCTCTCAGAAATGAGGGGAGGCCTGTGTCCAGCAGTGGGACGTATATAGGCTGTAACTTTACTTTATTTTACTTATGCGTGATTCGACTTAAGGACTTCAAGAAATGAGCTTATTCCTTTTTAAAAGGCCGTAAAGCACCTGCTATTCTCCTGGTATTGCAGTTGTTTATGAGCAACAGTTGACACTTACCGGTGATACGCATGGCATGATTGGTGAGCCGCTAGCTCATTTTCTTCCTCTTCTATATAAAAATGGCATGGAAAATTCTAAGTTAACTTAGATTATAAATTACTATTAAATTAATGACTATAAAAAGATTTAAATATTCAGTAGAACTAGCGAGAACTAAAAATAAAAGGAGTCCCAATAAAATTCAATTACAAGGGATATTACTTCTTATGCTGTAGTGTCCATACATTTCCCAGAGATAGGAATACATCGACATTGCCGTATTAATATCAATTTTATTCGGAATTAATAATCTTTTATCTATGCTGACTCCTTTTACCTTCAGATTTACTCTCTATTTATACTACTGCATAATCTCAGTCAATTATAATTCATATCATTAAAGCATCCAAGTGCTGCGTTTTTTAGTTTAAATTTTTAAATATTTATTTTTTTTTTAAATTTTTTGGTTGAAGGAACTGCATAATGATACATCAGGGCTCAGGGCTACAAATTTTTAATTTCAATATTATTGTTTTATTCTATGAATATATTTGTTATGCACTGTTTTAATTTCGCAGGTGATTCCGCCTTCATCAGGTCTGATAGATTACGCTGTGAGCCTGCGCCCGGATTACCATCGAGCTGTCATTGAAACTATCATGTACTACGGGTGGAAAAATGTCATCTACATCTACGATTCGCATGACGGTAAGTTGGAAAATTTAACATCTTTCACATTTTATTTTCAATGGTCTTATCAAAAATTATTATATTATTACATGTTTCTTATACTATTAATAACTTTACTTGCTTTTCTTTTTTTCAAAGTGGTACTTTCTTTTACTTATATACTATATTATAATGGAATTTTGTGTATTGAATATTTTTGAATGTTTTATCAAAGTTGAAGTTGTTTTATTGATATCGATAAGGTTACTATAGAAGTGATGCCAAAACAACAATTTTCGTATTTGTTTTTCTGTAACCCTGAATATCTATCTATATGTCTGAATTTCTATACAATTATAAGACAACTACTACTAGAGAGTATCATCATATGATGGTATATATATATATATATATATATATATATATATATATATATATATATACATATCATCATGTGTTTTTTTTTTCGCTGTTGGTCTTTGTTGATGTTTGTCAATTTCTCCTAGGTGGAATCACTTAGACTAAGATAAACTTAACTAAACTTTATTATGTATATCTTAAAATATTAACCATTATATATCGAAATAATATATTAACCGTTAAAATCTTTGAATATATGTTGTAATACGTGTTGTTAAATAGCTAGCATGTTGAACAAAGTACTTCCTTTTTTTTTTTGCGGATGGAAAATCATCTAATGACGCCTTTCGCTCTAGGTGGAGCGTAAGGGAGTGTCAGACTTTTACTGACTAAAAACCATCCGTGTTCCTTCAGTGCTCTTACGTTCCGGAGCCGCGGTATCTCTTTCGAACAGCCCGCAGCCCCGGCAGGCGTTGGCCCTTGCGGGCCCCTTCACGCTGCTGACAGCTCTTTGAGGCGCGCGTGGAACAAAACGCGCCGTCGACACGGCCGGTCGTCGTTAGACGGACGGACGGCGAGCTACCCATTGCTCGCCGTCCACAGGCCCGCGCCTACGGTGGCCGGGGGCCACGACGTATCCCCCGACGCCCAGGGCGTCTCCCGCGGCGGCCGGGGAGGAAAGCTGCTGCTCTCTCCTTCTCCCGCTCCGCCACCTCCTTCGCTAGCATCACTGCTTCGCAGAAGGTGGTGACGGCATCCCATTCCGTCTCGCTCCGGACCATGGCTTTGACCAGGGCCGGACGCGAGAGGTCGCCGCCGCCTATCGCCGCTACGAGGACGCGGCGGTGCTCCGCCCAAGCAGGGCACACCTCCACGGTGTGTTCCACCGTGTCCTCCAGTCCATCCTCGCAGTGGGAGCACCCGGGCGTTTCCTCCCGCCCGATTCGGTGCAAGAACCTTCCGAACACACCGTGTCCGGTGAGGACCTGCGTCAGGCGGAAGGTGAGGATGCCTTGGCGTCTCTCAAGCTATAGTGGCGTGCCCAGCACGGGGTTGCGACAGTCGCTGTCTCCATGTCACCATGAGATCGTTCCGGAAGTCTGTCCGCTGCGCGACAACTTGCCGCGGCAGCGGGGTTTCCCCATGGCATAGGGCCTCCGCGCGCCATTTGTGCAGGCGCGCGAGGACCATCGCCTCCAGATCCCATGGCGGCAATCCGGCAACGAGGCTCGCCGCCTTTCGGGAGATCGTGCGGTAGCCGCGAACCATTTTCACGGCAATCACCCTTTGGGGCGCGTTCAGGTGGTGAACATCAAGCCGCGCCAAACCACGCGCCCACACCGCGGCCTCGTAAAGGGCCATGAACCGCACGATCCCCGCGTAGAGCCTCCGGCAGGAGGCGTTAGGCCCTCCCAGGTTCGGCAGGAGCCGCCTGAAGGCAGCCCCGGTCCGTTCCAGTTTGGGAGCCAAACGTCGGAAGTGCTCAACGAAGTTCCATCGGCCGTCGAGGACGAGTCCTAGGTACTTCAGCGTCGACTCGACGCCGATGGATACCCCTCCTACCATCACTGAGGATCCCGGTGGTGGCCTGTTCCGAGGACCATGGAAGTGCATGGCCTCGGACTTGTGCAGAGCCACCTCGAGACCCAGTTGCCGAATCCTCTCAACGACTATCGCAACCCCGCGTGTCATAGTTTCCGCCGCCGCCTCGTACGACCCCCCCCTTGTGCCAGTACCAGCGTGTCGTCAGCGTAGCAAACTACGCTGATGCCGGTAGGGAGGTCGGCACGCAGCACCCAGTCGTAACCGATGTTCCACAGAGGTGGCCCCAGAACCGAACCCTGTGGGACACCGCACGACATCTCTCGCCGGTTCCACTCACCGTTGCGACCGGGGTAGATGACGGCCCTGTCCGTCAGGTAGTCCCCGACTATACGACGGAGATAGGTCGGCACCCGGTGATACCGGAGTGCCTCCCTAATGCAGCTCCAGGGCATGGAGTTGAAGGCGTTGGCGATGTCGAGAGACACCGCCAAGACAACCCCCCCTCTGGCCACTGCATCCCCAGTCGTGAGGGCTCCCACGCGCATGATGGCGTCCACTGTAGAGCGCCTCTTGCGAAAACCAAACTGGTGTTCCGCAAGATCCGGCCCCGTCCCCGCAAGGTGCTCGGTGAGGCGGTTTGCAATGACTCTTTCAAAGAGCTTGCCCACCTCGTCGAGCAGCACCATGGGCCGGTATGCGGACGGAGAGTCCGCAGCGATTCCCAGCTTCCGAATGAAGACCAGCTTCCCCGTCTTCCAACGAAGCGGGAATCGGCCTCTCTCCAAGCATGCACTTAGGAGCCCCTCCAGTCGGGGCCCGAGAGCCTCCGAGGCCAGGACCCAGGCTTTGCCAGGCAAGCCATCGGGTCCTGGGACGGTATTCCTGGCCTTGAGCCTACGTACCGCCACTCTCAGGTCTACCCCGGTCCCTTCCGGGATGTCGTCGTCGTCGTTCTGGTGGTCCGCTTCCGGCACCGCAGGTGGCGAAGCCATAGGCGGGGGCGGATGTTCCCCTCGCGCAGGGAAAAGAGCGCTTACCACGTCCTCCACGAGCTGGGGCCGGAGACTTTGCATCAGTGGGGGGGCCCAGATGCGGAGTTTATCCCGCACCATCTTGTAAGGGCGCCCCCACGGATCTCTGTTGAGAGTCTCCAGCATCTCCTCACGGGCCCGATCCCGGGCCCGCAGGACAGCCTCCCGGAGGGCGGTCTTCGCCGCTCTGTATCCCTCGTACAGCTCCGCTTCAATGGCTGCCGCATTCGGTGGACAAATGCGGAGCCTGCGATGCCTGGTGTACAGGTGCCGCGCGGCGAAACACGCCTCGCGCAGAGACGTCAGCTCACGCGACCACCAATACACCTGACGCCGGGCGCTTCCTGGCCAGACTCGGGGCATTTCCACGTCACATATCTCGGACATGGCCTCCTGGAACCACCCTGCCTCATCATTGACGTCGGCAGGCCTGTCCGGTGATGACACCCAGGCCTGCACGATCGAGGCTTCCAGGAGGAGCTCCCGGTCCAGCTGCTTCAGCGCCCAACGCGGACCACTCGGGGCTTATTGGACTGGCGCGCTCGAGGGCTGGGTGGAGACATCAAACCGGATGTACCGGTGGTCGGAGTAGGTTTTCACTCCCTCCATAACAAAGTACTCCCTAAAGATATCCTTACAGAAAGATTTTTTCCTATGGTTTTTAATATTTTGAATTGTTATAAGGTAAGAGATGCTGCCTATTTCTAATATGCCTATACCTTCTGCGTTTTTATAGACTTTTTCTTAGTTTAAAGAAACAGAGGTACCCCTCACTGTGTTTTTATCCACCATCGAGCACGTGGTAAATTAAATTTCAGAGGTATTATTAACCATTTCGAAAATAGAGGATCGAACTAGCGTTGCCTCTATGCTATGCGGGCTCTTACCACCTGAGCTACCATGGCTCTTCATTCATTATTAATTTACAAATTTAGCAAAGTACAATAGCTGTGCTTTGTTACTGAAAACCAAATATTATTCTCTTTATTTAAAAAGTTTTTTATAAAGTAAGCGATTTAATATTTTTTAACGGATTATAATGTCTCTTTAAATCATAGACATAGAATAAAAATGGCGTATAGATGACCTAATAGCCCGAAAACTCGTGACAAATTTTGATTTTTCTTTGTGTACGTTAGCTAGTGATGTTTATTTTACCTACGAAGACTATCGATAAATGATTGCATAGCGACCAAAAAGCAATAACTTAGTGCTAAGGGAGAGGTAAAAAACATTAGCAAAATTAGTTTAGTACAACGAAACGGAATAACTTCAAAAATAAAACGTTTTTTATTAAACTACTGAAATAATAATAATATTTTTCAATTACTTAAAAATATGTTACCCAGAGTAATCTGAACCCGCCTACTCTTTGTTTGGGTAGTAGTTTTTAATACAAAATTTACAAAATCCCAATCATATCTCAAGAGGTGACCCATAAAATTAAACAACTTTAGGAACGGATCGGAAAGTTGTATTTTTGAGCCATTTTTTAATGTTTGATAAAACTGATTGATAACTCAAAATATTCTGACTGTTTTTCCTAGGAATTTCTTTTTTGAAATAATAATAATATACGAACACTGCCCAGCTGAGTTGAATCCATCGATTGACCTCTCGGTCGAAGTTAGCCTTACATAGTCAGACTATTTATCCCAGGTACGACGAGCTGGTAAGACATGCAGGAAGTTGATAGATGCTTGTGGCTCAGGATCGTGCTTTGTGGCATTCCTTGACGGAAACCTATGCTCAGCAGTGAATTTGTAAATGGCTGTAATATAAGGAAAATTAAACCATCATTACGTACTCCATGTCTACTTTTTTATGTCACTAGTAAAATATTTCCAAATTATTTTTAAACAAATTAATTACAATTAATTTTGGCCTTTAAACAGATCAATCTTTTTGATTTGGTTCCAACAAGTTTCCTAACGGAAATAATCAGCTTTTCGTTCATATTTAGGCCAAATGTCAAAGTAAAGTTCTATAACATAATTCATAATTAAATAACTTTAACAACTTAAAACATCTTGGTCCAAATTGTGGTGAATTATTGTGAGAGTAAATAAAAATTTATTATTATTATTATTATTAAACACAAAATCAAGTCGGTTAAGTCTAGTATAAAAAGTAAAAATTAAAATAAATTTATGTTTTGACAACAAAAATTGAGAAATTGTTCCCTTTCTTCTTCTTATTGTGCGGGCTCCAGATTCGAAATAAATGTCAACAAATATTTCGAATGAAATTTTGTCAATCCCTAGCGTACATTTCAAATAGTTTGGTGAAAAATGTATCACTAAAATTATGCAAAACACGACTTTCTTCTTTGCTAAATATAAAAATTAACAAAGTTATTGAAATTATTTTATATTTTAAACAGTATAAAACATAAATTTAGCCTAAAACAAACGCGTCATAGCGGTGATAACATACTGAGAATCAATATGTGAAATGTGTAACTGTCGGGATTATTTCTCTTATAAACACTGTAGCCTTTTACAGAACAATTAACTATTATTGAAGATGAAAGATGCAAAATACTGAGGAATTCATTCTTTGCGTACCGACTTCAGACGACCTGTCATTTAAAATCAGTCACAGTAGTTAGAGTTGATATCCTATTCCATCTTGATATATTGCCATAAGAAATTTTCTTCTCCCTCGCACGCTATGGCCACTATCCTTGGTTTATGTTTTAAATAAAGAAGTGGTATATTTACTAACTATTACTATTTATTATAAAAGCTCTTGAGTGAGCCGTGGTAGCTCAGTGGTTAACGCTCGCTGTAAATATAATAGAACGCGAGTAACCCGGGTTCGATCCCAGCCGGCACCAATGAAATTGTTAATTGCAATTTTAAGTGCTGATTTACCACGTGCTCGGCGGTGAAGGAAAACATCGTGAGGAAACCTGCATGTCTAAGGAATATGAAAAAAAAATATTTCGAAGACATGTGAAGTTCGTCAACACGCATTTGGGCAGCGCGGCGGACACTTCCTTGCCCTAAACCCTCTCAGAAATGAGGGGAGGCCTGAGCCCAGCAGTGGGACGTATATAGGCTGTAACTTTACTTTACTTTACTTTACTTTATAAAAGCTCTTACCCCAATATTTCAAAAAAATAGAAATCTCACAGTCACAGTCACCACGTGTCATAATCCAGCATAGTGTTCTTTTTTTGGGAAATCAGAATGTGTCAAAAAGGCGCTTATGGTAGTTCACAATGGTGTGTTAGTCCTTACTTTAATATATGGTAGTGAAAGTATGGTTGGAAGAAGAAGCATGAGAGTAGAATAAATGCTCTAGAAATGCGATCATTAGGGAGTATGTTAGGACTGAATCCACATGGCAGGGTGAGAAATTGTGTGTTGAGAAAAAAGTATGGTTTGCATGATGATGTCGTGACCAGGATTAATAAGTCACGTAGAAAGATTGAACAGGGAAAGATTGACAATACAAATCTATGTTGCCAACTAATTGAGCAGCAGAGCAGATAGATCAAAAGACCAGGGGAAGAAATGTCCTAAATGAAAGTTTATAGAATAAATTAGCAGTGCATTGTAGATGGATAAGATTCTATATTGTGTATTAAAAACATTAATTTTAGATATTATAAAACAAAATATGATGATGAGGTCAGATTAAATTTATATCACTATTCAATTTAATTAATAGGTGACTACTATCTTAGTTTTATATAGAGACATAATACCTTTAACCGACGAGCATGATATGCGTAAGTATATGGATGTAAAGGAGACAAAAGAGGTATGCCAGGATCGTACCAAATGTAAGTCCGTAGTCTCTACCTACGGTTCTGAAATCAGGGTTACATATGCAGTCGGCACGTAAGTAGAGATTTTTTTTAAAATAATGTGTAGTTGCACGTGGATATAACTAATCTATGTAATAAAATGTTTCCATAATAGAATGATAAATTGAGTAATCTAATATTACGATACGATACTCCTCAATCCCTTTAAATATTAACAAATTTACTTCTTAAGGCTGATATTCCTAAAGATATTAATGTTGTCATTAATATTCTAAAGCGTGATAGGTATTAAAATGTTACGCCTTTATTTCTGAAAGAAAGAAGGCAAATTCTTTAAAGCAATCGCGTCCGGAATGCTAATTCTACAAGACGTGCAAAATATTTTCAGCTCTCCCTCTTTCAGTAATGACTGCACTGTATTTACAGTATGGCTTTTCCACAGTCACATCATGCAAATTGATTGAACCCCATTCTAATGAGTTACAAAGGTAATATTATATATATTATTTATAATCTGGTTGTATCCCTATAGTTGACCGAGCTTAACAACAAAAATTTCCAAGGCTGTTGCTGAAATTCATAAACAATTTGAAAAAACCTTAAATAATATAAAAAAAATGTTTTATCCACATCATGTATAACTTTGTTCGTATCGTATAATCCTTTATCCACTTACTGTATCGCTGTTATTGTATTGTGATAAATTATGCACATTCCTATACATTTATTATGCCTATTTAATATGGGGTACCAAAAAAATTCCGTAAGGTTTTCAAAATGAGAATGTAGTAACTATTCACCAAAAACCATGATGAGAGACAATATTGTTTAAAACATCACTAATATATTCCTCGTCATCATTTATACTATGGATCCTACTCGTATATTAAAGGCTACAAAAAAGAGAAAAATATGATTAACATATTATTGCTCCAATGTTCTCAATAGTAGTAATTTATAACCGAAATGATCCCTGTTAATTAACTCTAATCGACTATCACCCACTGTTCATGACACCCATCAGTAGGACGGCAGAACATTATCTACTATGTTGTGATATTTAGATTTTGTTGAAAGGGAAACGTTAAATTAATATTATTGTACTGTAATTACTTGAAATTCGATCAATTTAACTCTATAAAACTGGCGTTTTACACTTAATAATTATAAGAAATTATTATATCATATACTATTTTTGCACGAAGTTAATTACAGATGTGTATGGATTGCAGTAGCTTCTTGTATTTACAAAGACTGTTCATTTATCATTTGATATCGTATGTAGAAATATGAAGTAACAAAAATTATACCAAAAGCGGTTGCAAAGAGCACCCTACAAATTACACTATAAGGCTTTCATTGGTGTTTTCTTCCAATCACAAATTCCCTCGTCTCAAGAAAAAACTTTTGTTTGAAAGGTCGTTTCGAGGTCTCCCTCGAAGTAATAGCAATTTGACAGAAAACATGTGGCACATAGCGATAATCTTTCATACGTCATATAAAAATGCTCATAATGTGGCAAATCTAGCAAGATAAATCTATAAATATTTGGAAATTATTATATTATATACAATTTACAATACCTGTTATATTTACCTGTTTTAAACATTCACCGCCGCTTAAACGATCTGTGTATTAAATAAAAATTCACAGTTTCTTCTAATTATGGTTATTGAAAATTAAAAAAATATAAATGATCATCAAAGTTATTAATTTAGAAACGTATTGCGAATAACTCGTGTTTAAACAATCTAAATTGATGTAAATTGAATTGAAGCGGATTACGCAGCAGGCGGATATACTAAATAAACTTATAAATCTACCACTGCGTCGCTCAGGTATAATAGTGCAACCCATGTGAAGCCAGAGCTGGTAGCAATGTCACATATAATTTTTACAAGTTGAACAATATGATAATGTTTTTATTTATCATTAATAAATAAACAATTGCTGAAAAGTTTGACTCCTGTCAAGAGTGCAGTAGAAAAGACATACCTAGTCCTATAGATTAGTACGCTGAAGTGCTCGAAACCGACGAAAAAGAAAAAAAATCTGAGGTGAAAGTTCTATTCTGGTAGGCGTTACCGATACCGTTACAGCCTTTTAAAGTCCACTGCTGGATATAGCCCTCTCTCACATAAATTGCCTCATAGGGCCGTAGTTGTGAAGTTGGCATGCGGGTTGCCAACCACAGTCTTTTTTAAATTAGTCGTTGTCTGAAGACGGTGCTGTCCATCTCCTCATTTGTTACCCGCTATCGCCTCTTACGACACCACGGCACAGTATAATTATGCGTAGTTCATAGTAAAGTATGACGACCTTAAGCGATGATGAAGCTCGCAAATGACAATCTAATTCCATGATTTGTGAGTCTATGGGGTCTATACTTATTTTCAGCAATGGACAGCAGTGCAGTCAGGTTGTAGTGATGTACAAAAATATTAAAAAGACATAAGTAAAACAAGAAATAGTCTAAAAGCTTTCTCCGCTTAAATATATATATATATATATATATATATATATATATATATATATATATATATATATATATATATATATATATAAATATATGGATGCTTGGCTTGAGCTTTGAATTTAAATAACGAAAACAATTTATGATAGCATCTTTAAAATGCAACAAAATATACCTACAAAGTACGTGTATCCCAGTAAAAGTAAAAGCTGAGTAACTGTTAGAAGTCTAATAAAAACATAAACATATTTATCTATGTGTTATTGAGATCTTATAAATCATTTTTATTTTGAATTGAAAGGACTAGTTCAGATTTCAAATGATGTTTTAAAACTAAAAACTATTTTAACAACTATTTCATAATATTTTAGTATAAACTATTCACGGTAAAATTCATTCTTATTCATGTCACTATCGCAGGACCATCTCCTTTTTCTTCAAGAAAACATATCGCAAGTCAAAAGCTCATTTACATATAAAACTTGTACGATCATATAAGTGCTCGAATATACTATGTGTTACTTTATTTTTAATTTACATCCACGAAAACATTAGAAAATCAAATAAATATTTGCTTATCTTCAATAGGTCATTAACGAGTGCGAAATATGATTACCAATCCGCCTCTGCAAGTTACTAATGAATACCAAATGTAACACTGGTTTTAAACGTGGTAGAGCCATGCTGCAGTTATATTAGTAGTATAGTTGTAGCACGAATGAGTCGGCTCTAACGGGGAAGGACCAGGCTCTCACAGAATACTAGCGTAAAATAGTAGTTTAGTGCTGCTGTGTTTCGTATGGTGAGTGTAGAGAACAGAGACGAGGCATTCCATATCAGTCCTCACGGATGACAACGCATCTGCATTTTGATTTGTAATCGAAGATAGATGTAGATGATATGCATCTAAGGGCCGCAGCAACCACTTACCATCAGGTGAACTGTGTGCTAATTTGTCACCCTATCCCATAAAAAATCACAAAATGGCACAATTAACATTGATTAATGTGTATTGCCTCCGATCTTACAGCAAAGCTAAAAAGTTGGCCACGGATTGTATAGGGTGTTGGCAAGTCTGTGGCTTTGTGTTAGGACATTTACTAATAGCACTTAAATATTGCATCCCGCATGCTTGATAACTTACAGTTGTGTTTAGAAGTAGTAAATACGTTCTAAAACGTTCAGAACCATCGATATACGATCAACGAAAAAGATAAGCGACATATATTGTAACTCCTTTCTAAACATAGAATACAATTTTTATTTTGTTTACGTTACGATTGAAGTTACGAAATGGCCGATAACGTCCTTTTGAAGAAAAGCCGAACACTGTAGTGTGTAGTGGCGGTGTGCGAGGTAACGGAGGGAAAATGAAACAGGAGATGGGCAGCGCCATCTGCCTGATGAATATTCAAAATAAAAACTGCAGTTACCAACCCCCCTGCTTAGCCTGGCAACTATTGTGAAATCCCCTATGAGGGAATTTATGAGGGAAGACTATGTTCAGCGGTGGACTTTTAGGCTATAGTGGATGATGATACTGTGTGGTCCTTTGTGGAGAATCGTATCTAATTGTCTAAATTTAATAATATGTAAAATGGTAACAACGATGCCATTAATTATTATTTGCCGTGATTATCCTATTGTTAAAGAAATAATCATTTAAAATTTAACCCCATAAAAACTTTCAACTCATTTTAAAAAAAAGAATACACATTTTTAGAAACTAGGGCAAACAAATGAAAAGCAGTATTAGCCAGCAACAATACTCTCTCGGTATGCAATAACGGTTTTTCCCTGAAGCCTCAATGCTTTCTGCTTATTTTTCGCGTGCTGCTTGCATCCCCAAGTCGGTAACGATGCCTAAATAGTACCTATTCTTTATATTCAATAGAAAAATTCATGACTTATGGTATGCTTCTACTGAAAGTACCATATGTTATTTAAAACGAATAACTAACAATTAACAATTGTATCAATTAATAATATAATTATTATCTAGCAAAATTAATGTAAAACATTTTAAATACCTAAAATAAAAAATAAAATACCAGCGTAAAATAGTAGCTTAATGCCGCTGTGATGCTTCGTATGGTGAGTGTAGAGTATTAAATTTTTACTAGAAACGGGGGAAATCTTACCATCAGTTGGACTGTTTACTTGTTTGTCACCTTTATTATATTAAAAAAAAACTGTTTTTGAATATTTGTTAATTTCAAACACATATTTAGTTTTTCTAGCGTCAAAATTTCTAATTAATTTTATTAGTAACTTAAAGAGTTCTAACTCATATTAAAGTTTCTCAATATCACTTTAGACATAGATTGAGGCAAGTAAGCACGAACATAAACAATTCCTAGCACCGAGATAGGAAAGTTTGTATTCATTTACAGTTCACTGCCTTTATGTAATAGATACAGTTAAGTCGGCAATTTAGTTTGAATATGCTAATTACTTTAAACGTTAATGTTTTCTACGGGCGCTTGCAAAGCATATTAATTCTTTCATTCGTTTTTGGCTACTGAAAGGAAAAGGGGAGATCTCCCTCCGGGTAAGGTATTCACCGTGGGGAGCGGCCAGCGCTTCGCGTGTTAGTATTGAGCTATAGCGTAGTACATTGGAACTTTGATAGCGCGTTTTAGAATTCGGTGCGTTTAGCTTGCAGTACGATAACAGCACCGCCACATCACTTACCCCGCTGCTCAGACCAGAGGTTGATGATGCAGTCTAGTTGTCGATAAATGTGCAAATGCCAGGAATTGCTTTTTAGACAGTGAGAGGAGAAGAAGGAAAGTAATTTGCCAGAGGTCCATGAAGCAGAGTCGAGCAGTAAAACTCAGAGCCGTGCCGAATACTGTAACGCAGAGAGTAGTTGAAAGAACAGGAAGCGTTATTCCAGTGCTGCGATGAACTTTATAAAGCTAGATGACTTGCAAAATCTGAAGGATTAGGAAGGTGACGAAAGCTTGAAATTGTAAAGGTTGCATGTGTTGCGTGTTCACGTCACACGGGATCACCACTTTGGCAAGTGGAAAGAAAAAGCGAGATCTCCCACAGGGTAAGACGTTCAACCTGAGGAGTAGCCAAAACTTCGTGTGTTAGTACAGAGCTTTTCTGTATAAAGCGCAGTACTTCGAAACTTTAATACCGTGATTTAGGCGTATAGGTTTTGGCGCAATAACAGTGCCGCCACATATTCATTCATACGGCTTCCCAAATTCTACATAGAGAACTTCAGAACATAGGCTTCTTCATGGAATGCTTCATGCGGGTTTGCCATAGTTGCTATGCTAAGCAGGCGGGATTCGATCCCCAGCTCTCAAGAATTTAGGATCGCAAGCACTTTGTCATTTGAGTTGGCAGCTTTTATTCCAGTTCTTATCAGGAAGGCGCTGCGGCCAATCACCTGGTTAGTTTCCCACTGTCGTATCTTACGGCACAAAAGTTATTTTATAAATTAAATTAAATTCTTCTTTTTTTCCTTCCGGAGGAAACTTTCCAGAGTTAGAATGTCGTTAGTATATGCCGCGTGCAGGAGCAGTAAAAAGACAGCTTCCTTGGCGTCTATTTTGCGCCGTTAAAACGTGAACTATATGGTATAGAAGCGCCGCATAATTGATTGCAAAATGGTCGTCCCATCTACAATTTGTTAATTAGTTAATCATGCCGTCGAACATCTTCTCTGTGTGGTGAAAGAAGTCCGTTGCGGCTGACGTTCATTATGGCCGCCTTATTTTATCATATTGCTTCTAGATGCTTAGACGTTAAATGTCCATCGCAGAAACCATGTTGCTACAAGCATAGTTACATGAACGTATAGACATGAGCGATTTTTTTTTGCCGCAGCAGCCGTTCAAATATCTTCGCATTCCCTCTCAGCCTATCTAGTGGTTATCCGAAGCGCCACCATATATTTTAAGTCGGCATTTCTTTGTAGAGGGTAGGTCAGCCGATCGTTGCCGTAAGGAAGGCGGTAGATCCCTTTAATGTTATTTCGACAAATTTTACGTCAGATTTTCAAAAGGAGTTTTCTTCCGCGAACAACCTCTCTGTGGAATAGTTTACCACCGGCGATTTTTCCGGACCGTAACGACCTGTGGACCATCAAGAAAAGAGCTTACTCCTTTCTAAAGGGCCGGCAACGCACCTGCAATTCCTCTGGTGTTGCGGTTGATCATGGGCGGCGGTAGTCATTTAACATCAGGCTTGGCATAACCGCATGCTTGTTTGCCCCTCTTCTATAAAAAAAAATTAACGTATGCGAAACATAATTGTACTATACATTTTATTTACTTTTCTAACTATAGAGAACCATATTCTCATAAAAATCTCCATATTCAAAAAATATAACCAATCTCTTTTCTTATACTATTTTTTATCTATAATGGTTTATATTTATGTCATTTTTATATAATTTTATATTATAATTAGTTTTTTTTTTTAATTTTATAGCGCGTTTTATTCATAATCATCATCATTACATCATAATGATTTCGAATATAACGCGCCCTTCACTACTTCAGAACATAGGTAGCATTCAAAATTATTTCTGAAAAATCTGAAATAAATCGTAAACGCTAATAAAGAGATAATGTAAATTTATAAGAATTACGTAATTTTTCTGAGAGATTTTCTAATAATATGCTTTAAATTCCGTTCATCAGTTGATATAATCCATCTTATCTCTAATAGAGGTTAGGGGAACGGAGGAATTGCACATAGCATGGATTTGACCGATTTATGCTTGACTTCTTTCTTTACCTGTAATGGCAATTCATGAAAAGGAAAACGCCTGTTGTTCAAATTGGCTTTTGGCGTTAAGTTCGTAATTTTTTTTTTATTTTACTATAATAACCTGTGACAGTCAGCTATTCATCAAGGTAAACCGATACGTCTCGCCT
Organism: Parnassius smintheus behrii; assembly: GCA_036936625.1. Lineage (NCBI taxonomy): Eukaryota > Metazoa > Arthropoda > Insecta > Lepidoptera > Papilionidae > Parnassius > Parnassius smintheus. Next base: position 40,284,102 of record JAUPFT010000016.1, read on the forward strand.
GGACAACTTCTAACTTTATACAAAATTCAAATAAGCATTAAGTATTGTACTCACCTTTGGGATGGCTCAGTAAAATATCAACTAAAAAACGCACTAGTTGCTCGTTTGTGGGTCTTCTACAGATTGTATTACAGGGAGTGTGCCTATGAGCTTCATAAGCTCATACCGCCATCTCCATTCTTCTGCACTGTACCGGACGTACTGCAGGTTGCCATGCACACTTGGTTGACATTCCGAATAATCGCACTAAGTACTTATCTGTAATAATGCGCCCAGCCAAGGAGTACAATGCCCTGCCGGCGTCTTTTTTATCGACTGCGTACAACCTAAACCACTTCAAAGTGGGTGTTAACAGGATTCGCCTGGGCAAACTCGCTCCAACGTAGACCTCATCCTTGCCTCGAGCTAGATGGAGGTCAAGAGTAAGCCAATTTTTAATTTAAAAATATCCGTGGTACTTCCGTTTCCGATTACGATGTTCGTTCTAAATCACGGATTGAAATTGAACTCAATTAATGAAATATTTTTTCTTGTGTTTATTTTTTAAATTGATAACTACAAATTTATAAATAATCTAATACTTCAATTATATAATGAACTTTGTTCTTTTTGTTTGATTAAATTTTCATTTTTATTTTATTATCACTAAATAAACATCTATTATTAATAATATCTATTATTTTCAAATTAGTAAATACAATTGCAAAATTATTAATTAAAAAATATATACCTTAAAGTATTTTATAAAAAGCATTAGATAAGACACTTTGATATCAGTTCGCTTAGAAGTTGTCTAGGTTACAAATTCTTTTTATTTCGGGAAACTTTGCTCCCTCGGGATAAACTAATGTTCACAGGGAGCTACTTTCTGATGTATCGTTTCACGACTTCATCGCATAAGGCTTTATTTTAACGTTATATTCGTAAATGCTTTTAAGTTATATTTCAAGAAATACTTTAAGCTATATTTTCACAGTTATTTATTTATGTTCTTTGTATTTAACACCTAAAATGAAACTTATTATTAGATATTAGATACCACCACGTATTTATGGTGGTAGGTAATCCATCACCTCATGCTATCACGTGAGTGTCATCAAAAATAACTATGAGATATACCAATGAAATCCTATCGCTTCTGATAGATGGAAGTTTAACCATTTCTTTATCACTAAATATAAAATTCGGCGATGTGGAACATCTTCAAAGGTACAAGACGTCTGGCATTACAATTATTAATTCGCTTTTATAAGGTATTTAACTTCTCGTATAGGATGGATGTTATACTATCAACTCTTTAAATACCGTCATGATGTCTAACATTTCCATATCCCTTACCAGTATACCAGCCTATTACTAGGTAACATAAATGTACCCTAATAAGATTTAAATATAACATATGTATTCATGTTATATAACCTACCTAAAAGTAAAAATTATTAAAATAGAACCCATTTGGATAGAACTAAATCGTGCGAGCATAACCAGATATCTAGCTATCTCCGGTCAGTGTAATGTGGGAGCAATAAAATTCATTATAGCTTCAGCAAGGCATCCTGCCCAGTAAGCGGATAGGATAGGAGCGGAAAATCCGGAGGTTTTATACATTAAACTTGCTGAATAAATTGAAAGTCGATAAAACCGTTCCTATCGAAAATCCACACCGTGACCGCCTGTTATGTAATAACTTGAATATTTTTTTATCATACAAATTTAACTTTATTAAATATTTTCGTTTTCATGATTTAAAAGTTTACTTAAATAAAACATTATAATGGTAACTATAGGTTGTATAGCTTTTAGTAAACCAAGAATTTGGTCGGAATGTTTTGAATGATAACCGTTTTCTATGAGTACCTATGTTAAATGTGATGTGTTAATATTATTAAATAATATTTACGAGGTGTCCTTTTGTATCCTTAGGTGTCTAATATCAGTAGGTGTAAGTACAACACACTTTTCTACATCCCTCTTTAAAAGCTTCCAGACAAACTAAAACTTAAGCTTGTTTATTATTCTTTAATATTAAAATCAAGATTAATTCATTATTTAACATGATTTAAAAATTAAACATAAACACCACAAAATACACAGAACCGTATTTTGCGCCTTTCCGTGGGGGACGCTGATGTTATGCAATGGACTTGTGAAGGGCCGTAATGGGGACGGTGATGATGACGATGGCAGCGAGGAATGAAATTGCCAGATATTTCTAATCGTCGGTCTTTATACATCTAGCATATATAGTGAATTGCAATTTATGAGACTGTCGGAAGCCATGCATCTTTCTTTCATTTATTCGTAAAATTTAAAAACGTATATTATACAGTGCAAACAATACAAACATATTATACAAATAAAAACATCCCCTCATTTCTGAGAGGGTTTCAGTGCAAGGAAATGTCAGCCACGTTACCCCAATCGCATGGTGGCAAACTTCACATTTCTTTGAAATATTTTTTCCTTATTTCTCAGATATGCAGATATCCTTACGGTGTTATCCTTCACTACCGTTACACGTGGTATATCAGCACTTTGTTGGAATTTGTTCTTATTTGAAAAAAGTTTCAAATTGTAATAAACAATTTCATTGGTGCTGGCGGGGATCGAACCCGGGTTGTTAGAGCCTACTCTGAGATTTACAGCTAACGCTTAGCACCTGAGCTACTTTGGCTCTAATACATATTTTAAAATAAGTTATCTTATGTGACTGCTATAATATGCTGCATATAGTAGAGTATGCTAGATTCTCCCACATTAAAAATACGCAACTATCGCATCTGTAAAAGCAAGGACTAATGCTCGTAACTTTAAAATAAAATAGCATTATTATATTACAGTGAGCTCGTTTGCCAAGTGCATCAGTTTATAAAAGAGACATATTTATACTATTTAATTAGTAGCTGTGTTTGACTTAATTATGGACTATATACATACAAGATAGTATAATAGTATTAATGAATTGCAAATAACTTGATTAAAGTTAACACTAGATACGGCGGCTAAAAGTTCTCTCGTGCTTGGCTCACGAGCACCCGTGCCATGTGATTACGAAGGCATTTACTTGACTGAGTCGAGGCGGGAGGTTGTTTTATTCAGAGTCTTAGTAAATCCTTTCTATTCTGTTGCGACAATGAGCGGGATCACGTCTCTATTGTTGTCTGTATTAAGTAAGGCGATTAGGCGTTTCAATAAGATGACGCAGCGTTTGTAGTGTGTTAAAATAACTTTTAGAATTGTATATTTGATGTAGGAAATTATTTTAGAATTTATGAAGCTATCATATTTTTGCGAGTATCAAAATTATTAAAAATGTGCTGGTATTTCGCTTTCTTTTCGCCTATTGAACTCACTGCCAGATATAGGTCTTTTCCATAGTGTATCGAATAAAGTAAATTTACTTATACATACCGCGGTGATTAGCTAGTACCTACTCAATGATAAAATCTTGCTCTTTGACCATAACTGGTCTTAGAAACGAAATACGGCATTTCCGAGTGCAGTTTATTTTGACGGGTACATCACATGCAGATGATGTCGATATTTGTATAAGTTGATCCTCCGTTTGCACTGAAATATAGTTCCTTTTAATGTAATCTGTAAACAAAGACTCATATATAATTAAGATAGTTGTACCTTTATTACGCCTCGTATTTCCTTTCATCTATATCGTCCTATGGTTGTCTTGTAGATAATGCCTCAGTGTGCATTATATTTTATAGATGAAACATTTGAACTACTAATGTTTAGACTGGATAAAATTGATTCCCCCATCGGAAAACCTTTTTAGCTTCATTTTACGAACGAGCCAAGCCGTATAGTTCATTAATCATTATTCGAGGACTGGAATAACTAGCTAGCGTTTGACTTCCCATCCGATTACAATGTGGGTGTCTTCGTGGCAACATTGAATAGTTTGTTGTCAAGCTAAGCTCAGCGTAACCACTTAAAACGAGATGGTATAATAGTCATGCACTAGCCTAAAAAAGTTAAAATGAACAATATGTGTGGCAAAAGTAACGAGTGGCGTATTACATTTAACAAAAAAACATGGTATAAGAGAAGTCAAGGACAGAAAAGGTTTGGTCAAGTAGACGACTGCCACGCTACTTTTGTTCATGTCAACAGTCTTCACATATTCTGGAATGTTTTTTTCTATAGAATGGGGTAACAAACGATAACACAGTCCACCTGAGAATAAGTGGATCCTAAGGTTCATGGACATCTATACATTTAGCTTCGGTTAAGATTTAAAATGCAGATGCGGCACCCTTGAGGACTAAGATGGAACGCCATGTTTCCAGTAAAAAGGTTCTCCGGTTCTGTACACTCACACAGTTACATTCAATACAGCATTAAGCTGCTATTTTACTATTGTATTTTATGAGAGCGTGGTCTTCCAGGTCGAGCTGCCCCATTCGTATTACAACCATAATACATCTGAAGTGCCTGCCGGTTTAGTATCAATCATCTCATGCCGGAATTTTTGATAACAATTACAGAAGGCTTCCATTTAAAAAAAAAATTATAATCATTACCCGCAAAACACTTTCTGGTCAGAAATAATACGACTTATGGGCATCAAAGCTTGTAAAATCTAAAGAGCAGTATAAACACTTTAACTTTCATGGAACCTCATATTTCAATGTTGTGTGAAATCTCAATATATATAAATTACGTGTCACGTTGTTTGTCCGCGATGGGCTCTTAAACTACTTAACCGATTTTAATCAAATTTGTACACCGTGTGCAATTTGTCCAACTTGAAAGATAGGATATTTTTTTCCCATGAGTGACCCACAATTTTTTGCGAATTTAAGGAATTTAATAGGACATGACAAAAGGTCGTGGAAAAGGGCAGAACAACGTCTGCCAGGCAAGCTAGCTGTAAAATATATTTAAAAGTGTAGCTTGATTTTTCAAGTAAAGTGAGTAAAAATTCTGCATGTTCAGTTATGTAAATGTACAACCTCGATTCATATTCTTATTTAGGCCTGAGCGTTAATGGTTTTTTTATTAGGGAACGAATGGAAAGGAAATCATTCATCCTGGCTAATGGTTAGCGACGGTGACAACACTAATATTGACCATGGTTGAAAATTGATCCGAATTCAGAATAGATGATGCAGTAGCCGGGTACTCAATTGTCACAAAGCTACGCGAGCGTCTACACATCAATAGACTCGTAACGATGTAGCACATAGCCGTGTCGATTTTTCTAAGTTTATGTCCAACTGATTTCGTTAGCTTGACTGCGTTGGGTTCTCCACTTCTCATAGTTTTCAAAGTAAGCTCAAAAATATCTTTCAAATGACTTTTGTGAACATTAGAATCTGATAGTAAGAATTTATAATACGGTTGTAGTGGTACAATAAAATTACCGTAAGTTGTAGTACACTGAATGATGTTGACATAAGAGAAAATCATGGGTTGATTGACTAATAACGTAAGATTTATGTTACTCTGGTCGTCATTTCACCTGCCTAACTTGTTATTATGGAAACACTTAAGTTGTTGAGCTGCTGAGAAAGAGGTGTATATATTTTAATATTATATCAATATTCCATTAACTACTTTCTAATTTTTAGGTAGTAGGCCCTCTTACCTATTTGTGCCGCTAAATGTTTTGCATGCACTATGTTTGCACTGTGATCTATTCCATCTTAGTCCCCAGTATAGATACCGCATCTGTAGATTTACTAAAACACAAGTATAAAGTTGTCCACGGACTGCAGTAGTTGATCAAAATAAGGTGAACTGTATAAAGAGGCATATATCTGGCAATTTATTTTAGTTTTAGTGTAATTTTTGCGTGGTTAGCAGCCTTATTATGGTAGTAGCACGAATGGATGGGCTGGACCAAGGAATGACTACACATTTTTTTTTATAGAAGAGGGAACAAACGAGCATGCGGCTCACCTGATGGTAAATGACTGTCACCACTCACAAACAACCACGACACCAGGGGAATGTCAGGTGCATTGGCAGCTTTTTAGAAAGGATTAAGCTATATTCTTAAAGGTTCTTAAGTCGTATCGGTTCGGAAAAATCACCGATGGTAAGCAATCCCGCAGAGAGCTGAGCATGCCAAGCTTTCTAGAGGTCAATTTGGCCTTCCCTTCCAAGTAACCATTTGATATGTCGAGGCCGAGGATTCTGATGCTAGCTGTAACAGCAAGAGGTGTGCCTTGAAGCTGAGGAGAGACGACAAAGGGGTGCTTTTTAGCGGTAAACGCGCAAACTTATGTCTTCTTGAGATTGAACTGAACTAGAATTAGTCGCCCCAATCAGAGACTTTGTTCAGTAAAGACTCGGCTTCATATACACGTTTGTCCCGGTACTCACCGATATTTTCACGAGAAATATTGGCGCGGCTGCTGCATAAAGCGTCACCAGTACTGTCATCTGCACATTAATTAATGTTGGCAGTTTGTAATATAACATTGATATGCGGAAAAAAGCGTTGTTGATTGCACGCAGCTTTGTAGATCACCGCCACCACCACCACCAACACCTTCTACAACGACCTGGTTGCTCCTATCAGCAAGGAAACTGGTGATCCAATTGTACAATTTCTCTTGCTCTCATAGAATACCAGTATAAAATGGCAGCTTAATGCTGCTGTATCCCGTATGGTGAGTGTAGAGAACTGGAGACCCTTTTTACTGGATACGAGGCATTCATCGTCCTCGGGGGTGACAACGCATCTGCATTTTGATTCGTAACCGAAGATAAATGTAGATATCTATGGGCCACAGCATCAATTTACCTTCAGGTCGACTATAAATAACGTCATTAAATATTTATTTCCTATATTAAATATTAATTTTATAATTTTCCATGTGTTCACAAAACGTTTTGGAAAAAATTGTACACCAATTTATCTCCTGAACTAACTACTTTATATATTATATATTGTATATAGATGTGTATATTGTATTGTAACTGAATGATTCAAATTCCAATCACGTCCCTGTAGCATGTGATTCAAAACCCGCAAATAATGTCAAAAGCGGATGTTAGTGAAAATCAACGGAATTTGTCCTTCATTTATGGCATTCCCTAGAAATAATCAAACAATTAACTCGAAACTTCGAAGTTATTTTCTAAAATATTTTATTCTTTGTTATTTAAGTTCTAAAATATAAATGACATGATTTTACCTGAAATATTAAAGTTATTTATTTACATAACATTCAAACATACAATATTTATTAATATAATAAAAAACTACTTAAAACTTAAATTATTGTACAGTCCTCACGGCCGCCTATATAGATATAGCCTAATGCTGGCTGCGTCTTCTCGCAGAATGTCTCTACTTAGCCATTGAATGAGAAAGCAGTGACGACTATTCGCGGATACAGTTTCTTTAGGAACTTAAACGCACGTAGACCCCACAGACCGAAAGTCTCTTCTGCAAATGGAACACATATGTAGTCCTTTCACGGAGACTCATATTTGTGCCACTTACTTAGTGCTATAAGCCAGGTACCTCTAATATAAAAGGCTCCCAAAAGACCCTAATCATGAAATCGGGTCAGTTGCCATCGTCTCTAAACATTTCTATATTCGCCTTACTCTTACTATTATGCCATGAAAATCTGAGTACCCCCAAACTCATCAACGCTGCTAACACAAGGGCACTGATGACGTTGACAGATCGCCATTTCTAGTTGAATTCCTCAAAATATGCGCAAGCTGTGCCGAGATTACTACTACTCACTTGCGTATTCGATAACGAATCCTTAATCGAAAAACTAAAAGGCGGGCCTAATCTCGGTAATTATGGAAATTACAAGTCTTTCTCCTACCGTAAGTCTCAATAATCCTAACCGGTAAGTCTTTTTGTACAACTCCGTATCGACAGAATATTCCTCTGTTTTTTGTTGGTAAACTTCCAGTGGAACATATTTGCTGGAACATAGTGTTTGCGATGCCAACCTTGCGTCCACATGTTAGCACAGGTCTACATTATTTTTTAAAATTATATTACATAAGTCACTATCACTAAGCACGGAAGCAAGTAAAACCGGCAACGCTACGCTAGAAAGATTTCGTACACCGATATCTCGATTTTTTTGGCAAAGTAGCTTGAATCCAGACTAATATATTTAAACATAAATTTAGAATGTTTTCTATTGATATTTTAAGATTATGATCAATTTATTTTAATATGAACGAACATCTCCGGCTAAGACACGAGCGGAGTATGTAAACCTAGGTACAAGGAGACAATATTTTAAAGTAGTAAGAGTAATGTGGAGATTTAAGTTATACAATTAATGAACATGGTTCGGAAACTGATAAAACCAAAATCAAAACAGGTTTAATATTATTGAAAAACATCGATTACTTAGTAAGAAAGGGTATTCCACCGATATTTTTTTATATCTGGAGAAGTATAATTTATTCAAATTTTGAATTAAGTTATATTCGTGGTAGAGACACGAATGTGTCGGCTCGAACAGGGAAAGACTTCGCTCTCACAGAATACCAGCGTAAAATAGCAACTCAATGCTGCTGCGTTTTGTATGGTGAGTATTGAGAACCAGAGACCCTTTTTACTGGAAATAAGGCTTTCCATCTTAGTCCTCACACCTATGTGAGTTATTAGGGCCTGGTCAAGTGAATCACCTTGCAGAACACCGATAGCAGAATAGTTAATTTGGTTTTTGTAAAACAACTTAGTACTGTGACTATTTAATTGACCTAAAATTGGTAACTAACTTTATTGATTGACCATAGATTTCATTTACGTTTTATAACTTATTACTGTTATATTAACTGCTATATATGGTTTCGTTAGGTATCGTCCTTTAAGAAAAATGATCATGCTTATTTTTTAACGTATATAATATACACAATTCGTGTAATGATATCAGATAGCGTAATATTACATGAGTTCTTAGATATTATACTATAGTTAGCCGCCAACAGACCGCGGTATAACCTTATCTTATATACCAGATATAAATTATTTTCAAACAAAATTTTCAAATTGTGTTAGTGGGCGTAGTAGAACCACGCCACTGATACGAGATGTCTGATACTGCAACTGGCAAACCGCTCATAGAATGTGGCCTATATATGAAAATAACTCTAAGGTGGGGATTATAGTATAATATCATACTATACAGCAAGACAAGTTAACTAGTAAGGACTAAAGCAATGTCGTTTAGATAATAATATTTTCAGTCTTCTACTATGAATATTCTTATCAGTGGCCTTGTTTTGTGTCTTTTTTGAAATATAAGCTGCGACATTATTACACTTTTGATTAATATAACAGTTATTGAAATTTTGTATGAATTTAACAAGTAAGATTTAGTTTTTACATGTTCGGTTCTCTCTTTCTCTTAGCGTGTTTCTTAACACATTGAGAAAATATTTTAGTGTAATTTATTTTTTAATACAAATCACACAAAACAATGAATTTAATCTCAATAATTAAAAGAAATAATTTTAGCTTTTTTACAATCAAAAAGTTAAAGGAACGAGGAATTGAAACCACCAAGTGAAAGCTGAGGCATATCGATACAAATTTTTTGTATCGATACATGTAGTTCGAACCATAGAGTAATGAGTAAGAACCAGAGGGGAAGCTTCCTAAAAACGTCGAAAATGTATGCCATTCTGATAGGATTGTCACATGGTGCATGTGAAAATTTTAAAAATAAAAATATTATATAGTATAAAACAACACGTGTATTAATTATAATTTACATTAATGTAACAACATAACTATTAATTGTTCGAATTCAAGAGCTGTTAATATAAATAATTAGATTTAAGTTATTATAAATTTGCCCAGCCGAGTCGAATCCGTCGATTGACCTCTCGCTCGAAGTTGGACTTACCTAGTCGGACTATTTGTCCCAGGTAAACGTACTCGTCAACAACTTCGAGCATAGTGCTCCCAACAACTACCGGCATAGGTGTGACATGGACATTGAACATGATCTTTGTTTTGTCCATGTTCATCTTAAGACCTATCCGTTGGGAGACACCATTGAGGTTATTAAACATAGTGCTAAGGTCCTCCAGCGATTCTGCCATAAGGACTATATCGTGGGCAAACCGAAGGTGAGTGATGTACGGATTCAACTCCGCTGGGCAGCGTTCGGGAAATTACGACACATCTTCTCGTCAGGTACACCTCAATCTCTGAAAACTTAAGTGTACAACCAGTGCGTGTTGCCAGTGATGACTTACGGATCTGAGACGTGGTCCTTCACTGCTGGCCGTATGAGGACGCTCAAGGTCGCTCAGCGAGCTATGGAGAGGGCTATGCTCGGAGTTTCTCTGCGTGATAGACTCAGAAATGAGGTTATCCGCAGTAAAACCAGAGTGACCGATATAGCCCAACGGATTAGTAAGCTGAAGTGGCAATGGGCCGGCCACATAGCTCGAAGAACCTATAACCGATAGGGAAGAAAGGTTTTCGAGTGGCAGCCTCGTACCGGTAGGCGTAGTGTAGGGCGACCCCCCACTAGATGGAGTGACGACCTGTTAAGACATGCAGGAAGTCGATGGATGCAGGTGGCTCAGGACCGTGCTTTGTGGCATTACTTGGGGGAGGCCTATGTTCAGCAGTGGACTTGTGAAGGCCTGTAATGATGATGATGATGATGATATATATATTGAAATAATAATAATTTATTTATGCTTATAATTTATCGTTTTATTACTATTACTATTTCTATACAACTGTTATGAACGATGCCAAGTACCCAATTTTATACATTTTCGTTAGGTTTTAAACATCTTATTTTAATAGCGACAGATGCGTTGCGTAAAAAGGCCGGATGATTTGTAAAAATCGAACTTAGTGTAACAGTTTCTAAGAACATATTTAGATAAGGTGCAAAGTTTATCCATGCAGTGGATTAGATTCCGAGTCGTTAGTGAAGTAAACTTTCAAAGATAAAGAAAAGTTCAATGTGAATTCAGCAAATGTCGTGAAAACTTGATGTCAGTGCCGGAAAGAAAACGTCTTGATTTTGGTGCACTCAATTTTTTTTATTTCATTACTGCCAATTCAAATTATTGTTCAGAGCTTTCATTAATGCATTCAGCCAATCAAAGTTCCAATTATAGGCTTATCTCAATCGCTACAACCTGTGAGAAACTATTTGAGTCTATTATTCTGGATATTTTATCGAAATTTATTTTTATGAGTGACGCTCAGTTTGGTTTTAAAAAAGGTAGCTTTATTGAGTTGGCAATTTTTTCCTTAAAACAAATAGTAACGTATTACGTGTCAAGAAGAACAAAAGTATACGCTTGTTTTTTGGCCTTGACGCGACCCAAGGCCTTCGATAGGGTAAACTATAGCATCCTGTGGGATAAGTTAAAACTGGTGGATGTACCTTCCGACATAATTAGAAACCTTATTAATTGATATAATACGCAGGTTAATGTTGTGAACTGGAATGGCTCGCTTTCGGACGAGTTTGTACTGACTAAGGGGGTTAGGCAGGGTGTGCTCACTTCTTCTCTGCCGTTTAACCTTTACGTTAATGCTCTAATTGAGGAGCTCAATGAAACGGGTATCGGCTGTCATGTAGGTGGGAAATGTGTAAACAACCTTAGTTACGCAGACGATATGGTTTTATTGAGCCCCTCAATCGGAGCCTTAAGGAAGTTAATTTCTATTTGTGAGAGATACGCAGCAAATTTAGTTTATAATGCAGACAAGTCTGTGGCAATGGTCTTTGGAGCGCATAGTAAAGATGTTTATTTACCATTATACCTGAACGGCAAAAATTTGAAGTTTGTGACGAGCTTTCGATATTTAGGACATATCGTATCGAGTGACCTGAGGGATGATCAGGACATGGACAGAGAAAGGCGATCCCTTGCTGTACGTGTAAATATGATTGGCAGGAAATTTAATAAATGCAAGCGAGATGCTAAAATATTACTATTTAAAACCTATTGCCAATCGCTTTACACACCGCGTCTCTGGACTAAATTTAAAAAGGAAAACTATCGAATTTTTAAGTTTCAATATAACGATTCGTTCCGAATATTGTTTCGTTTTCCGAGGTACTGTAGTGCATCTACAATGTTCGCTGAGGAACGCGTACCGACGCTCGATGCTTTGATAAGACATCGTGTGGCCAGATTTAGAAGTAATCTTCTCAAATCCGGAAACACGATTATACTAATTTTAACGCAAAATTGTAGTGAAATATTTAAATATTGGTCTTGTATGTTAAGATGTAAGTTTTAATTTGTTTGATGGCATTTATTTAATTTATATTTATTTTTGTAGTTCATTTTATTTCAATTTTTCTTATGTTTGTTGATTATAAGTAATAATGTTTCTTTTTTACGGGCCTTTGTTGTCTGATAATAAATTATTATTATTATTATTAAAGTCCACTGCTGAATATAGGCTTCCTGAACATAGGACTTCAATAAAAGTTCAAACTTGAAACGATTTTTCTTCTTCTCTACTTCCTTATAACTTCGTGGAGATCCAAAAACAGCCTTTTTGGTACATTTGATATGGTATGATAGCCAATTCTCTTCCGTCGTCACTACACGGCAACTCAAGATATTAGTTTTTTTTTTTAATTATTGTTTCACGTTCAATTATTCTACTTCGATACTTCATTATGACGGTACAAATAATTTAAATGTTAAATGTTTACACATTCGTACTTGTATTTATCCCGACGATGTCATGCAGTTTAAAAAAATACTTGTATACTTATATTAATATAACTTTAAATTGTTGTTTCTGGTAGAATTGTAGCTACATTAGATATTAATGTTACAATTAACTTCTACCATGCGTTTTATAATTTAAATATTTTGTAGTTTACTTTTAATGAAACGTTAATCTTTATTTTAATCACGCTGGTCTCGAGCACAGACACACAGAAGCCGGCCTTCTGATGTTTTACATTTCGAAGAATGTGCAAAATGTATTCTGTAAAATGTTTGCATGTCTTACTCTCTCTCTCTCTCTCTCTCTCTCTCTCTCTCTCTCTCTCTATTCCATCTCTGAAGATCAGAAGCTCAGGTCTTATTCACCACTTAATTGACATACATATCGATACATACTCGTACCAAATCGTATGCTACGTCATTCATAGCGCGTATAGCACAGGAGTGGAATAAATTACCAGCACATGTCTTTTCACTCGATTATAATGTGGATGTCCACAATGCAAGGGCAAATAGACTTTTTTAAGCTAAGTCAGTTCACCTAATCACCACTTACCATTATATACTGTAGTCAAGCACTGACTTATAAAAGTTAAAAAAGTTGGTTTTTAGTTATAATGACTGATTACTGTCATAGTAGATTAATACTGTAATTTACGCTTATAAATCACAGTGTAAAATATCGCACCGGAGGATAACAGAACTAACGGCTTTACGTGCATTTAGACGCATGGAGTTAAGACAATTTCCTAACTTCGGGCTTCTACTGAGAATTTCTTGACAGAAGAAACAATTATTGATCTGGCTTGACTTCTGTTTTGAACCCGAAATCACACCACTACATTACACCAGACTATCTATGTGTCATACATAATACATCATACATAGATTGTCTCTTTACATTGCATATTATTTGATAATTTTCTAATTTTTACTTTATAATGAATAACGACTTTATAACGCATAAACTAATATCTATTGCAAATAAATGCATATTTGCAATCACTGAACCTTTCTAGGACATGGGCTGCGTGCCTGCCGAAAATTTTAAAGTAAGCGAGCAACCCGAGTTCAATTTTTTTTTTTTATAGAAGAGGGGCAAACGAGCATGCGGCTCACCTGATGTTAAGTGACTACCGCCGCCCATGATCAACCGCAACACCAGGAGAATTGCGGGTGCGTTGCCGGCCCTTTAGAAAGGAGTGAGCTCTTTTCTTGAAGGTCCCCAGGTCGTATCGGTCCGGAAAAATCGCCGGTGGTAAACTATTCCACAGAGAGGTTGTACGTGGAAGAAAACTCTTTGTAAAATGTACAGTGGTGAATCGCCAAGCATCCACATGGTGTGGATGGTATCGGGACGTTTGCCGTGTAGTGCGTTCACGAAATTTGGCGGCTGGGATTAATCCGAACAATTCCTCAGAGCACTCCCCGTGATAGATGCGATAAGATACGCAAAGAGATGCAACATCTCTTCGCAGCGCCAGTGAATCGAGCCGATCGGAAAGCACTCGGTCGTCGACGATTCGAGCCGCTCTGCGCTGGATGCGGTCAAGTGGAAGGAGCTGGCACTGGGGAGCCCAAGCCCAGAGATGGGAACAGTATTCCATGTGCGGCCGAACCTGCGCCTTGTAAAGTTGCAGGCGGTGTGCCGGCATGAAATACTGTCCCGCTCTGCTGAGCACGCCAAGCTTTTTAGAGGCCAATTTGGCCTTCCCTTCCAAGTGACCACGAAACTGCACGTCACTCGATATGTCGACGCCGAGGATTCCGATACTGGCTGAGGCAACAAGGGGAGTTGCCTTGAAACTGAGGGGATACGACAAAGGGGTTCTTTTTAGCGGTTAACGCGCAAACTTGTGTCTTCTGGGGGTTAAACTGGACTAGATTTAGTCGTCCCCAATCCGAGACTCTGTTCAGCAAAGACTCGACTTCAGACACAAGTTTGTCCCGGCACTCGGAGACGTTTTCCCGAGAAATATTGGCTCGGCCGGTGTAAAGAGCATCACCAGTGCTATCATCTGCACAGCAATGAATGTTACGGGTATGCAACATATCATTGATATGCAGAAGAAACAGCGTTGGCGATAGCACGCAGCCCTGTGGAACACCAGCATTAATAGGCTTGCAATCGCAGCTTGCACCGTCTGCAACGACCTTGATGCTCCGATCTGCAAGAAAACTGGTGATCCAATCGCAAAATTTCTCGGGAAGCCCATAGGAAGGGAGCTTCGAAAGAAGCGCTTTGTGCCAAACCCGATCGAAGGCCTTCGCAATGTCCAAACTAACGGCCAATGCCTCCCCCTTGAACTCTACTGCCTCCGCCCATCTGTGAGTGAGGTAGACCAGAAGATCACCAGCTGACCGACCACGGCGAAAACCGTATTGGCGGTCACTAATCAGCTGGTGATCCTCAAGGTACCTCATGAGCTGGCAGTTTACAATGGACTCAATTCTCAGGCACCAATAAAATTGACAAATGCAATTTTAATTTTATACGGCGTTGAATGAAAACATCGTGAGAAAACCTACACTACCTACATAAATAGTATACATATGGGCTACAAAATATTATGTGAAGTCTGGAACATCACGCGCAACAGCAACGTGGCGAATGATTTACTTCGTAACCCACTTCAAAAATAAGTAGAACGCGTGCCCTAAAGCAGGACGTCTATAGACTGTTACCATACTTTACTTTTGCGTAAATTAAAAATGCTTCTCTTTACTGTTGATCTTTGAATTTTCTTTGTAAAAAGAATAATGTGTGAGTTTAACCTCTACGCGCTGTTGAATTAAAATTTATTAATGTTAACAATTATTAAATATATTAATTTCTGTTATATGTATTTATTTTAAAGTGATTACTACTTATGCTTTTTTTTAAATTTGAAATGGACTAATTGTAATTAAAGTTCAACTACAGATAGAGAGCAATTCCAGGAGTGATCTAACCTATATTTTATTCTAAAAACTTGGATATTTTTAACGAAAAGTTTATTAATAAAATCATTTTCGATTATCTTTTCGAAATTTAATTATCGCTATTTTAATAGATCCTCCTCAGAAGAAGCCGGGGTGGATCACCAGTTGTAAATTATATGTGTACATTACAAATATTCTCACAAAATCCTAGTATGAGTCGCTGTCTTTACAAACGCAGAAATTGCATAAGCGGACCATAGATTTCATTGAACGTTACTTCCGTCCGAAAAAAAGATCTGAGTTACTCTAAAGTCACATGTCTAGGGAAGTTCCACTTTAGAAATATTATTTGGACACTGAAATCTTATCTGTAAAAATAAAATTTCATTCGCTGCACGTTTCATTAAAATGAATTATAAATGTTAGATATATAAGTATACATGTAATATTTATAATTCATTTTAAATAATATATAAAATATTACATATATAAATATCTAACAGAGTTTAAGCTACACCAATTGCTTTGTAATTTATAGATATTTCACAATGACAGAACCAGAATAAGACAATATTAGTAGACTTCTTCGCTTGAACTTGACAGATACTACATATAGTTTGCAGTGGCCATTTATCATGAAGCGTAGTTTAATTTCCAGTCTAACAGAGGTTGTTCGTGTAGGTTACATACGCGCGAAGTAACGCATTCTATCATCCTGGGCTATCATTCTTATGGTGAGATACCTTTTATAACTAGTGTTCTATCTGGATTTGTATCACCCGCTACCAACTAGCGGAAAAACATGCTGAGAATCGATGGGTGCAGGTGACTCTGGATGGACCGTGCTTTCTAGCAAGAGACTTTATTTCGGTAATGAACTAGTTAAGGCTGCGTTAAGGATGAAGAGATATAATATTTGTATATGTTTTTTCATTGTTCTAATTTTTAATATTATGTAATGTAAACTTAATTATTTAATATATTTTTTAAATTATAATAACTACGCAAATTATTATTATATGGTTGTATTAAAAATGAAGCGATATGCTCTATGAATATCTCTTTTCATTACGTTTACTAAAATATTTTATCATAAGTATTTTTTATATATAAAATTATTTGTATGTACAATTTTAACTTTTTTAGCAATGCGTTTAAAAGGTTTGTAATAGTATATTTCATTACGAGTGCGGAAAGCCTGTCATTGCAAAGAGTTCCGACAAATGAAAAGGGATTTGATTAATATTTTTTAAATAATATGTTAAATGTATTTTGCCATATCGTAAACTGAATACTAAAGAAAAATATAAGTATTTATTAATAAATTACCTTTGTGGCTAAATAATGATCATCGGGAGCTTCGTTCAAAAACCTTTACACTTCATTCGTTGTTAATATTTTCGACTTTTTAGTTGTTGATTTTTAGTTTTGGGTATTCACTTATATCCACGTTGTTCCTTATTTTTCAGCATACCTACTTTTTATCATCAAAAACCTCTACCATAACGTAGAAGGTTTCAATTTTGCAGAGAGTTCGGAGAAGTATGTCAAACATAACATTTTCTGAAAAACTAGTTGCTTATTTCTCTTCTCTCCAAGCAATAAATTTGTGGTATGTAGATATGTAGGGATTTTTTGACTTTTCCGAGAAAATGTTGTCTAAAGCATTTTGTTCAATTATACTGAGTTTAGGTGGTATTAATTCAAATAAAATATCGTCGAAATTACTCATTTTGTGCAACAAACAACTAAACTCGCAAAGAACATTTTTGGAAAGTGGCGCCAACCGTAAAAGAATATAAGCAGAGATTTTTTTTTGTTTTCACCCATTCTGGGTAGGCAAAGGGAACTATGCCCATACAGCCAAGTCTTCGGTAGAATTTTTTTATTGATAAGAAATGAAAATGAAATTTAATGAGATGAAATGAAATGAAACCTAACCTAACTCATTGAATCAAATTATTAAATCTGATATTGAAACAAATTAGTAGCTTCTTTTTATAAATATTTACATAAATCATAAAAACTTCTATGAATTTTTTTTGGTAAAAACCTTTTGTTTGGTTTTTTCTTTTTAATATACATTATTTTGACAGTTGGGAAAGGGAACGCACGAGCTCGGAAAAGGTAAAGAAAAAGCTCGAGTATATAATAGCCCACATCCCGAACGCTATACGTCCCTGCAATACGCCACTTTTTTGAGCAACTGTATTAAAAATATTTTTTTTAATATTAAACAGCTTAAAGACAAACTAAGACCATTAAGAAACTATATTGATAAGGTGTATATTAACAAGATGCATATTAACTGATTACGATGTACAGAATTATACAGTAGTCTCCCAATAATTCACAACCTGAAATGCGAAATAGATATTTTGTGATTTTTTATCTTATTTGAGGTTTATCCTACGTTATCCACAGGCGAGGACGGGATAACGCTACATGCCAATTGTATCCTCGCGGCACGGTTAACGGTTTTTACGCTATATTACTCAAAACACGATTGAAATTTTGTGTCTCTTTTATAGCTTTTATCGAAAATTACACGTGCATTTAGTAAAGTTTCAACGTGAATTTTAATTTAATCTTTCACGCTTAGAGCTAATACCATGTTTTTATGCAATGTGCTCTGGATATACAAAAAACAAATTAGCCTAGTTCTCGTGATGGGAGTTAAATATCATTTATATTTTTATTTTATTATATTTAGAAATCATAAGTCAATAAAGGGGGATGCCCATATTAGGCCATGGAACGCCCAACAATGTGCATTTGTTAAAAAAATATATCTTTATTTATGGTTATTAATCGCGGTATTCATTTATCCTAAAACAATGGGAATATTTTTGCACAAATTAAAAGTACGGAAAAGATAAAAATAAAATTAGGTAAATACGTAATTCATTAGTCTGTGAATAAAATGAAAAATGTTGCCAATCACAAAAATCATTAAAAAATCGATTCCCCTTTTCGATCGATTACTTATGGTGTCATTATTACAATGCTTATATGATCTTTCGATAATTATTACGATGTTATGATATAGGTTTAAAATAACCGTTGACAATGGATATTTATCCAAAGCAGTCGATACGCAACCGTTATTAACCAAATGTTTACCGACTACAGACGAAAAAGGATGGTTATGTTTTTACTGTGTGTGCGGATTAGGCTATGTTGAATCGTTTTTTGCTATGGTGCTTAAAACGTAGGATGCATTTTATTATTGAGGGAGCTACTATCAAAGAATATTTTATTCGCTTAACTCGTAAAGTACTTGACCAACTTTAAGAATTCTTTCACCACTAGATTGTTATGTATAATTTTAGATATCTAATATAGGGTTAATTTTATTATAGAGGGCGCCACTTTCAATGAATACGTTTTTTGGCTAATCTCAAAAATTACTAGACCGATTTTGAAAATTCTTTCACCATTAGATTACTAATGAGGGCGTTAGCTGTATGATAAATTATATTATTACAATAAATAATTGTGAGATTAATATTTTCTAAATAAATAAAACTAAATACCTACCTAAGATGTTCAAATCCAATTATTATTTTTACAATTGAAGAATCGTATTTACACACTTTACTTACTCAGATTGATTATTATAGATAAAGAGGTAATAAACCTAAAGTAAAAGAGCTCCGCTTAAACGAAGAAAACTATTTATTAGAATAAAACTAAATGTTGAAAAAAAGTGGTTCAGTGCGAGTCGGACTCGCAGGCCCATGAAGAGTTCAGTAGTAACAAGCATATATTTTAAATCGAGTCAAAATACCACTATCATTATCGCCAGCAACAAATTATTTCGTTTTTCATAGTGTTTGTATAAATAACAAAGTTGTTTTTGCGGTTCCTTAAAATGTGCTACTTGTATCAAAAAAAGGACTATTATATATTAAAGGGGTTTCTGTGGTTTATTCATTACCAAAGAGAAAAAACTTATTGCGCAAAATAGGTTTTTATTAATTTCAAGTCATCAAAAGCGGCAGTCAACCGTTAAAAACTAAAACAACCGTTGTTATAGGCTCGGTTGAATTCATTGACAACCTTCACATTTATAGTTATGATAATTAAACAAGCGAATTACTAGCTGATTTACCAAGAATTCTTTAGAGTATAACAAAACGCTACTGCACAAGTTAACTGTTATTCTTATCTGTTTTTAACATAACATTTAAAATGGAATCATGTTATGATAATTCAAGAAGTTAATTTCCAGCTGATTTACCACGAATTCTCTAAAGCATAACAAAACAATACAGCACAAGCTAACTGTTCTTAAAAATACATTTGAAATAGAGTTTCAATAAATAAAGGAAATTATATTTTAAAAAGCGTGCAGAACTTAAAACGCGTCAAAGATTATTCTTTTTATGATATTATTAATCGAATAAAAATCGATATCATTCCATAGATTTTATGACAGTTAAGTGGCAACATCGTATTCGACAGGTAGGCCGCTGTCACTGTTATGTCACAAGAATTAAATTACGTGTTCGTGTTATTGTTTTGTAAAAGTAAAATGCAATTGTTGATCTCTCAACAATTGGTTCGAACACAGCAGGTAAATAGTTGGTACATATCACGATGTGGTATGTCTTCCTCTAAGAAATGCTTTATAACTGAGTTTACTTGAATAATATCAATATAATAATTGTAGCTTCTTTATTAGGTACAAGTTTCGAGTACAGTGAACGTGTAGTGTGGCACTCGCAAAATGCACCAATAGTTCGTCTTGAACATCTATACATCAGCTGTGGCACTGACACTTATGAGAATAAGATCACACACATTGTTTGTCTTCGATTTTCCACGTGAGGAATTATTTGCGCTACGTGAGGTAAGTGTTTAACATGTTTAACATTTCAATGTATTAAATGTGATCCATATATCTGATAATTATACATGTTTTTACACTGATTGTATATCAACTCAAGAACTTGTTTTATTTTTTCACATCTGCCCTAGCTATATCTGACAAACATACTAGCTTATTTATGAGATTGACCAGTTTTATCAACTACCAAGAAAGGAGACAGTTGATTTTTCATTGTTTTCGGACTGCTGGTAGTCTGTCAGGCCTTAATTATTAAATAATATAGGGCATTAAATCCGTCCTTGTGCAGTAACATTGAACTTGATAAATATTTTATTTATATTTGAGTTTGAAATAAATCTATTTTATTTTTATTTTTTCACTTTGACTTCATTTTTTGTATTTTACATTATTTCAGTTGTCATGCCGTGTATATCATAATTGCTGGCAATGAACTGATAGAACAGCATCATGTTCAACTGCAGAACGGGAACCATCTGAATCATCTAGTCCGTCCTCGTTGCAATCTGAAGTGAGTAATGTATTGCACCCAGAACAACAAAGCTTAGATCATACATCACACAGTGTACTGCTAACTAATTATATAAAAGCACAATGTTTTTTACCAGGTTGTAACAGTTCCATCAGCATTGCAAGTATGTCTCTTTTGTGATTAACTACATTTTGCGATAACAAACATACATAGTGACAAGTACTATGTATGTGTGTTATACTTGGTAGAGCCATGCTGCAGTTATATTAGAAGTATAGTTGTAGCATGAATGGGTCGGCTCGACCGGGGAAGGAGCACCCTCTCACAGAATACCAGCGTGAAATAGTAGCTTAATGCTGTGTTTTGTATGGTGAGTGTAGAGAACCTGAGACCCTTTTTACTGGAAACGAGAAAATGATCTTAGTCCTCACGGGTGACAACGCATCTGCATTTTGATTTGTAATCGAGGATAGATGTGGATGTCTAAGGGTCGCAGAAATGTCTCCAGTAGATGGTGAATCTCAGTTAATGACAAGATATGCTAATAAATCCAGAGCCGTGACTATGTGTCGATATGGGTAGTAGAGGTGGTGAATGGCATTTTTAAAACTGAATTTAAAATATTTCATCAAAATTACTTTAACAGGGCTTCTACACATTTGATGATAGACTGCTGTGGCTTCTGCTATAGTTAATAAATTCCACACAAAAATAAGGGACAGGGATGATGCGGCTCAAATACTCGAAATAGTTCATCAAAATATGGAGACAAATAATGATTTTTCTGAGTATGCTAGGGAAAACAATCTAAATAGAGCTAGGGCAGGCAGACTTTAGAAATATAAATGTAGACTTTAAAATGTTAGGGAATTTCCTGTTTTAACTTACAGCGACTTAATATTAATTGCTTGTGTCACATACCAATTAAAGCAAGCTCGCTACTATTATGGTGAGCATATAAGATTTAATGGTTGCTACCGGATAGAACTCTGTAATAACCAGAGGAGCAGCATTATGGAAGGAATAAAGTTAAGCCCTAGCTGATCTTTACTTAGGGCTAGAATTGCAAGTCATCACTATTAGTCGTAAAGTGTATTTTATTATATAAATTCTATATAATATCTAATATATAAATTCTTTTTTAGGAAGGAGGCTTGGTACTACCACCTGCTTAGGACCCTGTAATTAATGAAATTAAAAACCCAAGCATACCACTGCAAGACTTCTAGACACAGTAAGTTCATTCTGTAGATCGGACAATAAATAAAAATTAAAAATCTGAAGGTACTCCGGGTTAACACTGACATTGGGACGTCGGTCACCTCAGTCTGCCGTAACCATGGGTGCTGGAAAGCACCCGAAATGTCTGGAATTAAAAATCAAAGAAATAAAACGCGATAAAATCGATAAAAATAGTTGTTAAAAAAACTGCATTTGTGAAAATAAAAACTTCAAATATTTTCAAAACCCCGACTTTTTTTAAAGCAATTCCTTTACCATTTCATTGTTTTAATTGCATATTATCATATCTATATGCTTTTATATGTGGGCACTCATGGCCGAAGTGTCTATGAAGACTGGGCATTCCCCTTTTGTTTAGCAATTATATTTAATGTCTACTACGGAAAACGCTGATGACATTTTTAGTTCAATCATTATATTGTGATTTCAATACCTCCAAACTATTTACAGGCTGATTTATAAAAAAAATATATCTTCTCAATATCTTCAAGCTGTGTAAATGAACGAAAGGTGTTAGATAAGACGGACATAGTGAAAGTATATTTAATAATAATAAGTATTATTCAATATAGATTACATGTTGTAATTCTTATTGAAAGTCATTTTTTACGTTACCACTGGTTCGAAAAAAACCTCTGTCATGGGAAGTACAAGCAAGAAACCCAGCGGTACTTTTTTTAAAAAAAATAATTTTACAGTATCAATGGTTACAAAATATTTACTAAATTTATTTTAGAAACAGC
This sequence comes from Parnassius smintheus behrii, assembly GCA_036936625.1. Classification (NCBI taxonomy): domain Eukaryota; kingdom Metazoa; phylum Arthropoda; class Insecta; order Lepidoptera; family Papilionidae; genus Parnassius; species Parnassius smintheus. Next base: position 40,307,014 of record JAUPFT010000016.1, read on the forward strand.
TTGGAAGCTTCGACTTAATACCCAGGGGTTATAATCAACCATGTACTCATTTATATTATAATAACCCTTTTTATATTGTTTTTGTTTAGTTAAATATTTAAACTTGGTAAAAAATAGACCTTGTATATGTTCTGAGTACATATTTTTGTTGTAACATACATTTCCCAAAAAATTAATTACTGACTAAATGGAGTCGAGAAACTGGTATCACTAGCTTGTGTTTGTTTCTAGTGTTAACGAGTATATATTATCTATTTTTTAAACTTCATTTATTTTTATGAACATACATTAAATTTTCGTAGATATACTGAGTGGCCAAAGTTAATAAATTTCTTCAAATTTTTCTGTAAGAGACTCTCTTGGTTTAAGATTGTAAATAGCTCTAATGGCTCTCTTCCGCCAAACAAAAATAGTTTCTAAATCAGCCGCATTTCCCAATAGGAAAATCTCATATGACATTAAGCTATGGAAATAACTAAAATAAAGTAAGCCAACTGTCTCAACAATAGTGAAATCGCTATCTTTTTAAAGCATAAGCTGCAGAGCTTAGTCTGCTTGCTAGTTTAGATGCATGGGGGCCCCACTGAAGCTTAGCATCGAGAGTGATGCCAAGAAAAACAGAGAATTCTAGAGGATTCATTTCTTCCTCATTTAAAAACACATTGGTATTCGGATTTTTAATATTTGTTGTTGTAAATTTAACACTTTTAGTTTTACTGCCGTTTGAATGTAAATTATTAACATTAAACCGTTGCACCAATTTTGACATAGCATTAGTCACTTCATCGTATTTAAATGACTGACGTTTATGTTTAAACATCAAGGAAGTATCATCAGCAAATAATACTTTATCATGATTATCCCCTACAAAATAAGATAAGTTATTAATATACACTAAAAATAGGAGTGGGCCAAAAATTGAGCCCTGAGGGACAGCCCTGATATACTACCGGTTTTGAAAATAGGTATACCTTTACTACGTGTCAGGAAACACACCAGAATCGACTTTTGTAGTAAAATAGTGGCTAGATAAGGTGCTATTTAATATAATAAAGATTTAAAAACTTTAATATAAATCCCCCATAAATCTGCCGTTTTCTTAACATCAATGGTTTTAAAATATTTAATAATATCTTTTGGCAATACTCTATGGAATTAAAAGTATTTGAACAAGCCTTTACATTCATAAGCAATGATTTGGCAACAGGAGAAGAATCTAAAGATTTTGTTGTCAAAAAAGGAACATCAGTAAAATATTTCTCAAAAGCCATAGCAACTTCTTGATCAGATTTACTTAATTTATTGTTAATATTCAGTTGAAATTCCGTGTTGCATGGTTTGACCTTGCCCGTTTCACTGTTAATTACTCTCCACGTCATTTTAATTTTATCGCATGCAGTTTTAATTTTGTTGCTTAAATGTAAAGCCTTAGCTGTGAAGCATACTTTTCAAAATATTTTAGAATAAGTTATACCGTAATCTCTAAATATAACACTATTATATGGTCCTTCATTATAAAGCTTGTATGCTTTCGCTTCTTTTATAAATACATACTCTCGCCCATTTATTAAACGATTTACGACTGTTTAAAGAGAAGGTTTTAAAAGTAAATATTCTACTAAATTCACAAGTTATAATTTTAAGTAATGTATCATACAAATAATCAGCACCATTTTTAAATGAAAGTGATGGAAGTCCTTTTACTATATTACTTCTAAACCTTTCCAAACAATGTTCATTTATTAGAACAAATACAACTTTTCTATTTTTCTGTTTTTGTATATGTAAGACAATGAGACCCATGTCGACAGTGATCTGAACTTAAACTATGAATGGTGGATTTGGCAAGGGCTTAACATCTGCAAACATGTTATATATACAGATCCAACTAGATGATTAAAACTACTTTTACGGATTTTATCGCGTTTATTTTTACTTTTAATTACTTTTATTTTTAATTCCCGACGTTTCGGGCGCTTTCCAGCACCCATGGTCACGGGGGACTGAGATGACTGACGTCCCGATGTCATTGTTATACCCGGAGTACCTTCAGCTTTTTTAATTATTGTTTATAGTCCGATCTATGCAAAATGAACTGACTATGTCCCGAGGTCTTGCAGTGGTATGCTTGGGTTTAGTTTTAATTTTATTGATTATAGGATCCCAAGCAGGTGGCAGTACCCAGCCTAATTCTCTATTGAAATTAGGATGTTTTTTTAATTTCAATAGCCTCACGTATCATCCTTGGTAGGAATCGGTGTTCTTTCGCGAGGATTTGTGGTCTATCAAATCTGATGTAATGGTTGGGGCCGTCTAGGATATGATCACAAACTGCAGACTTCCCGGAACGTTGATGCTTCACATCAGCTATATGTTCTTTTAGCGGGTCCTAATTGATATAAGACAAACAAAAAGATCACGCAAGAAACGTTGGGAATTAAAAATAAAAGTAATTAAAATTAAAAATAAACGCGATAAAATCCGTAAAAGTAGTTTTAATCAGATATGTATGTTGTGACCTCTTCTAACTCTCGTCTATTCTCTGTATGTTGTTGCCTCTTCTGCCAACAAAAATTATTATTGCACTATTTAAACAAAATTTTGTAACTACAATTTTATATGGAATGTCACTTAAAGATGGTCCAAGCACGCAGTAATTTGTAATTTTTGTCCCATAAAATTGTTACTTAAAATTATGCGTAAATGTTTTCTTATGTCATTGTTATATACAATTATATTATTTTTGATAATATTTCAATTATATTTTATTTTAATCTCCTCTTTCATGGTACTGTCACAGAGTTTGGTGGTGATATATTATCAGCACACACCGACTCTGAAGAAACCAGTATTGACTGCTGACATGAATGTTTTACTAAAGTGTCAAAACGTTCCTCAATTATATTTACATGTCTTTGCGAGGATATCCATAGGCAGTATGTGTCCTTTTATTTAATTTTAGGCTAATTTATATTTATCGGACACAGTTTGAAGGAAGTCAGAAAGTAGTAAAATTTCTAATTTATGGCACTCATCAGTCTCATAACATTTTTAACGTTATCCACCTCAATTGATTACAATTTAAGTTCATATAGTTATCTATGATTGTTTTCTTTGCATACATTTACATAGTTTTTGGTATCGATCTTTTATTTTTATTAAGTTTGGTATTATCTTTATGTATTTATTAAATTTTACACATTTCTTTAATTTGGTTTTACTGCATTAATCCTTACTATTTTTCCTGATATGGCAGAGTTGTCACCTGTCAAATCTATTGTTACAGATTGCTGTAATATTTTAGAGGTATTACAATGCACAAGCTCAAAGAACAGGCTTTGAGTCTGGGAGGCTTTCAGGTTATTTAAGTATGTTTTAAGTTGTGCTATTTGCTCATTAACCTCATTCAACTGTAACTTTAATGCAGCAATAAACCTGAGAGTTTCTCCATATTCCTTGCTGCGTTGGACTCACTAACCGTCCACTGTGGCTGATCTTTTTCTTTTATAACACTAGTGTAATCAGTGTGTAACTTAACCATATCACATTTTAATTTTGTATTTTTGCAATCATGTTAACTATTTTCTTTTCATTGTCATCCCTTTTCTTAGCAACAGTTCACACTACTCCCTGGTCGCCTTAAGATTTTAGAGTGCAAGCTGGAGTTGGTTCTCCATCTGGCGCATCTTGTCGTTGCGAGTATTCATTTTACTATTTATTGTAAATAATAAATAAAAACAAAGATCCAGAACAGAAGGAGCAGAGAGAATGTCGACTTTTTTTAAATTATTATTTAAAGATCTCAAATTATCATTAGAATAATTCGCAAAATATGTAGAATAGATCTTAATTCAATTCACAGCGGAAGCTATAGCATAAAATTGAGGTGGATATTATGAATTTACAATATTTAAATTAATAATTTTTTTCGGGACCAATTACTTTACAACTTATCACCATGGATGCTACAAGAAAAACCTAAATCCGTCCTATGCAACAAAACAGCCTTAACTATGATAAATGTTAAAAATTATATAAAATGTGAAATTTTAAAATTAAAATCAAGATACAGCCGAATGAGACACTTAAAAAGAAAATGTTTAGGCAACCCAAACATAAAATATGAATGTCAAACTTTGCCTCGTAAGGCCCATGGTAAAAAATAAATTTTAATAATTAATTCCCGATGTCCTTAAAAAAGACAATTATATTTCTAAAATGCTTAACCCCCAGAAGTGAAGGTGGGTAAAAAATTATATTGCACTCTTACTACTCCTTTATTTTTTTTCATATTGATAGGTACATATATAAATGACTTTAGAACTACCCAAATGTAGTTTTATTAGGTTCTTTTCATAGGACATTGGGCAGTACTTGCAAAAGTAGGTGCTTTTAAAGTGTGCTTTAAATATCACACTAGGCTGATGGTTATGAAATAAGTTTATCTTAAATTACTACAAGATAAGCCAATTGTGTGGGAAATAACAGGATAGCGTTAATTATTAAAAATGGTAAAAGTATGAGAGATAAGACGAGATCCAACCGGCATTTTATAGACGCGCCAACGAGTTAAATTATAGATATCACGGAATATACTTTTATTATTAAATACAAAGAAAAAAATGAACAAAATCACATTACTCTATTCATCTGATCTTGTATAAAACTAAAACGAGGTAATTTCACTCTAAAATAATATCATCAGTATTTCAATTTTAATTGGAACCTCTTACATTATAATATTTGAGTAAAACGAGTCCATACCACATGATCTGCAGCCGTAGCAACTCGACATATTTTTCCCAGTACATCCTAATATAGGGAAATTTATGCTCGCCATTATGAGGCTAATATAACATAAATGTTAGCCCGTCTTTACAGATTTTAAAGCTACGTCCTTCATTCCGAACAGAAGACTTATTCTTTATTCCAATAATTAGACTTACTTGTTAATCATTCACATATTGTTGTAAATAAGACAGTGAGTTAACAGATCAGTGAGTTTCTGATGAGAAATTCAAATAAGAATTTTCTTAATCCAGATGGTAAACCTAGAATTTCCTTGTGGTGGAGCTACAGGTGATGGTTATTTTTTCACGTTTGCTTTTCTGCGTTGAAGTCTTTCACATAAAGAATTTCTGTATAAACCAATACCGCAATTGCTTGAACATTGAACTCTGTAGTTTCGTAGAGTGACTACCGCTACTTGATACGCTTGAAAGCCTTTTTTTTAGGATCAGAATGATGGATCATCTCAATCTTTATCACTTGGAAGAAAATATACAAAATGCCATCAAAAACATAACTTGGTCTCGCAACTCAGTCCTTCTGCCATAAAAAGTTGTGAGATCCATGTAATACCAAGTCGGTTAATTTATTCAGTCCCTATCTAAGGGTCCTTCTGTCTTAAGTTATTACGTAATTATGTGTGTCTCCGAGTACCGGGCAAACTTGTGTTTTCTCGGGAAAACTTCTCCGAGTACCGGGACAAACCTGTGTCTGAAGTCGAGTTTTGTTGGACAGAGTCTCGGATTAGTGGCGACTAAATCTAGTCTAGTTTAACCCTCAGAAGACACAAACTTGTGCTTTAACCGCTAAAAAGAACCCCTTTGTCGTATCTCTTCAGTTTCAAGGCAACCCCCATGTTGCCTCAGCCAGTATCGGAATCCTCGGCATCGACATATCGAGTGTGATGTGCAGTTTCGTGGTTACTTGAAAGAGAAGGCCAAATTGGTCTCTAAAAAGCTTGGCGTACTCAGCAGAGCGGGACAGTATTTCATGCCAGCACACCGCGTGTGTGGCGATTTTTCCGGATTGATACGACCTGGGGACCTTAAAGAATAGAGCTTACTCCTTTGTAAAGGGCGGCAACGCACCTGCGATTCCCCTGGTGTTGCGCTTGATCATGGGCGGCGGTAGTCACTTAACATCAGGTGAGCCGCATGCTCGTTTGCCCCTCGTTTGCCTCTTCTATAAAAAAAATAACTCACGCCCGTCACCCAAAGATAGGCACAGACTACGGATATCCATTTGGCATGACTCTGACACACTTCCCTCGCTTCTTTCAGTTTCATATACGTGTACATGCTCGTCAGTTAAAAATACTGTTGCGTTCCACCGTAAATCGAAACTCAACATCGACCAATAGCTTGGAAGGGCGCCTATAAAATATTTGATACAGTGATAAAAAAAATTAGAACGAAAAACACGATCGATCATAACGATTCAAGATTTCATGATATTTTATTACAACTTTACAACTAAGTTCTTTGACTCTTATCTTTGAATAAATACTATAAGGCAAGATTTACATTTTTGAATTCAATCGAACCAGTCCAGTGTCACGATCTCGGGCAAATAGATACTCTGAAGCGTTTCTTACCGACTCTTCCACTCATCTCAGCAGTAGCTTTTTTCACATTCGTTCTTCCATGTGTCCAAACCATCTAAGCAATCCTTTCTTAATCCTGATCACACTTTTCTCTAATCACACAATTTCTTACCCTATTAAACAGAGTCAGCCATAGCAAACTTCTTAATGACCGCATTTCAACAGCATTTACTTTAATCTCATCTTCCAATGCTTGCTACGAATTGTACGGTAGTGAAAATCCAATTTTCACTACCTTTATTATACCGATCCTAGTTCCAATTATATTATTATTATATATTAATTCCCTTTCTTCTTTTATACATAATATTATCTCCTCCATTAAGTTTTGCTTGCTTGTAATTTTTTGCCAGTAATTTTTTTACATTTTAATAATATAGAAGTCTTAATAATTTTCTCTTTGTTAAATTTTTTAAGTCTTTTACTTTATAAGTTTTAAAATACCTTGGTCTAAAAGTTAACGAATTTTCCACTACGTTTGCTTTAATGACGTATGCAGTAAAACTTAAATCTAATTGCAATTACTTCGACGTCGTATATTTGATGTTAGCGTTTTTAATTAAGATTTTTAACGGAGACAACACACATTTTTAAAATTTATATTGCACTTATTGACACTTTTTTATATTGAAATTATGGAAAATATGAAAGTTATATTCTTTCTATCATTTTCGCCAAGAGCATATTTATTCTTTATTAGATTTTTCAATTTACCTCCAAAAATGAGATTGCCAAAATATGCCCAAGCTGTACGAAAATATGACTATTACTATTAATTTAAATAAAAAAAGAATTTTAAATAAATATTAACATTTTATAGCAGCTGTTGAAAAATAATTAAGTTTAAAAGTATTTAAAGTGATTTCTTCTCTTTGAAGTCACTCTATAGCACCTTTAATGTGGCCTAATAATACTTAAAAAGATCAGAGTAGGAAAAAACAATAGATATACTCATAAAAATACTTTATTTATGATATGTTATGTATAAAAACAAGCCTACAATTAATGAATTAATACAATAAAATAATCAAAATACACTTAAGGATAGGATTTTATGTATTTGTTTAATACAGCAACAGCTTAAACATGTAGCGTTACATTATAGGTTAGGATTATTTTACTGAATCCATCCGTCAAGCATCAAAACAGATAAAGCGTCAATGTCAGATTTGATCTGATTCACGTTTACCGACTTCGCCATTTCTCGGTATATGTACGCTTTTCCTTCGTATTTGTGATTTATCGTATTTTACATTTATTTGGAGACGATGGAGTGAATTTTATAGAGAAATGTATTCGTGTCATGATCTTAGTGAAGGATCCGGGGGTGACACCGTGACTGGCACGCCAGACACGGACCTCGATGATACTGAGGTCATCAGCATGAAAGAGATTGAACGTGCGATTCAAAGTTTGAAATGTGGTAAGGCTGCGGGACTAGACAGAGTTACTGCTGAAATGGTCAAGTACGGTGGGCCTCGCGTCTGGGCAGCTTTCATCTGCTGTGCAATTTGTGCTGGCGGACGGGAGATGTCCCGGATGATTGGCGATCTGCGGTCATTGTGCCTGTATATAAAGGTAAAGGTTCACATTTTGACTGCGGGTCCTATCGGGCACCCAGCTTGACCAGTTTAGCAAGTAAAGTTTACTCGAAGGTTTTAACACGTAGGTGCAGGAGAAATCGGAAAGATTCTTATGGGAGGCACAATGCGGATTTAGACCTGGAAGAGGATGCACGGATCAAATGTTTTCTCTCCGCACGATCACAGAAAAGCTTCTGAGTGTTAACCAGAGGATTTTCTGTGCTTTTGTGGATCTGGAGAAAGCATTTGATAAGGTTATAAGGAAGAAAATGTGGAAACTGTTGCCGGGGTATGGTGTGGATGGTCGATTGTTAAGGGCTGTGCAGTCACTTTACTATGACTGTAAAGCCTGTATGCGGGTAGGGCATGACCTGTCACCCATGTTTAGCGTCCAAGCGGGCGTAAAACAGGGTTGTGTCATGTCTTCCTGGCTTTTCATACTGTATCTCGACAGCTGTTTACAGAAGCTGAAAAATAGCTGTTTGGGTGTGAAATTGGGTAAATTTTCTGCTGTATGCTGATGATGCAGTGCTTATTGCACCATCAGAATTAGAACTGCGGGCATTAGTCACGTGTATGAAAGAGGAATGTGAAAATAAAAGTCTCCGTTAGAATGCTAATAAAACTAAGGTTCTGGTATTTGAAAAGGACGAAGAGAGAACGAAATGTGAAATATGGGTAAATCAGGAATGTCTATAACAGGTAAATGAGATTGTATACTTGGGGAGTGCTTTCAGCCGGGATAGAAGATGTGATTTAGATGTGGATAGGCGTGTCGCTGCCGAAAACAAAGTCAATGGTGCCCTGATTGCATTAGTCAAAAGGCAAGGCGTGGTGAAGAGTGCACGCCTTGCAATACATAACGCAGTGTTGGTACCGACTTTGTTATATGGCAGCGAAACCTGGGTATGCCAGAAGAAGTATAAAAAGCAAGTTTAATGCAGAGTCGAGATGCGATCTCTTCGTAAAATGTGTGGCGTTACCATAGCCGACCGAAAGCGAAACGAAGAGATTCGCAATATGGCAGGATTGAAAGATGACCTTATCACAAAAATTGATAGGGGCGTACTCCAATGGTTTGGGCACGTTGAGCGAATGAGTGAAGACCGAATGGTGAAGAAAATATATAGAGCGAAAGTAAATATTAAAAGGTGTCGAGGTAGACCGAGACTAACTTTCGAAGACCATGTGAGCAAATTGCTCGAAGAGGGGAGGGTCAAGAGTACTCGGATACCTAGACGTGCATGTATGAAGAAGTTAATGAACCTGAAAGAAGCGAAAGAGGTATGTAAGGATTGTGACACTTAGCGATCTGTTCTCTCTGGCTACCCCGTTAGGGATTGTGCGTGAGGATAAGTAAGTAAGTAAGTTGCTTTTATTTAATAGGTGCCCCACGTGAATGCTTCACTAATTATAAACGGTGTAATACATAAGCTTAATTAGTTTCTGTCTAATATACTTCGATCATCATCATTCTCTAAACCATTTCCCATTATCTGGGGTCGGCGCAGTAAACCTTCTTGTTCCATTCCTCTCTATCAGCCGTCATTTCCATACTTACTCCTTTCATTCTCATATCACTCTTCACACAATCGATCCATCTTTTATTCGGCTTTCCTCTGCCCGTGTGTCCCTCCACATTCATATTCTAATATACTTCGATCAATAATAGTATTATTATAATTATGTTACAAAAATAGTTACAAATAATAATTTCAAAGACTGAAAAAACTAGTGTCCTTGTTTTTTTAGCTAAACCAGTTAGGATATATCCTAGTCATCATGCATATGCATTAACCTACATAACACTCATGAATTGGAACTTTATTAATATCTACATTGTGTAATAATGATAAAAACTGACTGCCAAAAACAACTATTTAAATCTTCATAACTTTTGTCCACTACTGCGTAGCTACATGCACTTTTCTAATTCTTTATATAGAAGATCTGTACTTTCGTATGACGTAGATTTCATCTCTGTACAGTCTGGGAAACAGGTTCATACAATTTTTGGCCATCCCCTTTGCACAAAGAATCGCGTCTGTGTTGTGAAGGAGATTTACATATAAGTTACACTTGCAACTTTCAACGTTCACAAGCATCGAAGGACGGAGCAATTGCAACAAAAATTGACGACACAGAGAACCACATCCAAACGGTAACTAGTCACTGAGGTGTCGAGTCTCCAAGTCGTTTTACATTTAATATTAAAATAAAAGAGAAACTTAATAATTTACTAAAAATGTCATTCATCGTTCATTCATCATAGATGGTCTCACAGATGGGATATTCTCAATTTCTGCCACTTCTGGCAAGCGGCTGAATAGCGGCAGTTTTTTTTATTCAATTGATAGCAAAAAGATACTGTGGCACGTATTCTTTTCCAGTTTCTCTCTCTCAGTTTTAAAGACGCCCACGGGACGATTGGGATAGTGGTTTCTCTGACACCGCCACAACACGGTATCAAACAAACTTAAACTCTTCCCTAATTTTTGTTACCTTCTCCTAATTATTTTCGTCAACTTAAAGAAACTGTTACAGTAAATTAAATATATTCTGAATTAAATAAACATCCATACATATAGGCCAGATTAAATTTTCTGCCGGACTGAAGACGACATGTTGCGAGATGTTCTTTTTTTCTGCAGCTCACTATCTGATACTTTTCATTGTTTTAGAATGATAAACGAGCAAACAACCCACAAAGTTTTAAGTGGCTACAGCAGGTCATGGGATAAATGTAACAACCCCTTGTACTTAAGTACCCTTCTGTAGGTTCAACACTTCGGAACACAAAAGTGATTGCGGCTCCTAGATAAACTCGCACAAATAAAATTTCTGTTGTATAACAGAAATTTGCTACGATAATTACTTACCGCGCCGAGTTATTTCGCAAAACTGATAATTTTCAATATTCTGTTTATAGTTGGTATGAGTAATATAGTGACAAAAAAACAGTAAACAGGACTACGCTCTTAGCTTTGCGTCGATATTATCACATTTAGTGATTGGTAATGAGGAATACCACATTTGTCCTTAACTACCTATCCGAATTTAGATTCTGAATAAAGGATATAAGTGTTTAAGGGTCACAGCCTGCACTTACTATAAGCGTGGACTATGAGCTTATATTACATGTATTATTAGAATAGCCAATATAGGATCTTTAAAAAAAGAAATATGTAATAGAGGCAAAAGAAGAACAAAAGAAGAACATACCAGTAGTGAACAAAAATAAAAAGTACAATTTATCCACAATAATGACCAATAAACCAATGAGGAAGGGTATAATAATAATATATTAGTGCAATTTAAGACTATTATGAAGTAAAATATGAGGCAAACATACAGAATAATAGATAAAATAGTATGATAGGAACTTGAAAGAAAGTAAATAGAAAATAATCATAAGGGTACATCAAAATGTATATATTATAACAAATTGAAATTTAATATTATGTTAGTGTACAAAAATTGTAAAAATTAAAAATCTTTCAAAGAGGAAAATATAATAAGACTATTATAATAAGCACACATAGCTATAACAAATATTTTAAACTAAGACATAATCCCTTTTTTAAGCTATATTGAAAGATATGAAATATATAGCGAGTTACATTAAGATATTATTTGACACTATCCAACATATTATTGTTATTTACTGAGTGATAGTGTATCATGAATTATTACACCGCCTTTTTGGCTGCCTCGTTAGTCTAGTGGTAGTAAGGGCAAGTGCTGATGATGTGGTCTAGATTGGAATCTTGAGTGAGGCCAAAATTAGTTATTGGGTTTTTCTGTCAACGAATTGTCAAACTTCTGGCTCAAAAATCGGCCAGGAGAGTCACCAGGAGGTGATGTTTCACTCCCGTGCCTTAAAAACCACGTAACGTCGTTAGTCTTGCGCCACTAATTCTCTCACAGTCCGAAGCAGTTGCGCAGATAGTCTCTGTTTAGACTAATTGCTGTAGCTTAAATTCGGTCTAGAAGACTATTATTTTTATATCGTCTTTAATCAACTGATGAAGCGCCATAAATACCAAACTCGAATTTATTAAATCATTATAAGCATGATGATTACAACCCATTACTCCACTGCTGAATTTAGGCTTTCGCCAAGGAAAGGCAGAAAGCACGACCTGGAGCCATTCGTATCCTCCCTTTTCCTGCATCTCTAACCAAATCGTCCCTTAATCCGGTGGGGTATCGCCCTACCCTTTTTTCTTACGCTTACCGTTACATAAACGTTAATAATTTAACCATTCGTCGTCAATAAAATTAATTCATCCCGTAATGTTTTTATTCCTTATATACGATTCAAATCTTTACCGTGATTAATACGTTTTTTTTTTTTATAGAAGAGGGGGCAAACGAGCATGCGGCTCACCTGATGTTAAGTGACTACCGCCGCCCATGATCAACCGCAACACCAGGAGAATTGCGGGTACTATATATACGTCACATAATAGCGCCACATTAAAATATAAATTTTATAGTTATGTTTGTGACGACCCCTAAGAATTAATGTATTAATAAATGGCCTTGGTGAAAACGTACGTGATACATAAGTGCAATAAATTCCATACATGAATAATTAAATACACCCTGTTAATATGCCACATTAACAGGTCATATACGGCCGTGTAACATTATAGGGTGTGAATTAGGAATAAGTTCTGAGAAATGCTTAACAAAATACAACGCAAAAAAAGAAGAAAAATAATAGTTTTCTTTTTATGGAATAAGGGCGACAAACGACCACACAGTTCACCCTTCGATAAGTGTATACTGTGGCTCATACACATCTACATCCATCCTCGATTAAGAATCAAAATGCTGATGCGTTATGTATCAGGGCTAAGATGGAATGCTTAGTTTCCAGTAAAAAGGGTCTGCGGTTTTCTGCACTCATCATACCAATCTATATTATATTGGGTAAGAGAACCTCGTATAATAATTCGGAACAATAAGGTTACCTATTTCCGTGTAGTAGGTAACTCTTGACATAGGTTCTGCCATTGTGCCCATTAGCCAACCCATTGTGGTGCTCTACTCTAACAAAACTGATGTACAACAAAGAACTTTTACAATAGTTTTTGATAGCTTGAGTAAGTAAAAGTGTACATGCGATGTAGCTTAAAGTTGTCCAAACAAAATATCGTGAATGAATTACAAGTATGGAATGTGTTAAAGTAATGAAATGGGAATTTACCAGTTCTTTCTTAAGTCACGAACTTAGCAACTGACTTCTTGCTTAGGGAAGACAGCTATTCATCTCAAACAATATAAGAAAAGAAGTAATCATGTCGAAGAGGAATCACGTTCAACGAGCTACAACGCCGGAATTCCGTTGGACTCGCCGTCGTCACTATCTTCGCTGTAGATAATTTTCTTTACAAAAAGCAACTGACTTTTGCTTACGTTTCTCTCTTGATGTTGGGATAACAAGGGGGAGGGATTTGTCCTTTCTGCATTGAATATAAATAAAAATTGACAGAAACCCTATTTTTAAAATTTCTATTGATTAATAAGTTCAAGTGCTAAGAAATTCATTTTATATTTATTTCGCTCAACTTTTAATTTTAGTTACATTATATTGAAATATTAAATATATAATGTTAAAAAACTATAATAATAAAAAAATTCTTAAATTTAAACACAGCCCTACCTTTCGTGCCAAAAACACTGGCAGTGTTTCCTCCCTGAATGGCTAACGCTTTTGAGTGAGATAAGACCCAGTTCTTATCACCAGCAGCGACAACCAGTCTTCACCGCACGTGGACCCCAAGGACTAATAGACTCTACAGCAAATGGCACAAATAAGTAGTTATCTCTCAAAGAATGCTATTTGTCCACCACTTACTTCAACCACTTAGTTCAACTGCCCCTGATGCCGCAACAGCTCTAAACAGGGTACGCTTGAGTTGTTAGCAACACGAGTGCGAGCACACACACACACACACACACACACACACACACACACACACACGCACGCACGCACGCACGCACGCACGCACATACACACACACACACACACACACACACACACACACACACACACACACACACAAGTATATTAAGTAGCACTCCGTACTAGGGCTTTACCTCTCTCCCAATCTCAAAATATTCCAAAAATAATATCCCATCGTAGCATAATGTGGTACACCTAAATATAAAAAAATTAGTTAATACGAGTACAACATGCTGTTTAAAACAAAAACGGATCTTATTCAAGTAAATTACACTTAGCACGAATTATGATTTTGGCCTTGATGGGATCACTAGAACCATGTACGTTATTGGTAACCTAGGCAAGTCTTCAAAATCGGTTTCCGTAACGAGACATTTTTAATACTTATCAATGTTTTTGTTTGAAAATAATGTAGAAAACGAGAGAAGTAAGCTTTAAATGGTTATGAAATCGATATGATTGTTCATGATTGTAATTTAATATACTAAAAAAAGGATAGTAAATACCCATTAAAATAATTTCCTTAGTGTACAAATTGCGTATATAACTATATTTATAAAACAAGGATATTTAAAATATTATCTTTTTATCTAACGTGATCGTGAGCCGCGGGTAGTTACTAGTTTTTCAAAGTATGAAATTTTGATGCTGAACGTCATACTTGTCATCAGTCCGTACATAAATTTCCGTTTTACTTGGGCCTAACTCGAGGGTTAGCCATAATTTCCATGCAGACACATTATTCCTTTTAATAGACACATAAGTGATAACAGAGATTAACCTCTCGTAACTCGGCAGTTACTTTGACTAAAACTCCAGGTATTCCACTTTCGTCGAATATACATCGACGTAACGGGAACACATTCACACGCATTAGAAGCCGTGCTCCAGCTGGCTGCCCCATAACAGTCCCATCTAGGGAGAAAAGAGATAATTATATTTCAATGTGCTCCAAGTATTTCGGACTGCCAGTATAGATTTTCACCGGGAAAATCTACAGTATTGTAGCAGACAATTTTAAGCACCTCCTGGGAATATCAATGCAAATACGTGCGGACATTTTTTCTATATATTTGAGACATTCAACAGTGGTTGATCGCCAGTGATGCTGCTTTAAGCCAAGAGAGGTGAGTGGTCACCGAACATATTTAAGATGCTCCACGGGTAATCGTCGAATAGGCTTGTAATAGAAATAGAAATAGAAATAGAAACTTTTTTATTCAATGTAGATTATAAAAATACTTATTGAACGTCACTTTTTTAATTTACCACGTCGAACGTCACATTTTTGTAGGTTGAGATCGAGTTTAAGGAAAAACAACTGAATAAAGGCTTGAGTAGTTATTCTATAACAATATTGCATTTATTGTACACAACAATGTACTCGTAATTAATTTAAAATACAGGATGATTTCTTAAATTTACGCGAACACTACACGTTGAATACGGATTTTATCACCACTTATACGGATTTTATCGCATTTATTTAACTTTTTAAAAATACGAAAATTTAATTTAATCTAATTGCACTCATGACTATTCAAATAACCAGTTCAGTTTTTTCAATTATGTCGATTAGATCATCATTAGATCATATTCCATTAGTATGTAATTTTTGTCTAAATATAATTTCCAAAACACATGATTAAAAAAATACCGAGCATAGCTCCGTCATTTTATACGTGGTAGAGCCATGCTGCAGTTATATTAGAAGTATAGTTGTAGCACGAATGGGTCGGCTCGACCGGGGAAGGACCACGCTCTCACAGAATACCAGCGTGAAATAGTAGCTTAATGCTGCTGTATTTCGTATGGTAAGTGTAGAGACCGGAAACCCTTTTTACTGGAAACGAGGCATTCCATCTTAGTCCTCACGGGTGACAACGTATCTGCATTTTGATTCGTAATCGAGGATAGATGTGGATGTCTATGGGCCACAGCAACCACTTACCATCAGGTGGACTGTGTGCTCGTTTGTCACCCTATCCTATAAAAAAAACTCCAGGTACCAGTATATGTATATATATTACTCTAAGAGTTATTACAGTATCATTCAAAAATAGAAGCTATAGTACAGATTAAGCCTGTATAAGTGATAGAATATCGCCATTTTGCACGCGTAATTGCCTGTTTAATATATTGTGCTAGTGAACAAATTAATTTGTTAATAATATAAGGAAAAATAGAAAAATATTTGGTGCAGTTAGAAGAAAGATTAAAAAGGAATATTTAAATATTTCAAATTATCAACATTATAATAATAATAATACTGAAGAATGTAGAAATACTTTAATAAATCAGACAACCTACAGTCATGCGTCAATCGTGACTGTTTGAATGTGTGGCTTTATATGGTCTCCGTCTTAAAAGAAGTGAAAGAAATAAATATTTTTTGGTCCTTGTCCATAAAATGAAACAAAAAATTATTAAAACGCTGTTACATCTTAAAATATTATTATCTAAATGAGATTAAGTGAAAAAGAGATGAATGTTGTACCTGAGAGAAAGGTTATACATCTTTCATACGTATCTCTTAAGAGAATTATATATGATGTTTTAAAAATACTATACAGCGTAAGTAATAAAAATATTCTATTATATAACTGACTAAAAACTAATGGCTGTATGATAGTATCCATAACGTACATAGTGCGGCTACTAAGACCCTCGAAATATCGTTTAGGCTGTTTAGCAAATTGTCGCCATTTTAACTCGTATAAAAACAAAATTTAAATAGTTTAGAAACATGAGACATTAGTTTTAGCCTATACCATTATTTTCAGTTTGACTAATGATCACTGTGCCCCAATGTGCATTCATATTCACTTATTTCATTATTTTCTTATTCTAACCGATACAACCAATATTTACTTATCGTATTTAGTCACAGACCACCCAGCCTACGGGACATGAAATCATAACGATTCTCTAACTAAATTAGTCTGTCAAGGTTAGAAGAAAGAAAGGTGTGCGGGAAGCGTGGAAGATGTAACTTCTAAAAAAGAGATATGTCACATCCATATATAGTACGCGTAAATATAGGAGACTATGAAAGCGTAACGTAATTATAAAAAAAATTAATGATGCGTAAAATACACAGTTAAATACATGTAAAGTTCTTTTAAATATATACATGTATTTTACATGTTTTTTACAACGCTAATCGCTTACCATAAATCCGTTAAGAGCGGAATGTGCCTAAGAAAGCTGGGAATCTAAGCAAAATTAATCCTGATAAGTAATTATTTAATTACCTAACTAAGCCTTGAAATAGCATACCTAAAGTTAGCGGCTAATTGCTATATGCATGTATCAGATTTACTCCCTGATGATAAGAAGCAGATTTTCTGCTACTTTTAAAAAAATATTAAGGGCGATCAAATTTCACCACGGTTTTAATACTATAATGGCAAAAGTTTTCGCCAAAGTGCTATAGTTTCGGCAGGCAGTGGGGTGACTCTCTGATGAGGAGCACTTTTTGAAGATCTGCACTAATCGATCTGATCTAACACTCACCGATAAAACTCCCCATAAATCATTTTTACCGCCGATGGCTCCTTGTTGGAGTACAATTATGTCAATGAGTGAGTCAGTCAGTCAGTAAGCGAATGGGTTTGTAAAACTGTAATTTCGATTTCAAATTTTAATTTCAAATAGGTAATATAATATAATGACTGGTCGTCTACGAAAAAAATAATAACACAATAAGTAGTCGATAAACTTGCATCGATCCTTTTTTGGGCATCTCTACTTACACGTGCCGCCTGCAGCCCTTATGATTGATAGATAGAGACGCAACTATAATACTGCGTGCTTGACAAGAACAGCTTCAGAATACGACCAGATAACGTTGAACCCTCACGTTTTTAGTATTTTAAGATTATTGAATGTTACACTTACCGGCGAAAAGTGATTTTATCCTTCTTGAAATTATCTTTCCTGTTATCACTACTACATCACTTTACTGCACAAGTAGGCAAGTTTTACTGTTTTTTTATTTTACAAAATTATAACGCTAAGGACGCAGTGCACAGGTTTGTTGTCTGGTCACTTCTAAACAGGGTAGCATTCGTGTTCAACCATATAGGCTCTAGTTGAGCAGATGAAGTACAGAAATTTGTCGCATTTCGTTACATGTCTCGTAGGCTGGGTGGTCTGTGTATTTAGTATTTTGTTGTTATATTATTTAGTTGTTTCGCTGGCTTACAGCGCCAGCAAAATTACTAAATATTATATCTTTGGAAAGAAATCATATACAAGTTTACCGTAAACTTAATTTTGCACTTCAATTTACCGGTTATCACCGTCAAAACTCAACTCCAATCCGAGTAATATTAATATGTAATATAATCTTTTACTCACTAAATGTCGCCATCATTCAATAAAATATATAAATAAATCTAAGTTCTTTTTGTCATAAATTCATTTGTAATTCCGTTCAAACCCCAATTTAGAACGTTTATCTTTAAAAGATACTTATAAGATAATATATGTAGTGTAATAGTTTCCTTGTACACCAAATAATAGCTGTAATATAGCTATTATACAGCCTCTTTAGTGCTTGTACAGCTACCGTACATCGCTACTAACTCATAAAGATGTATAATTTGTGCCAAATTTTTACTTATAAGAACTGTATAAGCGCTTATACAGCCTTTGCACAGCCCAAAAACGCAACCTGTAGTATAAAAAGGAACTTCAATAAAGCTGGTATACAGCTTGCATCCTGCTTAAGCGGTGCTTCACGTCAGCTACATGTTTTTTCACACGGGTTTTTATATATCTTTTTGTTTGTACTATGTAAGAGAGACCACATTCACAATCTGGCTTGTACACTCCTGCATCTTAGGAGTATCAAATTTGATGGATGGTAAAAATTTTACTCATCTTCTTTGGCCGCTTGTAGTATGTTTTAATGGAAGCTTGCTTTAAGATGTAGCCAACCTTGTCTGTGAATCTGACATATGGTAGTACAGCAGGCTCACGCTCGCCTGTGGCCGGCTTCACTCAGTCAACGTCGGGATATGTCGGGAATTACAAGTAAGCTAAAATCTGTATAAATAGTTTTATTCAATGTGTAGTGCTCGTGTAAATTTATCAAATAATCATTTTATTAACAAACTACGCGTACTTCGCTACTAATATGAAATAGAAAACCGGTTTATGTAATTCTGAAGCTAATAAAAGATTGGTCTCAATACGTCAATTTTTTTGGGGGTTATTCGTGACATCAAAAAGACAAAAACAACATCGACATCCACGTAAAAAAAATTAAACCGTTTTTTTTTTTCAAAGTAGCAATATAAAATGATTTTTAAGAATATTTAAGATGGATTAATTAAAGTGTTTTTGATAAACGGCTACACATATTATCGTATAAGTGCAATATGGTTATTACAGAGGCATTTTAAGAACACAAAATTACTTGACTTTGACGTGTCGAGACTCGAGATTAAAGCACTACCTAATTACGTTTCGCGCTATGAGTGCCCGCCTTATAGCACTATGAGGCGGGAAATATATTTTAATAATATCTACATTAATTATGAAATAGTCCTAATATAAACTTATGAGTTGAAGTTACAGCCTACCAACTCCATTTGCTGGACACATCTTTAATATTGAGAGATTTTTAGGGCAAGTATGTATTCGCCGCCCTACCCCAATGCGTGTTGGTGGACTTCATATTATGTCTTCAATATATTTTTTTATTTCTTAGACATGCCAGTTTTCTCACAATATAATTATTATTAAAAAAAAATCGTCACTACTGAGCACTTATTAAAGTGCTTAAAATTTCAATAAACTAACATGAATCGAACCCTGGCAGCCCAGTTACTGTGAAATTTACGGAAAGCTCTTAACCCCAGAGCTACCACGGCTCTATATAATATAATTATGTTATGTTATGTGTTCTTTTCATTAAATTTAATAAACGTTTTGTTCTAAAATCTAATCTCATAACTGTTATTATAAATAGTTTCTCAAACGTCTTTCAAAAGTTTCTTTTCTTTTTGCGAGTAAAAATGAATTCACATAAGTCAAGATGTAATAAGAAAGCTATCCATTATTACAAAGATTTAAAATAGTTGTTAACATTTCCGACATTGTAAGGGATACAGTACGATGATTTCTTAACAAGATAATCTTTAATTACTCTTTAAGTACACAAGCAGTTATTTCACTGTCCTTTCTGCTTAAACTACTCTTAAAATTAATCAAAATTATTATTTATTTCTTTTAGATTAAGAAGTGTTAAGGCCCGCGTCCACTTGGCTCGCCAAGCCGAGTTGAATCGAATCGCAGAAAGTCACCTTTTATATCTATATCCTATATTTATTATGAAACTGCGTCCCTTAGCAACGAGCCATGGTCCGCCGAATTGAATTGACCGCGCCAATTGCTTGACAGGCGAATTTCTTCGCCGAGGAGATTCGATTCGATTCGGCGCGTCTCAGTCGACGCGGAGAAGTGGACCAACATACTTTTGTTATATTCTATTTAGTTTTCATAAAAATCTTTTTGTTTAAATAAAAATTAATGAAGAACTTTTTCATAGGATAAACGAAAGTATCGCAAAATTTAGAAGGATCCCTTTTAAATTCTGGATATAATTGATGAAATTCGCCATAGTTACTCCTTTTCATATTAATGTCGTGTATTTGGGAGCATTTCCTTTTTCTATTCTCCTCTGCTTCATCAAAAAGTATTTGAAATAAATCTCACATATCTTCATATGAGCTGTCCATGGCGCAAAAACGACTTAATTGACGACGAAGAGTTCGCGTTGAATGAGCGATTCGATTCGATTCTTCAGAGATGGACGCACTAGGAATAAATGCGACTCGCTTCGATTTGACGCGTTTCTACTTTCTACTGTAGTTGACGCCAGGCTTTAAAGGAATCTTAGTAAAGTATCAAAACATTAACTAATAGACAACAAATTCGTCAAAGGTATTTTGTTCTGTCTCTCAGGTATTGAATTTTTCCCGCCAAAAAATTATCTCAATTCTGGAAAAAGTAGATATCCGTAGGCTCAAGGTCTGGTGAGTAAAGCGAATGACGGAGACCTTCCAAACCCAGCTATTGTAACGTGGAGATAGTCTGTTTAGCAGTATGAGGTCGCGCGTTGTCGTGCAAGAGCAGCGGGAATGAACGATTGACCAAAGCTAATGGGAAGCGTGTGAGCTTCTCCATCAATGTGTTCAGTTCTTCACTCTCATCCCGTTTGGTAAGTAGCTGTGATGAATTACACCGGCGCTACCCCAAACAGTGAACATCACTTTTATACGGGTAATTTTTCATTTAGGGCATTGTTTAGGTGCTGAAACAGCAACATACCAACTTGCAATTGTCAAACTAAATCCATTTTTCGCCGCAGGTAACTATGCAATTAAACATTCAATCATTTGTGTGTGTGTGTGTTGAGCAGTGCAAGGCACATCTCGACGTACACTTCGCGCTGGCGATCATTGAGTTGGTGGGGCACCCATTTATAAAGCTTTTTATCTCGCCAATTTGACCCAAATGGTCATATTGTTTTGATGGTCAGCTTCTACAGTCGCCCTTAATTCAGCATTTTCAACGGGGTTCATTTTTCAGGTCAAATTTTCTGGAACGGAAGCTTGCAAATAAATAACAGTTGATGCGTTCGTTTGTGGTATTTGCTCCATAAACGTCGTTGATGTTGCATGCCGCATGTGTCGCACTGCTGCCACGACTGTACTCATATTCCATAATTACTCGAAATTTTAACGAATCCATGTTAAAGAAAAAGACTCGAATGCGATGAAAACATAACGCTAATCTATGGGTATGTTCCGAAATACAACCCAGTAGACCGGCCAATGAATATGACGTCATATATCGACGCCATTCTGGTGATTCGTTATATCGAATATGTTGGAATAAGGTGTCAATTAATGACGTCTTTTGCATTAGCCAGTGTACTGGAAACATTTCGGAACATACCCTATAAATGGCTAATTTTGAAAAAAGAATTCCATGATTTTAAAATAAAATTCATTTGAAATTAGAACTAGTAGCCATAAAAATTACTTTAATTTGAAATGGACAACAATTCCATAGGTAAAGACTTATTATCAGCCTTTATTAACGTTTTTATAAGTGAGAGAATTGGTTTTCTATATTCTATAAAGCCAAAAAAACCTAAGTTTTACTTTTACGTCAAAGCTATCACAAAGCAAGATAGGAATACTCATTTGAGAGTTTAGTCATTATTTGAAGATCTATTTAGATCATTCAATATTTGTTTGTAATATTGAATACACATGCCATGTTTCTATTTATTATACTCAGGCTTATAACATCTTTGATTGATTTTGTGGTCAATCAATCTTTAGACCTTTCATAGTCATCTAAATCTTAATAGCTTAGTTCTTTTCCGCGGTAAGTCATCCTCCTGAAATCTACTATCGTTGTTATAGTATGGTTTATATTTAAAAGCAGCATGCTTTGTAACTCCGTGTTTTTTAGGGAGGTAAGAGTCATAAGTATACCGAGCTAAGAAGCAAATCTAGAAACATTGTTTTTATCCCCGAAGGTTTTTCCACCTTTGTATCCAGAGTGAACAAAGAGTACTACCCACTTGGCAGGCCCGAGGTGATTCCTCCGCGTAGGTTTGACGAGCCCACTTCGGATGGATGAAGTGTTGTCCTCTTCCCCTGACCAGCGGCAGCCAAGGTGGAGTCATGAGGGAAGAGGAGTGTTGTTGCATTAGAATTTCTGTAAGGCCTTCGTCTTCTTCATAATATTCCGCGAGTGAATCAAAAATCATTCATACAATGACGAGTCCATTTAGATACACAAGTGCTTACAGCGAGATAAATAGACAGTATGTAAAAATATTATAAACGTTAGTAATATTAGCATGTATTCATAAGCAATATGTTCTCACAAATTTCATATTTCTTAAAGAACATTACATAAATTTCTTAGCTCAGACACACGCCAAATAGTTGCATAACACGCGTGGGGCTCGGGCGTGCCCCAAGATCCATTAAGTTTATATTAAGAGGGCATCCGCGCACCGGCACCATCGATACCTCACAATTGTACACGCAAATATACATAGATAATGCACTATATACCAGAGACAATCATACTAACAACATCCATTAAAGACGGCAAGTTTCTCGGTGCAAAAATATTTACCGGGCATGCCTGTGTGTTATGTAAGCTACAACCAACCACACGTTACTTTGGTCCTAACTGTGAGCCATAAGAATGGAGATTTTTTAAATCATTTTAGAAGACTTATCGATAATAATCTTAATCAGTCTCGCCACAAGTGTAACGTACCGAAGCTTCACCCTATCAAATTTCTGAAGTACTCGTTTAAATGCCATGGAGCGTGGGGCACTCCACGGACAGAACACCTTGCCCGGTGGGTGATATTTTTTTCCAGGGCCAAAGGTATTAAAAAAGTAATTAAATTACTGATTACAAGCCACTTCATAAAATATATTTATTATAACACGAACTTGATTAAGACCAATTTTACGAATTTCATCGCGTTTAAATTATATAATTTTTAATTCCCGTCCTTTCGGGTGCTTTCCAGTACCCGTGATCACGGGTGACTGAGGTAACTGACGTCCTGATGTCATTGTTAACCCGGTTTACCTTCAGCTTTTTAATTATTATTTATGGTCCGATCTACGTAGAATGAACCTACCGTGTCTTAAAGTCTTGCAGTTTTATGCTTGGGTTTAGTTTTAATTTTAATAATTGCAGGGTCCCAAGCAGGTGGTAGTACTCAACCTCCTTCTCTATTGAAATTAAGATGTTTTTAATTTCAATAGCCTCACGAATCACCCTTGATAGGAATCGATGTTCTTTTGCGAGGATTTATAGTTTATCAATTCTGATGTAATGGTTTGGGCCGCCTAGGATATGATCACAAACTGCAGACTTCCCGGAACGTTGATGCTTCATGTCAGCTATATGTTCTTTGTTATGTGCTAAATGTGTGGTGTTGTTATTGTACTAAATTAAACGCGATAAAATCCGTAAAAGTAGTTTTAATCAATGTGTAGGTAGTGTTTGCGTAAATATAAGAAATCATTATAACACTAATTTATTACAAATTTAAGGTAGGTACTTAGTAATCATCCGAATTTTGCATTAATAGAAACAAAAATACTCGTAACAGAACTAGGAGTTTTTATATTATTCCACTTCATCGAAAGCAGGAATCCTACATATAGTTTGTTATGATAATAGGTGTATACATACATATAACACGGCTCATTGTCTAAGACTGTTAGTAAATTA
Source organism: Parnassius smintheus behrii (assembly GCA_036936625.1). Taxonomy (NCBI): domain Eukaryota; kingdom Metazoa; phylum Arthropoda; class Insecta; order Lepidoptera; family Papilionidae; genus Parnassius; species Parnassius smintheus. The sequence goes on from JAUPFT010000016.1 coordinate 40,331,258, forward strand.
GTGCAAATCATTAAGTAACCAATAACTCCGAATGGTTAATATAACTCGTCTATTTAATATATTAGCGTAGAAAAATTAGAGAGTAGAGAAATTAAAAGTAAAAGAATATCATTGATTTTACGTCGTATAATGAGTTAAAACTCTTACATGTTTCAAAATAATTACTTCAACTATGACGTGCTACAAGGACAATGTAATTAATTTTTTTTTCTTTTTCTTCCTTTATCATCTTAATACCAGGTGCATATTTTTTATATAAACTTGGTACTACAAAGTATATGGGATATATCCTGAGTGACCGTACACATAATAGTAATATAAATATTTAATATTTGAGTTACGAAATTGCTAAAGCAGTGTTAAGTTGTATAAGAGCCATCTTCCGTTGCCGCCGACATATTCCTGGATTATTTTGGCATGAGCAGCCGCAGCACTACTTCTAATACAACGTGCCTTGTGAAGTTTCCATTGGGATATTACGCGCCATTAGCAGCCAGCTTAAGTCTAGTAATTACCTCCACAATACTCTAACTCGTAAAAGCATATTTCAAAATACTCCGTTCGGAATTAACTAACTAAGGCTAACAAACAGATAGCCCAACAGTACATCACCATTAATATGCTTGGTTCGAATTATATACCGTTTAACTTAAGGTAGATCATCGGTAGCTGGGGGGTAAAGGACCTCAGTATCCATCTATTTCAGCCCCCTATATGTAATGTAATATTCAGTGGTTCAAAAGTTATTTGGACTTAAGTAGAAATTTTGTCATAATCATATTTTAGCCGAAATTTCGCAATTGCAACTAAACCGTTAGGTCTGCGACCATAATTCTTTTTTCAACAAGATAAACAGTGACATTTTGTGTCTTTAAACCAAACAGAGGCTTAGATTTATAAAAAATTTTTTAATTAAATATTTTTTTCAATTTTCTAAAACAGATATTTCACGTACTATTTTTTATACAATCTGTCTTAAAAACTACTAACTTTTGTGAAGAATTAACCCTGAAAATTGCATCTGGCTAGTGCTGGGCTATCACGTTGAAAAATTGAATTGTTGTTTTTTGAGTAAAGGGTATGACTATTATAAGTTCCTTTCTTAGTCGTTTATTGTCTGCCCCTCTGCTCTTACCTGCGCTACGTTTCTATTGAGTGTTTAACTTCATCCTCTGAATTTGGCTTGTTTATCAGAATTTAATACTCTCTTTGGGTTGTTATTACCTTGGAACGAAGGTTGTGTGTTTATTTTAATTGGACTATTATTATTATTATGTAGACATGCATGAATTTGTGCATTATGCCTTATTTTCCACGCGACCGTGCAAAACTATTGTGAGTACCATTGTTACGGCGCAGCCCGAGGACGACCAAGCTGCCTGCGGCTGATAGGGTGTACCGTAAGTTCCGAGAATCAACCCGGAACAAACCAAACAAATCTTGGAAGAAGTGCAAAGAGATACGCCAACAAGTAATTGAGAGCAATTGGCTGTCGCATTGGCCTATCTCACATTTCTTGCACAGAACTCGGCAAGCAGAGGAGAATACATCTACACCACATACAAATTGCAAGATTTACTACCAGTGGATTATCTACGATGAAGCGCCTTTTGTCGGAACACGATAATTAGATACGAGGCAGATGTGAACTTTCTTGACAACGTAATGTGGACAGATGAGTCAACTTTTATCCGGATCGGAATATTTAATATGGACAAATACCACTCCTGGAGTTTTATAAACCCACATGCGATTCAAGGACACAATTTTCAACACCAGCTTAGTGTTAATTAATGGACAAGGGTATGCAACAAACAGCTGATCGAACCATTCTAGTTACTACTCAGATTTAACGCGACGCATACTTTATTTTTACTGAAGTCAACTTGGCTGTATGTAATTTCAGTGACATGGAGCGTCATCCGACTTCGCACGGAATGTAAAGGAATTTAATCAAATTTTTTCACGTAGATGGATAAGCCGTGGTGGGAAAGGCTATTAAGCGTGACGTCCAAAATCGCCAGACTTGAGTTTTGTAGATTTTTTCATCTGGGGATATTACAAGGAGCTAGTGCACAAAAATATACACCTCAATCGATCAATTATGGCTGAAACTGAACCAGGGCCAAATGACGATTAGGAAAACAAATCGTTCCGCAGGCTCAAGAGATATTTAATAAAAAGATGTAGGCTACGTATTGCCAATAATGTAGCTCAGTTTGAACATTTACTTCAAACAAGCAGGGCCCGGTCTATGGGGAGGGGGGGGGGGGCGAGCCAGGCATTTGCCCAGAGCGGCGAAAAATGAGGGGCGGCCTAATTGACTTATTCCTATCTTCCAACCTAGCAATTAGCCATCCACTACCCAAGTTGGCAGGTTGAGAACTTTATGTGCCACCTTCCAACCTACTTCAGGTTGGATAGAGAAATATTTACCTAAGTATTTTACTTTACTGAATTATTTTAGTTCAAAGAAAAGAAAGAATAGTGTTACGAGCTTGAGGTTCGTGACAATAAAAATTGCCGATAAAATTACCTGAATTAACACTTTAATTTACTTTACACAAATTAAAACTTAAAACACTAATAATTAAACACACTAATTCACTTTATTCCGCTCCGAAGCTTCGCTTGTCTCGCCAAACCCAATACTGCCCCGATCGCATCTTGCATCGCCTATATATACAAATTAGCAATGAAGCATCCGGAATATTCAAGTAAATGCGCGCAAAGCGACGAGTTCGAGTTTGTTCGAGTGTAGATTTTCTAGAAACTTAGTTCTTCAGATGGCGCTGTCGGTTATAAGATTTGTGATGTCATTTTCTGCAAAGCTCCCCTCGCTCTCGTTCCTGACACTAGATGGCGCTAGTGTATGACGTTGACTTATTCACGCAACACTGCCCCCTCCTAAGACATGCTCGTCCCGAGCATTATCGGTCCCATAATAACGCGCCAAGCGATCCACATGGACGATCTTAGGAGTCCCTCTTGCGCCTTTCTGTATCCGGTAGGTCACTTCGTTGATCCTGGTTACAATCCGGTACGGGCCGTCCCATTTAGCTTAAAGCTTAGGAGATTTCCCTTTGCTGCGGACTGGATTGTGCAACCACACTAATGAACCTTCGTTGAACCCTTTATTGTTCATTTTGCGGTCGTACCGGGTTTTCATTTTCTTAGACATTTGCTGGCCCGATTGTCTGACGTGCTCATAAATGTCATTCATTTTGTTCCGCAAGTCATTTGCATAATCGGTTATACTGCGTGGGGCATCAGGTGGTATCCCGGTGATCAGGTCTGCCGGCAGCCGTAATTCTCTTCCAAAGTTTGCGAAAGCTGGTGTCACTGCTGTACTTTCGTGAACAGAACTTCGATATGACAACAAAAACGGTTGTATGTGCTTGTCCCAAGCTCGTTGCCGATTGTCTACAACTTTTGCTAGGTACCTCTCCAATGTCTGATTAAATCGTTCCACCATTCCATCAGATTGCGGGTGATAAAAGTCGTTCTTGTTTTATGAGTACCCATAACTCGGCAAGTTTCCTGGAATATTTGAGACTCAAAATTCCTTCCTTGATCGCTGTGAATATCTAAAGGTACTCCAAAACGACAGAAGACTTCATGAACTAGTTTATCTGCAACTGTTGAAGCTTCTTGATTTGGAATGGCGAAAACTTCTGGCCACTTTGTGAAGTAATTCATCACAACCATGAAATACTTGTTACCGCTTTCACTCTCCGGAAACGGCCCCGCCACGTCAATGGCTATTCTCTCCCATGGTAAAATCGGCATGATTTTATCCCACTTCTGACACCAATTGTTACGAGCTTGAGGTTCGTGACAATAAAAATTGCCGATAAAATTACCTGAATTAACACTTTAATTTACTTTACACAAATTAAAACTTAAAACACTAATAATTAAACACACTAATTCACTTTATTCCGCTCCGAAGCTTCGCTTGTCTCGCCAAACCCAATACTGCCCCGATCGCATCTTGCAGCGCCTATACCGGAATATTCAAATAAATGCGCGCAAAGCGACGAGTGTTCGAGTGTAGATTTTCTAGAAACTTAGTTCTTCAGATGGCGTTGTCGGTTGAAAGATTTGTGATGTCATTTTCTGCAAAGCTCCCCTCGCTCTCGTTCCTGACACTAGATGGCGCTAGTGTATGACGTTGACTTATTCACGCAACAATAGGTATCTGCAAAAAGTACCGATACTTGAGTAGTATCGATACTTTCATTTTGATACTAAGATATGCGATATTTTTGAGGTATCGATACTTTTCTAAGTACACGATACTTTTCTAAGTACTCGATACTTTTAACAAAATTTGAGTCACATCATTAGATTTGGGTTATAGGAGTAGGGGTACCCTTCTATAGAAAGTACAATTTTTTTAATACTGTGCAAATAATATATGTTTTTTCCACTTCAACATTAAGGTGGTCAATTTTTTTTAAAGAATGTAAAAGGTATTACTCTAAAATCACTTAGGGACACGAGATAGGAGAGTCGAATGGAGGCAATGAAACCACTATACTCCGGCCGCTGAGTTATTACCGATTTGACACATGACGAATTGACAATACTAGTGAAGTGACTGAACCAGTAACCCTAATATCATTTGGGAACAGTTTGTTTTTAAATATTCTAGTATAGTGTGTAATTAAATAAAATCAAAACAATAATAGTTAAAGACACAGGTTCTTTATTAGGTGGAGTATCCTTGATGGGCGTAGATAATTGGTCGAGGACATATCAAAATAAAACAAATTTGTAAACACTGTTACATATTTTAATGAATAGAGTAGGTACAAGATGTTTTAATAAATGACTACCTATCATTTATTAAAACAATTATTCAGACTCTGAACCAGATTCGCCAGAGCTGTCATCGCTATCAGTCACTTGTATGACAATTTCATTCTCTATAATGGTGTCCACTCTTATATCGCGTTCATAATCTTCTGTTATTAGTTTTCGAGTCTTTTCGACGACCTTGACCCAATCTTCTTTCGTTATTTTGCTGCAAGCATCTTTTAATAGACCCATCATTTTATTAGTACTGAATGGCGGAGTCGTATTATTACGAGCTGCGTAACCTGTAATGTAAACATTAAATAACGTTAATTTATTACATTAAATAAACGAAGTGTTACACAATTACCTACATGTAAGGGACATGGGATATTTATTTCTTAGTTATGTATATTTTTACTTATATGCTGAATATTGGATGTTATAATAGTACAAATTATTCATATTCATAACTTATGCGATAAAAAACAATACCTTTGATTTGTGCCCATATTAGCTCAATGGCATTGTACTGGCAGTGATAAGGCGGAATTCGAAGTACCCGATGTCCATGTGCTAGAGCTATCTCATCTACTTCATAACGGACTCTTGATGTTTTATTTTCGCGTACCAACTTTACTAAGTCAGACTTTAGCATTTCGGCAGTAGTTTCAATTCCATTTTGGTGTAGCCATGCTACGAGATCAGCTTTCTTGTCGGCCTGAGTAGGCGCTTTATTCACTTGTTTCGAGTGATATGAAACATTGTCCATTATTATGATAGAAGGCTCTGGCAGGCTGGGTAATAATTGATTTTCGAACCAATTCGTAAAAGTGTCTGTATCCATCTCCTCGTGGTAATCGGAAGTACTTTTTGACGCGAAAGCCAGCAGTCCATTTTCAAAGAAACCACTTCCAGCAGAACCGGCGTGACAAATTATCAGTCGCGATCCTTTTCCAATTGGAACTTTTGAGGTTGATGCTTTTGTTTCGTCAGTCCAAGAGCGTGACACAGTGTGGTTCGCATTTAACCATGTTTCGTCAACAAAAGCGACGTTGTCCCGAGACTCGATTTTTCTGGCTTCTCTTAAAAACTCGCTCCTTTTAATTATTAAATCAAATCTTTCCATTAATATTTTCCTTTTATTCGTTTTTTTTATATTCAAACCCAATTTCGTGCAATAGTTTTGACAACGCCGTTTTACCGTCTTTAAACAAGTCAGCTTCTTTTAAAGAGACCAAAAGCAAACGTCTAGTTGGAAACTCGTTCCTAGTATAATAACCATATATGTGGTTTCTTATTGCATCTGCATCAAAAACATCAACACCTGTCACGGGCTTTTGTCTTCGTTTTTTCTTAGGAGTGTGTAAAACATTATCTTCACTTCCAGAAGCACCAAATTTTTCTTTATTTATATTATATAGTGTTTTTGCACCAATTCCAAGAGCTTGTGAAACCCGATCTTTCACTTGAGTGACAGGAATCAAAGGGCCGCCATTTTGTGACTCACGCTCAAAGTAATCCTGTAGCTTTAGTACAAGCTCACGACATTGAATATTCAATGTTTTCCTCGTTTCGGCATTTTCAACAAAATTACCAAACACAAACAAAATAAGTCCAATAAAGCGCAACGATAAACAGGAGAAAGCCGAGTCAAAAAACAACGGTTACACAAGAGAACGTAGTCTGTGCGCACAAGAGTACGGAAGACGACTAAACAGATTAAAATAGCGGTGGTAAGGGTGTTGCCAGAATAGTATCGCCAATTACTTAAAAAAATACACCTATAACATTGCTTAATTGGGGGAGAAAATTATATTTATTAAATGTTGTTTTGTATATTATGAAGTTTAAAAATTATACGTAATCATTTTAATTGTATTTATTTTTAAATCATAGAAAACAGTATTTCTGTCTTTGGATCACACATAAATCTTAAAAATCATAGAGATACTGGCAACACAGTGCAATTAGGAGACGCAAAAAAATGGTAGCATTATAGTCCAGTTGCTCGAAGGAATAAGTAAAATAAAAATATCCAAATAAAATAAATATCATATCTATTCCAATGAATTCGGACCGAATACGATCAAGCACATCACTATGAAAACTAGACGCACGATGTAACTTTGTACAAGCGCGCCAAAGAACAAAAAATAAATGTTTTCATATTATTTACAAACTATTTTAAGTTTTGAAACAGAGTTTATTGGAAAATTACTTGATTCTGACATTTTGACATAAAGTTTTATATTAAAGAGGTATTCTAAATCATTCGGCAAATGTGTCGCTCGTGCAAGGTTATATCGATTAATTTAAGAATAATCTGTCAAATCGGTAATAACTCAGCGGCCGTACTATAAGACATCAAATAGGACAAGTTTACGATGCATTGTTTAGTGTTTACCAAAACACGGATATGAATATCTGTGTAACACGAGACGAAGCTTCGGATTTGTTGAACTAAAATAAACAGTTAAAATTTTTATATTCTATTATAATTAGGTACGAAACTTTGAATTGAAAAAACCATGTTGGTAAATTACTTTAAATTAAAGATTTTGACTTAGTTTCCGTCATTAAATTACTTAGAAATACAAAAGATTTCTTTAAAAACTCACGTTCGGATGAGTATTTTACTCGAGTTTTTGAAGACGCCAAAGTCTTAGCTTCTGACATTGATTGCGAGGTGTTAGATTTTGAAAATGTTTACAAACTAATTATTGAGCCTCGTCAAAAATGTAAAATTGAAGTATTTTTTCACTTTATATACAGCCATAAATTTCTTAGAGTTAATTTTTTTTATTTTCTTTTCGCTTAACAAAAAAATTTGCTTACGTTTTTAGTAGACTTTAAATTAAAGAAAAAGTCGATTATTGATACAGCCAAATAATATTTTCTGGGTTAATTCTTCATGAAAGCTCCATTCCAGCCACCGATACTTCGAGCAAAGCATTGAATTGATGATGTCCTGTTAGGCTATTTGTTGGTCTATATGATCATTGGCCAAACCTTCTAGCAACTTTCGAAGAAACGAATTATGATGAAATTTACAAATAAACATGATTTTACCACTGAATAACTCAATTTCTTTAAATACCAATATCTAAGGCATCGCAACTATATAATAAGATGAAAACGGAGGCGCACGGACTTTTGCATATAACTATATATTTCTGCATTTTCTGTGTTTGGATATAGTGATAAATACTATATAATTATAAAATCAACGTTGTATAGATACATTTTATAATATTTAGTACAGATAAAAAGAAACTCCAAATTTATTTTTGTCACTATACGCATATGAAATAGTTATTACGAAGACGTCAATGGGTCTTAAAACGAGTCATTCATCATCAAGTTTCATTATGCAGCCCTCGATCTAGTGCTTTTGTCATAATTTCAGTGTAATATCCGCGAAAAGATTGAAGGGGTGACGAAAACGTACCGAGAAGAGGGTCGACGTGTGGGTAATGAAGACGTTATCGTATTATTTGTCGGGCCATGGCCGTCTCCCTACAGGCTCTGTTGCAGTTATTTTTATCAAAACGGAATGCCAGCCATTTTTTTAGAACAAAATAAAATATATATTTGTGTAAAACACAAAAATAAGTTTTTGGAAGTTAGTATTTGCTTAAAAAAAATTAAACTAAGTAAACAACATCTGCTATTTTGCTATACAAGTTTCCTCAGATTTGAAGGTTTGAAAGACTACTAAGGTAAACTTTTGGGTTCAAAATATCTCCTGGAGCTAATATTGGTGCTTACACTTAAATTTTCCAGTTAGGATTATGCTGTATTTGTGTCTAATGGTACATTTTGTGCCTAGGATGCTGTATCTGAAATGTCTTAGGCCACTAACACAACACTGCGGTGCGGCATGATGCATAAAATATTATAAATTCTTGCAATAGAATATAGCCGTAGTTTACGTCATAATTGAAGTGAAGGTGCCACTACTGAGCACCGAGACTTATGAACTTAATGAAGTTATACCCATACCGTAAATAAGAAATCTAATCTCCATACAAATGTATGCGTAACTATGCAAATATGTAATGCAGTGCAATGCAAAATTAAATGCTGTTGAAGAGTACCATTCAAATACTGAGACTGTATTATACAAAAAACACTTTATCGTAACCCCTTGCAAACGGTACTGAATTTATTATAAAACTAAATAATTGTACTATGCATTAAACTGATGTCAAATAACGCACACGTTCCAACTCCTTCCATATAAAAATTTGATGAATGCGTGTGAATGAGTTAGACTTGGAGAAGAAGGGTTTAGTGGATGCAGCTACTGAAGTATGTGGTGTTAGTAATAGAACGAATGAAGGAATGACAATACGTTATGTTAGGATGACGAGGTACGTGTGGAAGTTGAAGAAAAGGAGAGAGCATGGCTAGATTTACTAGCAACCAAGGCTGGTAATTCTGGTGGTATAAATGATGAGATTGAAAGAAAAAAGGCAGAGTTTAAACGTCTAAATAAGGGAGTAAAAGAATTAGTTGAAAGAAAAAAGCAATAAATAACGGATAAGAATGATAGAAGATTATCGGATAACTTCCAAGCAAATATTAAATTTTTTTAGAAACTCCTAAGAACTACCAGGGGACATTCAAAACAGCCTTGATTGAATGCGATACGAGACGAGAATGGCAGTATTCTGAATAATGAAGTGTTGAGTCTAAAGAGATGGAAGGAATATTTTGAAAGCGTATTTATGAGTGAAGAGACGTGTGAACTACAGAATGGACAGGAATGTGTCATGGCAAACGCTGAACTCATCTGGGTTGATACATGCATTAAAGTCTCTGTATAGGGGCTCTAGTGCTTGTGTTAGAATCAACGGGGCCTACTCGGACTGGTTTAGCATCCATAAAGGTGTCAGACAGGGCTGTGTAGCTTCCCGTGGCTGTTCAACCTATTTATGGACAGTTGTTTGAAAAATTTGAAAGTTGAAGAATGCGGGTTAAGAATGGGTGAGTTAACCATCAAATGCCTTTTGTACGCCGATGATCAAGTCATATTTGCGTCGTCAGCGGCCGAGTTGCAAATTATGGTAACATTAATGTACAGGTCATTAAAAGAAAGGTGAATGAAAGTGAATGCAAGTGAGACGAAAGTTATGGCTTTTGAAAGAGAAGAAAGTAAAATAAAAATAGAAGGGGAGATGGTCGAGCAAGTATATTAATATGTATATTTGGGGTGTGTATTCAGCAGAGATGGGAGATATGATAAGGATATTTAACGCAGAGTGAATGCAGGAAATAAAGTAAATGGGGCTCTACACTCTATTGTGAAAAGTCGGAATGTATCAAAAAAAGCACGTATGGCAATTCACAATGCTGTATTAGTCACTATTTTAACATATGGTAGTGAAAGTTGGGTGTGACAGAAGAAGCACTAACACTAAGGAGTATGTTAGGGCTGAATCTGAGTGACAGGCTGAGAAACTGTATGATAAAAGAAGAGTGTGGTTTGCAACATGATACGGTAACCAGGATTAAGAAAGGAATGCTTCGGTGGTTTGGTCATGTAGAAAGAATGCATGAGGAAAAACTGACAGAGCAAATATATGTTGTAGAAGTGAATTGAAGAGTCGGAAAAGGACGTCCTTGGCGAAAGCTTGTCGACCAAATTGGCGATTTTAAAAAATGGGCCAAATTAAGAATACCCTTTACTGACTAGCACGTATGTATATGTATATGGATGTAAAGGAGATGAGAGAGGTATGTCATGATCGTGCTAAATGGAAGTCTGTACTCTCTGCCTACCCTTCTGGGTGACAGGCGTGAGTGTTTGTGTATTATGTGATAATTGTAAGCATTTAAGATCAAGGCTACAGATCTAAACAATTCACCTTATCATTTTATTTATTTTATTTATTTTACTAATTAATTCATCAGCGTTATCGTCATTGTCACTCATTACTTCTGAGTTATCACCATAATAAATTAAAAATGAATATTTCATATATTTTAATAGCGTGAAATTTTCCTAAAATAATTAAGAATGATATATTACATTAAAAGGAGGCATATGGCATAGTTGAATGTTAGCGAAATACTAAAACTTATGTATTTATACCAATATGTTAATCAAAGTACACAATCTTGTTTTTGCCGTTTAATGGGCTTCGTGTAATATATGTGTGTATGTTTAACATAAGTTGTTTTTAAAAACTTACGTACAAAATAACATAAACGACTTAGGGACTGAAGGCAGTTCCTCCTGTATCCATCCAATAATCTACACGAAAAGAAATTGTTCACTACGTAAAAAATATATCCAAACTTAAATTACAGGAAAAAACGACACACAAACTTTTTAAAACAAAATAAAATTCGTATATAAGAACCTTATATTATATTCTGTGCGAATTTTGTTTAGAGTAGGGGGGGGGGGGTGTAATAAGAGAAAAGTGTGGTTTGCAAGATGATGTTGTGACCAGGATTAAGAAAGGAATGCTTCGGTGGTTTGGTCATGTGGAAAGAATGGATGAGGAAAGACTGACAAAGAAAATTTATGTTGCAGAAGTGAATGGCAGAGTCGGAAAGGGACGTCCTAGGCGAAAATTTATCGACCAAATTGGCGATTTATTAAAAACGGGCCAAATTAGGAGTACCCTTAACCGACGAGCACGTATGCGTAGATGTATGGATGTGAAGGAGGCGAGAGAGGTGTGTCAGGATCGTGCCAAATGGAAGTCTGTAGTCTCTGCTTACCCCTCTGGGTGACAGGCGTGAGTGTTTATGTATGTATGTATGTAGGGGGACTGTGATTCCTGTGAGCCTGTGATTCCGTAAAAACTTGGCTGACAGCATACGGTATCAACATCAATGGGCAGCAGAGCACACTTCGTCGTCGTTTCACTTCGATTTGCCGGTAACACTTAGCTTAATGTGAGGCTTTTGTAAAAATAACAGTCTATTGATACCTTTTACATGCATCTTAAGGTGATAGAGATAGACGTATAGCTCACCGTAAATATTGCGGGTTCAAAACCAGGTACGATCCCTTCCGGCACAAATGAAATTGTTAAGTGCAGTTTTAAGTACGTATTTACCACGTACTCTATGGTGAACGAAAACATCGTAAAGATCTCTGTATATTTTAGAAATTAAGAAACTTTATTCGAAGACAGATAAAGGCCACGAACACGTACTGGGGCAGCGCAAGGGACAATTCCTTGCCCTAAAACTCTTTCGGAAATGAGAGGATGCATGTGCTCAGCAGTGGGACGTGTATGGGCTGTAACTTTTATGGAGATAGATTGTACCCATGTTTTTAACTAAGCACGTCTGCGATAACTATAAAACCACACCCAAAATCAAAATAAAATGTGTTTTATCACAAATGTCAGTAACAGTGATATAGATTAGTTTGGAACTCTTTTTGGAACTTTTGGACTAGCAGTTTTATTATTGATAGAATCAGGATTTATTCTGGAATTACTTTGCGGAAATTCATTATATTAAAGATACAAAAAAAATCAATCAGCCAAGATTCGCATAGTAAAATAATGATGTGTTTTACTTAGTTTGAAGAGTACATCAAACTAGGTAAGACTCACCATTTTTTAAGTTAAATCTTACTGATATTTTTATTGGAGTTTTATTATTAATAATAACTATTATTATTAGAAACTTGGTTTTGTATTATTAAACACCTGCTTTTGTGTTATCAATATTATACAATCTCTGACTCGTAGAGACTGCAGTTCATAGACACCTGCAACTAATTTCAAACCAATGTGTCTTATCAAAGACAACGATCAGATGGACTTAATTGTTAAAAATAAATGTGTCCTATGCAATTTACCGTAGCGCGTTTAGTTACGGCACGTAGGGGACATCTACGATATACAGTGCCCTGGAATGCTTAATAATTTTCATATCGTGGACATTAACGCCATTTTGTGAGGTTGTGTGGCGGAAACGTTCGTAATTGTGCCTGCGATAACACAACGCCATATTTATGAAATCGAAGAAGTAAAGAAGCAATTTTTATGTTAATTTACCGTCTTTAAATGACTTTGTGGTTCAATGTTACGATATCGTATTTTTACATAGTTTGAACAAACAAAAATCTTAAAATAAAAAACCACGAGAGAACCCTCCAACAAAGTGGACTAGCAAGACGCGAGTGCTATGCCACATGAGTACATATACAATCCCGCTGTGATAATTACACTCACAGACCACCCAGCCTACGAGACATGTAACGAAAGGTGAAAAATTTCTGTACTTCATCTGATCAACCAGAGCCTATATATTAAACACGAACGCTACCAGGTTTAGTAGTGACCAGACAACAGACCTGTGCACTGCGTCCTTAGCGCTAAAATTTTATAAAATATACAACAGTAAAACATGCCTACTTGCGTAGTAAATTGGTGTGGTAGTGATAGCAGGAAACATAATTTCAAGAAAGATAAAATCACGTTTTACTGGTAAGTGCAAGGTTTAATAATCTTAAAACACTAAAAACGTGAGGGTTCAACGTATTCTGGTCATAGTTCCGAGGCTTTCATTGTCAAGCACGCAGTATTATAGTTGCGTCTCTGTCTATCAATCAGACGCTATTATTTATTCTGTGTCAGATGGGCTGCAGGCGGCACGTGTAAGTAGAGATGCACGAAAAAGTATCGACGCAAGTTTATTGACTATTCATTGTGTTATTATTTTTGTGTAGACGAACAGTCATTCTATCATATTTGCGTATTAATCTATGTATAATTATAATTTGAAATCGAAATTACAATTTTACATACCCACTCACTGACTGACTGAGTCACTCATTGACATAATTGTACTCCAAGAAGAAGCCATCGGCTGCGGAGTTTTAGCGGTGGAAGACAGTAAGTATGGATAAACCTCCAGATCTTCAAACACTGCTTCTAATCAGGGAGTCACCCTACTACCTAACGAAACTATAGCACTTTGACGAAAAATTTGCCATTATAGTATTAAGACCTTGGTGAAATTTGATCGCCTACAGACTAATTTAATTAGAGAACCGTAATGGTTTCAAGTGTCGTAGGCTGGGTGATCTGTGGGTCCACTCTACAAGTTTAAGATGCCTGTGTGCATAAGCACAGTTGGCTCGTCACTTACGGAAATAAACTGCTCTAAACTGGCAAGTGCACAAACTGGGTAAACAGGGTAAACACGTTGCGCATCGTGCTGATTATGTGATTTTAGATTTATGTTAGATTAAAAAATAAAAATATTAATTTTATTTTTTAATCTAACATAAATTATTTCGGATGAAGAAGTTAGTTTAAAAATTATTATCGCTAAACGTAATTATATTTACGAACGATTACAAAAAATTTACGAGACCTCAAAGGGCGCATTTAATTCGTTGGACGAGCAGAATTTATTTCTTAGCATCGCTTCGAATATAGAACAATTACGTAGTGAGTTTCAAGAAGTTCTAGATAACTATAATACTAAACATTTAAAATTAAACCCTAATGCAGATGTTGATTACGAGGCTTGGAACTCATTTAAAGATTTATATAGTCGTATTAAGTGCCAAATTACGAAAATATCCACATCGCCTTCCACTGTCACGTTAGAAAATAGATTTCCTACTAAATTAAAAACTTCACTTCCGCCAATTGAATTAATGTCATTTAACGGAGACATACGCCAGTGGTCCATGTTTTATCAACAATTTAAGACATTAATTCACGACAATTTAAAATTAACTGATGCCGAACGTGTTTATTATTTGGTTAACAAATTGAGTGACATGGCGTTATCAGTTTGTGCCGGGTTAGCCCCTACCGCAGAAAATTATTCCATTATTTGGAATGCGCTTATAAGAAGATATAATGACGAACGCACACTCGCATCTACGTATATTAACCAACTATTGGATTTATCACAGGTGAACGCAAACACAACAGGAGGTTATCATAAATTTATGGACAAATTTGATGCTTCAATTAATGCTCTAAAGCAATTAAAAATTGAGGACTTAGCTGATTTTTTGTTTTTAAACATTGCACATAGAAAATTAGATCATCACATTGTTAAGTCATTTGAAATGTCTTGTCGCACAATTAGCGTACCAAACTACGCCTCTTTAGTACAATTTTTATACGAACAGAATAGGGCTATATGCCATACATTTAATAATTCGCATACTTTATCTACATCCAATAATAATCGAAACAAATTACTTTCAAATAAATTTAGTAAAACATTTATTAATACATATCCTTCGCATTCATGTATCTTTTGTAAATCAAATGATCATGAACACTTGTATGTTTGTCCACGCTTTTTAAAATTAAATACACAACAACGTTACGATATTATTAAACAAAACAATTGTTGTATTAATTGTTTAAGTAATAAACACTCGACTTCTTTTTGTAAATCGAAGCGTAAGTGTATAAACTACGCGCGGCGCCACCAATCTTTAATTCATTCTGACCCGCATCAGAATGGTTCTAAGACTGCTTTTCGTAGTAGCAATACGTTACACTCAGAGGTTGTGCAGACGCGTAATGCTAATGCATGCAGCGCGCATTCGATTAACTACCGCGCAGTTAACGATAATAAGATTAATTCTTCTGACGCTCACGATTCGAATACGGCGGAAGATGAAAAAACACTTACCTCTTCATGTAATATTTCTCGCGATTATAGTACTCTCCCGCACTATACTACTTTATTGGGGACTGCAAAAATAAAGGTCGTAGATAAATACGACAATGAACATTTTATTCGGTGTTTAGTTGACCCCGGATCCCAAAGCGACTATATTACGAAGGATTGTTGCAAACGCTTATTTCTTTCCGTTTCGAATAAAAATCGTTTTACCGAAGTACACGGGATCGGTGGTGTGTCCCAAAAGATTTTAGGTGTCACTTCACTGCAGTTCACGTCTCGTTTTAATGATAACAAATTTTGTCATATTGAACCATTAGTTGTTCCGACCATCACGGGTCAGTTGCCAGATTCGATAGTAGATGTTTCAAAAATTCGCTATTTAGATAAAATACGCTTAGCAGATGATCAGTTTTATCAACCTGGGTCTATAGATATTTTATTGGGGGTTAATACCTACATAAAACTTTTGTCGCCTGAAAACTTAATTCATTCGCAATGGCCTAGTGCCATAGAAACATCACTCGGATATATTATTATGGGTGATGCTGAAGTCGCTATATCACATCATTCCCCGCGTTCATTTGTTTCCTGTTCTTACGATACAATTTTAAATCAAAATTGTCTTAACGATATAACGGAAAAATTTTGGAAAATTGAAGAACTTCCGCAAAAAATATATTTGAGCCGTGATGAGCAGGAATGTGAAGACATTTATACTTCTACTACTTACCGCCAAAACGACGGACGGTATGTGGTCGCCCTGCCATTTAAGAAAAGGCCCGACATATTGGGTGACTCTACTATTAGAAAAACGCTTTAACAAATATCCCGATCTTCACGATCAATACAATGTTGTTATACGGGAATACATTAATAAGGGTATTTTATCCGCTGTTTCTGATAATGATTGTATACAGCCTTTTTTTATTTGCCGCATCACCCTGTCGTACGGAATGATAAAAGTACAACGAAGTTGCGCATCGTTTTAGACGCTAGTGCTAAGTCGGATAACGATATTTCTTTGAATGACATTTTGCACACCGGGCAAAATTTACAAACAGACATTTTTAATATTTTATTAAACGTTAGAGTTTATCGCATCTCTTTCTTTGCAGATGTTAGGCAAATGTACTTGTGTATCGAAGTCCAAAAATCCCATCGCGCTTTTCAACGCATTTTATATCGGTTTTCTACAGAAGAAACTATAAGAACATATGAATTCAATCGCGTCACATTCGGATTACGCTCTTCCCCTTTCCTCGCACTTCGCACTTTACGCCAGTTAGCCGCTGACGAAAGGGAGTCCTATCCCCTTGCTGCTTCTGTAGTGGAAAGGGATATTTATATGGATGACCTCGTTTCCTCCGCGCCTTGCGTCAACAACGCAGTCAACACCGCCACTCAACTTATCCAAATGTTTCGCCGAGGTGGATTCGATTTGGTTAAGTGGACAAGTAACTGCAAGGAGCTTTTACAACATATACCAGCGGCACATCGTCAACAAGACTCGGTATCATTTGATGATAATGACATTTTAAAAATTTTAGGCCTTCGTTGATATCCCGCTACCGATAAGTTTTCCTTTCTTGTTTCGCCGCCACCGGTCACTTGTACCAAACGCGCTATCCTCTCCGCAACCGCTCGCTTGTACGATGTTTTAGGACTTGTCGGTCCAGTAATACTTTACGCCAAATTATTAATTAAAGCCTTGTGGGTTCTTAAACTTAACTGGGATGAGACTCCACCCACTAATATTGTCAATACATGGCAGCGATATATATCAGAGTTACCTTTAATCTCACATTTACAGATTCCACGGCATATCGGCATAAATGAAAAATCCCATGTGTCACTACTAGCCTTCGCCGACGCTAGTGAAAAAGCTTACGGGTGTGTCATCTATTCGCATGTTGTTAACGGAAATAATCCTCCAATTATAACGCTCCTATGTTCTAAATCTCGGGTGTCCCCATTAAAGGTTATAACTTTAGCCAGGCTTGAGTTGTGTGCCTTGGTTTTGCTCGCTAAGTTAGTACGCACCGTTTATGATTTGTTGTCATTGAGACATCCGATCGACAACATTTATGCGTTTTCAGATTCGGAAGTCGCGCTCTGTTGGGCGTGTTCTTCACCGCATAAGTTCAACACCTTTGTTGCTAACCGTATTTCGCAAATACAGTCCTATTTATTACCGGATAACTTTTACCACATCGCCGGCTCGGAAAATCCTGCAGATCATATTTCACGTGGACTGTTACCCTCACAAATTTTAAATTGTTACCTTTGGTTACATGGGCCTTCGTGGGTTTCCTTGCCGTGTAAATAATGGCCTGTACAAAGGTTCGCATCAACTCATATTAGTTTACCAGAAGAAAAGACTGTATCGCTTGGAGTCAGTGACATGGAAGAACACCCATTAATCTCGTTAAGCTTAAAATTTTCTAATTGGAATAAGTATTTACGATCCGTTGTTTACGTTTTAAGGTTTTTAAACAAATTACCGCGCATAAATAAAATTATAACAGCATCCGACATAGAGATTTCCGAAATCACATTTATTAAAATTGTGCAAGGCATCGCTTTTGCCGAAGATATAAAAATATTAAAAAAGGACAACTATGTTCATCAACATTACGAAGGTTATCGCTATTTATCACGGACGATGTACTTCGAGTAGGTGGTCGGTTAGATTATTCGTCTTTATCGGATTCCCAAAAGCACCCAATATTGCTACCAAAAAAGGGACATATTGTTGATCTTATAATTGATTATTATCACTATAAACATTTCCACGTTGGTCCTCAGTATTTACTTGCTGCATTACGGGAGAAATATTGGATATTATCAGCTCGCCGTGTAGTGAGATACCGCATTCATAGGTGTAACATTTGTTTTCGACATAAACCCAAACCTATTTACCCCATGATGTCTGCCTTGCCTGCTTGCCGCCTAGAGCAGTGTAATGCGTTTACACACACAGGTGTGGATTTTTCGTGACGACTTTATATTACATTGACGCGTAAACGTGATATACGAAGCCAGAAGGCTTATTTATGTTTATTTATATGCCTCGTTACTAAGGCAGTGCATTTAGAATTAGCGTCTGATCTAAGTTCGGCAAGTTTTTTAGACGCTTTCAAGAGATTTATCTCTCGTGGAGGTCCGTATCGATTTATATACAGCGATAACGGTACTAATTTTGTCGCTTCGCGTTCATATTTACATGAATTACATGGATTTTTAAAATCAGAAGAATATTATAAGGCACTCAGTCAGGTGCTCACTGATAATCGCATTGTTTAGAAACTCAACCCTCCAAGCGCTCCACATTTCGGGGGTTTGTGGGAGTCCAATATTAAGGTTGTAAAAACCCATTTATTTCGCGTAATAGGTAAGCAAATCCTCACGTATGAAGAAATGCTTACTACTCTTTGTCAGATCGAGTGTATCTTAAATTCTCGCCCGCTTTATGTATTAAGCAGTGATCCATCGGAACCTACCGCACTTACACCCGCACATTTTCTAAATTTAAAACCACTTGAATGCTTACCAGCTGCAGATTTAAGCAAGGAACGCATTAATCTGTTATCACGCTTTTCTTTAATAGATTCTTTAGTTCAGTCCTTTTGGAAACGCTTCAGATTCGAATACTTACATACATTATAGAGTAGAGTGAAGTGGAATAAGAACGCTACTGCCATTTCTGTAGGGACGATTGTTCTAATAGACGTGGATAATAGTCCACCGCTTCAGTGGCCTCTAGGCGTTGTCACCGAATTGTTTCCCGGTAAGGATGGTGTGGTACGCGTTGCGCAAGTTAAACTTAAGAATTCCACTTTAAAACGCCCTCTTATCAAACTGTGTCCTTTACCAACACAGTGATTAATATAGTTAATTTTGCATTATCGTTTATATATTTAGTTTAATTCTTAGGTCATAACGTCGCTTCATTTCGCTACTATATAAGTATTTATCTACATATATCTATATTTTTATACTTTACTTGCTAGTTGATACCTCAAGGCCGGGGGGGTGTTCGCGCCACTTTGCACTAACGCTTACAAGGGATTCTTTAATTATTATCCAATAAGATTACTGCAAAGCCCATTTCCGGTTTCCTATCTACCGCTTTATGCCCAGCATGCGCATTCGTGTTAACGGGCTCACACAAGTTGAGAAGACACGCAACCAACCGCATCGCTTATATCTCGCATCATCGCTCCCGCCCTTGTGTAATTTGGACATTGAATTATACAAGCATATAGTAAAAAGTATAGACATTTGCAATAACGCTATATTTCGTGATTATCTGTGAAGTTGATAAGTGTGAAGAAAGCCGGCAGCCGTCGAGACACGAGGCAGATCAGCGGAAGTCCAGGTGGGTGCACATGCATTCCTTCACGTCCTTCCTATATCCCGAATTTAGGGCATTTGCAGTATCACGAATAAATTAATTCCATTCACCGCTCGCACCGCGCTCATATACAGTCCACTATTCTATTTAAATTAATAGCCGCACGTTTAATACATTTGAACCAGCAGTTTGGTGGTTGAAACGCCAAACCCACCATAATCTTTGTTGATATTGATAATGAATATTACATTAAAAATCTTGTATATACAATATGAGTGCTTTCCATAAAATTATTTAAGGAAGAAACTATAAATTACTCTTAAAATTTACCATTCAACTAAAATACACAAAAATATTCAAAAGGAATTGGTAAAAAATATTTTATCATAATAAAAAGCTGATAAAAGTTTTGTAATAATATCTCGTAATAATATCCTTCTATGTTGCCCTACCAAAGTAGCCTTCGATTAACAATACTGTTGATCGAAGAAAGTAGCTAAAAATTTTGAACTTTGCCTTTGGTCGGCTTCTTTACTATAGCCATGCGCTTGACCCACCACTCATATAAATATTATTATAAGTACGATGTACATGCGCAAAATTGCCGCAACGAAAGATGATTTGAAAGGGAGCTTTAATGTACAAAAGCAACAGCACGTTAAACGTTATTGACAATTGAACATCAAACATAATTAAAAGCGTCTTCATACAATTCTATACATGTTGCTTTCATATTGCATCGTGACGATAATATTGTTACGTGAGGTGCCGTGCTACACTTAGTAATAAAACCCTAACGTGGCTTATTATTTAAAAGTAACTATACCAACATTTGTCGTCGGCTGTATCCGCACGGAGATTGGAGAATGAAATAATTTCGAATAATCTCAAAAAGTCCTTAAAAACATAAAGACGTAAATACGAAATTACACTCCAGATCACACAGAATCCATACATGCAGATCATAGCAACATGGAAGATGCATTTTTTGGATATAAAAAGTAGCCCATGTCACTCTCCGGTCCAAAATCCACCGTTACCCAAAAAGGCATGTCGATCCATTACTTTATACTGCATGAGAGAAAAGAAATTATATACACAATTTCGTATTTATAATATTATACTAGGGGTAGCAGGGCTCATTTTTATTTGATTTTACTTCTGCAAAATAAATTTAACAAAAACTTTATTGGTTTTCTTAAAATTATTTTGCAAAGTTAGTTTTTTAAGTTAAATTATTATCAGTTTAAACATTTTTGCTTGTCTAACAAAAAATTAACATTTACAAATGCATTTATAAGCGTTTTTGGAATTTGTGTCTATTCTATTTATTTGACCAGCTATCACATAATACTTGACCCAATTAAGATGAAAGCTGCAGCAAAAAACATAGGACACTACTTCGAATAACATTTTATTTTTATTTTACCGCAATCAGCGCACCCAATCCAACGACATACGAATTTATATTTTTTCACAAACTTAGAATAAAACCCGACAGAAGCTTAAATTTTAGAGAGCGATTTTGTACCCCGCTATGTAAAATAGGGAACGATTCAACCAAGCAAAGACAAGACGGTATGAAAACAAAAACTTTTACTCGGTAGAGCCGTGTTGCAGCTATATTGTGGTTGCAGCACGAATGGGTCGGCTCAACCGGGGTAGGACCACGCTCTCACAGAATACCAGCGTAAAATAGCAGCTTAATGGGTGCTGTTTCGTATGGTGAGTGTAGACAACCGGAGACCCTTTTTACTGGAATCGAGGCATTCTATCTCGGTCCTCAAGGCTGGCAACGCATTTGCATTTTAATTTTTAATTGAAGATAAATGTAAATGTCTATTAGCCACAGTATCCACAACATCAGGTAGATTGTATGCTCGTTTGTCACCCTTATACTATTAAAAAAAACTGTGAGTCGTCATTGTCATCACCATTTCCGCCCCTGTAATGATTGCCCATCAAGCACAAGTCCACTGCTGAACATAAGCTGCCTGCATCCTTTGACTTCCTGCATCTCTTACCAGATCGTCACTTCATCTAGTGGGGCTGCCAATCGAGAACCTTTCGTCCTCATCCTTTTTATAACTATGTGTATTTCATTATTATTGTAATTCTATTAATCAGTAACGCGACGAAAAAGAAACTATCGCAGCTAAATTAAAATAAGGTTTTAACGAAATTAGCTTTGTTAAAGTAATACCACATTAGAAATTTGTCAATTTAAGTTAACCCATATTTCTTAAATTCCGCAAACTTGCGGGCACAGCTTGTTATTAATACGAGTATTATCAAAATATATATTTAGCTTTATAGTTTACTTTCACACCGTGTTACCCAAATATGTGCAGTACACAAACGGAAGGTAAATAATTTCTAGCCGAGGGAATGAAGTGTCTACTTAAGTTCTCGTTACTCCCTTTGTTTCCAAAAAACCGTTGTTCTCCCTTTGTAAACAAAAAAGGCAAAATACGTACGTACGTAATATTTTCTGAAAATGAGGTGCTAGGTTCAGGTAACTGGGATGAATGTATAAATAGAATAGGTTTTCATGTCCTATGAATATTGATATACCTTACCTTAACACGTGTCATAATTAAAGTAATCTTTTACAGCTTTTTGTTTTTTTTTTATTTAGCATTATGGTATATATTTATCATGGCTCCATATTGATAAATTTAATAAATCAATCTATTTTAAGCATACCGAACCTAAATCAGTGCTTAACTACTCTCCCACCGAATGGTGAGCCGAAGATGGTATAGCATACTGACTTAAATAACTTAAACGGTTTTAGATTTTTTGATGACGAGATTGGATAATATTCCATATAAAGTTATTAGGAACATACATGTTAATGGACAAAAAACTATTTTAAAAATCTTTAATACGATTTGGGACAATCAATGAATTCCATAGTCTTGGAAAACGCAACGTGTGATACCTATTCCGAAACCTTATTAACCAGAACATGACTTCAACAGGCCAATTTCACTTTCCTCTTGTGTAGAAAAATTATTTGAATACATGTTGAAAAACAGGCTAGACTATTACATAGAAGCAAATAATATTTTACCTGAACAACAATTTGGTTTCCGAAAAGGAAAAAGTGCTGCAGAGAGTTTTGCCTCTTTGATATCAGATATAAATCATTCATTAACCAGTCATGCAACTACAGTTTAGCATTTATTGATATACAAAGTGCATTTGATAATGTAGATCATTCCATATTTGCAAATATTCTGTTCGAGCTTGATATTCCTGGTATGTATATATAAGAATATAAATGGACTTTTAATTTGCTATATACCGAACTATGTACGTTAAATTTAATAACAGAATACATGGCCCTAGAAATGTATACAAAGTCACTATGCAGGGAGCTACTATATCTCCTTTATTATATAATATATATATATATATATATATATACATGTTTAATAAGTGAATATATTACAAATAGAAATATAAACTTTTTGCAATTTGCTGATGATCTCCTTATATATATATATATAAAAATGTATGAAATATATATATATATATATATATATATATATATATATATATATATATATATATATATATATATATATATAAAAATGTATGAAATATATATATATATATATATATATATATATATATATATATATATATATATATACGGTAAATTAAGATGTAAATATAGCGGTAAACAAGTTAATATTAGCATTAGAACAAATTCGTGATTTTTATTCAAATAAGTTGAAATAAACATTAGTTCTGGTAAAAGTGGAACTCTCATTTTCTCCAAAAAATATTATTCATGCGATATTTTTGTAAAATACAATAACATACCATTGCCTTGGTTGCGGAAAAAAAATTTTAGGAATCTTGCTTGATCAGAAGCTAACATTCCCAGAACATGTAAATAATCTATGTAAAAAATGCTTGTAGGGTTCTCAATGTGTCCAAAGTTGTTATCAATGCTTTGTAAAAGTATAGTTCGAAGTTATTTTGATTATAGTACATTAGCATACATGCAAACAAGTTGATTTTAAAGTTAAAAAAAGTTTAAAGTTAAAACTGGGGCTATGTGCTCTACACCAATCCATGTAATGGAAGTAGAAAGTGGTATTCCTCCACTTTTATTAAGAAGGCTACAAATTGCTGAACGGTTTTGTGTTAAATTAATCAGTTCCAAAAATAATTTAGTTTAAAAAACTACTTCCTTATGAAGTTCCTGAATTCGATGATCTAAATATGCTTTTATCTGGTCGATTACCAGACATCCTAAGGGTTGTTATATAGTCACAGACTCAAACCAAAAATGTGTATCAAAGTAAAACATGGCCTTTATACTGGGTGGCGATTAGGTTATCACCTTTTATAGCACAGCAGTTTATGCAAGTTAATATACGTCTGTTGAAATAATAAAATAAACAATAATACAAAAAATAAAAAAGCGCATCTTTCAAAGAAAATCAATAGCTTAAAAATTACACGAAATAAATCATCCTGGATAATATTAGTTTACTGACCTGAAGTGACCTGTAAAAACGGCAACGCCGCTGCGATGCGATGGCACGGCATCGACATTAATTATAAAACCTACACTTGCCCATTCATAATAATAATAATAATAACGAGCAATGTATTGGGCAGTGGAGTACGATCCTTTGTCATCTGGGTGAGCGGATGACGGCTGCGGAAAGCCGCATAAGGATAAGAAGGGGTATCTTCCAGGGCGACTGTCTGAGTCCAATCTGGTTCTGCCTCTCTTTGAACCCTCTCAGTACATTACTGGAGGGCTCCGGGAGGGGATTCCAGCTTCGGAAGGGAGGTACGAAAGTGACCCACATTTTCTATATGAATGACCTCAAGTTATTCGCCTCCAGTCGCTCCCATCTTATGGAATTGCTAAATATCACTTGTGAATTTAGCAGTTCTATTGGAATGGAGCTGGGAACGAATAAGTGTGCGGTCCTCCATGTCGAAAGGGGAAGGGTTGCTAACTCTGAGGGCATAGACTTATGTATGCCCGGCAACTTGAGGACCCTTTCCGGGGCTGAAACATACCTGGGTATGTCACAGAACATCGGTATCTATGAGACTGGTATGAAACAATCTGTTTGCGACGTGTTTTATGCACGTTTGACCAAAGTGTTATTGCTCTACACCAATCCATGTAATGGCAGTAGAAAGTTGTATTCCTCCACTTTTATTAAGAAGGCTACAAATTGCTGAACGGTTTTGTGTTAAATTAACAGCCTTTTGTCCGGTGTGAATAAGGCACAAGCATATAACGGTTGTGTTATGCCTGTACTCATGTATACCTTTGGCATACTTAGGTGGACAATACTTAGGTGGTGGTGGTGGTGGTGGATGTCAGACGGAACTTAACGCCTGGATAAAAAAGTCCGCACTACTATGACGTCCCATAGGATGCATCACCCGAGATCTTCGATTATGAGTGTGCGTGACTTATTAAGCGCACTTACCATGCATAATCGCGAAGTGTGCAGCCTCGGTAATTACTTTCTGACGAGATCGGATGATCCATTCTATAGGGACGTCATTTGTTGTGTGAAGGGCCTACACCTCTATCCTTGGCCAACGAGCAATGTCAAGAACCGGCAGTACAGAGCATTTCCGACCGGGAGACTGTATGGAAGGAGAAGGAGCTCCACGGGAGGTTCTACAAGGCTCTGCATGAACCTTTCGTAGATACAGTCGCTCCCTCAACTGGCTACGTTTCGGTGACCTCTTCGGGGAAACCGAGGGTTTTGTCTGTGCGATACGGGATCAGGTTATTAAGACCAACAACTATCGGAGATACATCCTAAAGGATGGCACCGTCGACATCTGTCGAGCTTGTCGCCACCCCGGTGAGTCACTTAGGCATGTCATCTCCAGTTGTTCGGCGCTTTCTAACCCTGAGTACTTGCACAGGCACAAGCTAGTAGCCAGAATTCTACACCAGGAGCTCGCTCTGAAATACGGTCTCTTGTCGTATTACAAGTATTACAAGTACTTGCCGGAAACCGTGCTCGAAAATGACCGCGCCAGGCTTTACTGGGACCGGACTATTCTTGCGAATAAGCCTGATATTGTGCTGATGGACCGGGCACAGTGAAGGATATTTTTGGTCGGCATTACCATTTCGTATGACGAGAACCTCGTGAAAGCCGAAACAGATAAGCGAACAAAATATCTGGACCAGGCTCACGAGGTGACCGACATGTGGGGTGGGCTGTCGACTGAAATTATACCTGTAGTCGTTTCTGCAAACGGGCTAATCCCAGTCAACCTCTCGGGTCATCTGAGGCCACTGGGACTCTGTGACGGACTGCTCCGGTCTCAAATGCAGAAGGCGGTGCACCTCGATACTGCCCGCATTGTCCGCGGGTTTCTTTCCCTTTCCCCCTAACACTTGGCCGTTTGGTCTCCCAGCCGAGGGCTTCCATCTGGTTGGGCTTTTTTTTGTATTTTTTATGTAATTTATTTTATTGTTATTTTTGTAGAACACATTTATTTATGTATTTTTTATGTAATTTATTTCATTGTTATTTATGTATATTTATCATTTTCGTTCGCAATTATATATTTAGGGAACCCAACCAGATGAGAAAATTATATAGATACCTCAAAATAATAATAAAATAAAACGGCGTAGCAAAGTGACGACCCCATCGCCCGCTGACGTAACAATTAAGTGACAAAACTGCTACGTCGGTGCAGTCAGTCAGCGCCTTGCCAAGAGGTGTGAGCGCCACGCCTCGGCAGTACTCAGGGTGCAAAGGCCCGTTTGTGCTTACGGCCGTACAATGATATAATAAAACGGTGCCGGGCCTGGGCGTCTCTCGTTAATTGGCGCCCAAAAATGGATGATGGATTTTAATAGAAAGCGTATAGGGCCGCCGCCTGGGGGCCGCCGGGGCGCGTCTGGAGCTGGCGCTGGACGCGGCACCATGCGGGCCGCAAGCTGAGCTGAAAGATCACCTAGCAGCCCTCCGCATCCATCAGCCCCAACAGATGGCTTGATGTCGGCAGGGTCCTCTCGGACTCGGCAAGCGGCATCCGCCTCTGGTGGAGTGCGCCGCATGCGTTGGACATAAAATATGGACGCAAACACATTGCGGGCGTACTATAGGGCGAAAGGGAAAGAAACTGCAGGGATAGCGTATCGGGCTCGGATGCATTGCTTTTTTGATGAGCTGGAGCCGTCTATTCCCGTCACGGAACAAAACCTGGCAGACCGAGTTCGGTACATCATGCGCTCTAAAATATTTGATGATGCCGAGCTCGAACAACTACGACGTGAGGCCATTCCCTCGTCGAATGAATTGGCTATGACTAGGGATGCGGCCCCTCAGGGGACAGACCAGCATCCACGGGTGGAAGCCGCCATGGATCTTCCAGTTGTGGTTGATTCGGATGATGACGAAATGGTCTCTCACGAACTAGTGCAAATGAGGAGTATTTTGGAAACGCGCAGCATGCCTCTCGAAAATTGACCGCGACTTTCCTGCATACCCCTTAGCAAGCGAAATCGGGCTGTCGTGAGCGCTCTTAACCCAATGCTGGTAACCTATTTGGAAGCCAGTCGGAACCTTTGCAAGGCGGATTCAGTTCTTTTTGACGCCGCAGTGGCAGTTTGCCGTATTATTGGCGCCAAACTTCTCATGGCTGGACGCGCTACTAAACAAAGTAGCGCCATCCCAGCCTGGAGAAAAAGAATTGAGGACCGTATCGCAAAGCCAAGGGCCCTAATCGGCAGACTGACAAGCTTCGGGTCGGGTAGTAATAGACCAAGGGTTGTGCACACCGTTAGAATGGCGTTTGCTGGGACAAATATCAGTTTGTCCCAGCTGGATATCACGCATATACTAACGGAGCGCATAAACGACCTGAAGCAAAAATCGCTGCTTGGGGCAAGCGGATTCGACGATTTACCGGGAAGTCAAGGCGGTTCAACCAGAAACGTATTTTCCAGAGTGATCAAAAGAGGCTCTATAAATCATTGAGCGACCAGAGGTACGTGGAGCGGGCCCAGGACCGGATCAGGCTAACACTGTTGCATTTTGGCGTGGCCTATGGTCAGATCCCGTAAACCACAGCGAGGGCCCTTGGATGGAAGTTGTGACGTGCCAGAGTGCGAGTGTTACGCCTACGGACCTCGTCACCATAACGCCGGAAGACGTGTCTGAGGCGGTCCGTAGGGCCCCGAACTGGAAAAGACCGGGGCTCGACGGGCGGCATCATTACTGGCTGAAGGGTTCGTAGTGTGTCACGCTATGCTCGCCCGACAGTTTCAAGAGGCTCTCGATCAGAAGTCGCTCCGGAGCCTCTTCACTACTGGGATCACTAACTTGGTTACTAAAGATCAGTATACCACAGACCCAAGCAAATACCGCCCCGTCACGTATCTACCCACCATATATAAGACACTGACATCCATTTTGAGCGCGAGAATCACTCGTCACCTGGAGCTAAATCAGGTGACGTCACGCGCTCAAAATGGATGTCGGGGCGGTGGTCGTGGAACCAAGGACCACTCCTCATTGACGCGGTCATTGGCAAAGTGGTGAAACGCAACCGCCGGAACTTCTCCGCCGCCTGGATAGACTACAGAAAAGCGTTCGACTCGGTGCCCCATACATGGCTAAAGAGGGTCCTCGAGCTGTACAAGATTGACTGTACAGTTCGAGACTTCTTCGGGCAGTGTAGGGGGCAGTGAAGTACAATATTTTGTCATCTAGGTGAGCGGGTGACGGCTGCAAAACGCCGCATAAGAATAAGAAGCCATCTTCCAGCCATCTTCCAGGGCAACCGTCTGAGCCCAATCTGGTCCTGCCTCTCTTTGCACCCTCTCAGTACTTTACTGGAGGGCTCAAAGAGGGGATTTCAGCTTCGTAAAGGCGATATAAAAGTGAACAACCTATTCTATATGGATGGACCTCAAGTTATTCGCTTCCAGTCGCTCCCATCTTATGGAATTAATGAACATCAATTGTGAATTTAGCAATTCTATTGGAATGGAGCTGAG
Organism: Parnassius smintheus behrii; assembly: GCA_036936625.1. Classification (NCBI taxonomy): domain Eukaryota; kingdom Metazoa; phylum Arthropoda; class Insecta; order Lepidoptera; family Papilionidae; genus Parnassius; species Parnassius smintheus. The sequence goes on from JAUPFT010000016.1 coordinate 40,360,078, forward strand.
GACAGATAAGTGTGCGGTCCTCCATGTTGAAAGGGGAAGAGCTGCTAACTTTGAGAGCATAGACTTATCTATGCCCGTCAACTTAAGGACCCTTTCCGAGGCTGAAACATACCGATACCTGGGTATGTCACAGAACATCGGTATCGATAAGGCTGGTATGAAACAGTCAGTTTGCGACGTGTTGTGTGCACGCTTGACTAAAGTTCTTAACAGCCTTTTATCTGGTGTGAATAAGATACACGCATATAACAGCTGGGTCATGCCTGTCCTCATGAAAACCTTTGGCATACTCAGGTGGACTCAGACTGAACTTAACGCCCTGAATAGAAAAGTCCGCACTACCATGACGTCCCATAGGATGCATCATCCGAGATCGTCAGTAATGAGGCTGTACTTGCCGCGAAAGCATGGTGGGCGTGGCTTCCCGAGCGCGCTCACCATACATAATCGCGAAGTGTGCAGCCTCCGTTAATACTTCCTGGCGAGATCGGATGATCCATTCTATAATGATGTCATTTCTAGTGATAAAGGGCTTACCCCTCTATCCTTAGCCAACTAGCAATGGCAGAACCCAGCAGTGCTTAGCAATTCCGACTATATAGAAGGAGAAGGAGCTCCACGGGAGGTACTACAGTACTCTACATGAGCCCTTCGTAGATGCAGTCGCTCCCTCAACTGGCTACGTTTCGGTGACCTCTTCGGGGAAACCGAGGGTTTTGTCTGTTCAATACAGGATCAGGTTATTAAGACCAGCAACTATCGGAGATACATCCTAAAGTATGGCACCGTCGACGTCTGACGAGCTTGTCGCCATCCCGGGGAGTCACTTAGGCATGTCATCTCCGGTTGTTCGGCGCTTTCTAACTCTGAGTACTTACACAGGCACAACCTAGTAGCCAGAATTCTACCCCAGGAGCTCGCTCTGAAATACGGTCTCGTGGAGCGGAAAAAGCCGTATTACAAGTACTTGCTGGAAGCTGTGCCCAAAAATTACCGCGCCAGGTTCTACTGGGACCAGGCCATCATCACAGACAGGACTATTCTTGCGAATAAGCCTGATATTGTGCTGATGGACCGGGCACAGTCAAGGATATTTTTGGTCGACATTACCATTCCACATGACGAGAAACTCGTGAAAATCTAACCCTCGGCCGTTTGGTCTCCCCTGCCGAGGGCTTTCATCTGGTTGGATCTTTATTTATTTGTGTATTTTTTGTATTTATTCTATTTTATTGATATTTATGTACATATTTATCTTTTCATTTTAATTTATAAATATATATTTATAGAACTCAACCAGATGAGAAAACTATACAGATAACCCCGTAATAATAATAATAATAAATGTTTATTTCGGACATCTTGATCCATATAGGTTAGTAACAATTTTTAGAGCTTATAACTAAAGTTAGTAATTGCAAATTGAATATAAAACATAGACAAACAAAAAAACCACACAAACAAATATGGCACCTGGCCCTGCCCGCAATATGACTACTTGACTGCGCGCAGCCGAGCAAGCATCGGCGAGTCCCAACGTTCTGACATGTGCGCAAGATGTTACGCGTTGATGATGTTGATGTTGGGGCTGTCGCGAATGCGCCTAAGGTGTGAAGTGCAACGTTTACGCATTATGACGGTGAAACCATCCACGTAAACCTCCGCAAACATAGCAGAAGCGCTACAGAAACGTGGCAGCCCAATTAATACCAGGAACGCGTTATTGTATTGTACGCGAAGATCAATGTATGTCCTCTGCGTAAAGTTAACCCACAGACTGCACCACCACAGACATCCGCTCCCTCTCAATATCTTGGTTGTCTTTCAGGTCTTCTGTGATCCAGTGGCCCAGATACTTAAAGGTCTCAACTTTTTTCAAAGGGGTTCCACAGAGCTTAAAAAGTGGCACATTAGCGTATCGCTTGTGGTCCGGATTAAACATCATGAATTCGCTCTTAACAGCATTATATTTAAGCCCCTGGGCCACAGCATAAGATTCGCATATGGTTAACATTTTCTTTAAGGCTGCACTTGATGGACTCAGAAGCACCATATTATATGCATAACTTATGTTACTAACACAAACTCCGTCAATGTGGCAATCTATACCGGTACTGCTGAGATCATCAAGGAGCCTATTCATATATAAGTTAAAGAGCGTAGGAGAGCTTAGACCACCTTGCCTCACGCCGCATTCTAATCTGTATTCTTCTGAGAGCGAACCAGCACATCTGACATTGTTCTTTTGGTTGCTATACCAGTGCTTAAGGAGCAATATATCTTCTTCGGGCAGGCTAGTCTCAGATCTCATCTTATCCCACAGGCGTTGGTAAGCTACTAAATCAAACGCCTTTGATAGGTCCAGATGATAAGCAAACACAGGTGTCTTTCTTGCTGTGTAATACTGGAAAGTCTGCTTGATACACAGGATAGCACTCTCGGTGGAAAGACCTGGTCTAAAACGGAATTGAGCATCATTGAGCGAGATGTACTTATCCAGGAACCCGTTAAGCAAACTGTCCAGTAACTTACCGATCACAGAAGCAAGGGAGATGGGCCTATAGTTGGACACGTCAGAAGCGTCACCAGTCCTGTTATTTGGAATAGGAATAACAATAGTTCGCATCAATTTGTCAGGGAGATATGAATACCCAATATACAAATTAAACAATAAAGACAAAACCCTTGGCAAACGAACTCCAGCATGCTGCTGGTGTTCGATGCTGATGCTGTGCTCATGCCCAGGTGACTTGCCCCTCACCATGCACTTAATGACTTTAGCTACATCTTTGGCGGTAAAAAATACACTAAGCTTCGGACTACCTGCCTCAGCATCAGACACCAGCGGCTCTGCCGGTGCCAGTGGTGATTCCACTCTAAAGTATTCTCTGAATACATTAGCAGTATCACTAGGATCACAAGCTTCCGAAACACTCACGGGAAGGCTCAACTTATGATACATTTTATTGGTAGCTTTCCAAAACTGACCGAAGTTCTTTCTTTTGTGGTGTTCAGCTATTATGACCATTTTTATTTGTGTCTTATTATTATGGCACCATTTTAATTTAGCTTTAAAAATGCGTCTCGATTCACACATTTCATTATATGCGTGACCAGAGCCGCGTCTGCCATGTAGTGACCAACTTTGAAAACAACGTCGAGCCCTACCATGCGCCTCGCAAACGTGTTTGTTCCAACCAGGTAAGTATTTACCTTTTCGCCCCATCCTAACATTATAACTACAGATAGCGGCCTCCGAAAGTATGGACACAATATGTTCATACAATCTGTCAAACATTATTTTGTGTTGATGGTTACTACACATACTATCGCAACAATCCGAAAATTCTGCTGAAAAATATAATAATTTTAACCTGGCGTTACATTCATTATAATATTTATCAATTTGATCATTATCATGCTCTCCCCATATGATTTTATTAATACAATTATTCGACTGAGCTAATTTTGGTGTTACAATATTGAAATTACCCTCCATCTATACGGGAAAGTGATCGGACCAATACGTGTCGTAAAGAATACATGCAGAAAGTACAGTGGGCCTCGACGCGGTCTTGACCACAGCATGGTCTAGCCACCTTAAACTCGCTCACAAAAATATAGGTATCCGATGGCAACAAGTCTCTGTCTATACACGTCCATAACTGTTCAGAGCAAAATGACAATAGTTGTGTGTCAAAAGACTCAACAGGGTACGCGTTGCAGTCATTGAGTTATACAACACTAGAGGAGCAAACCACATAACCGCGCGTCGAAAAAAGTGTAACCACTATCCAAACGCGACGACGTAGCTTTGAAACTAATAACAATTTTAAGTAAACATATATCCTATCTCACTTACACAAGTTGCGAAAACAATATCGTCGCTAAGATTAGATAAAGATAGACACACAAACATGCAATGGCGGGTCGGTGTGGCTTACTATATGAAATTTTACCTAAAATACGTAATAAAAATGAGTATTTTTAAGCTGCAGTTAATTGCTTTTATATTAAAAAGTATATTTTATTTTAAAATATTTATTACGTCCCCTTAGAAAAAAAGGATACAAAGCTTATCAGATGAATAGAAGTAAACATAATAATGAAATAAAACTTATTTTTATGGTACTAATAAATCAAACAATATAAAGTAAGTAACAAAATATAATTAATATAAAGTTTATATGAAATTATAAATTATATAAAATTATTAATATAAAATAGATAATAAAATATATTTAATAGATAATTCATGAATAAACTAAAATAAGAATAATTAATTATTTTGTATGAAAGTTAAAACGTACTTTTTATTATAATTTCCAAAATATTTAAAATCAGAGGTAACAAAATAATTTACTCCATTAATTATATAGTCTCCCATTAATGTAGGATAATTACAAATGCGGAAAAGTGGCAACATTGAACCTAAGTGGCAATATTCGATAATTTTATTTAATTATTTGAGGTTTTTACGTTTATATGAAAACAAGAACTAAACATTATGTGTTGAAAGTGATCCCCTTGATTTATTACGTTTTTGTGACCTTGTATAGCATTCTTTCACTACGCATTTATCCATTTTTGTCACGGCTCAACTCTGTCGGCCGCGTGTGTGTGTCACTGTCAACTGTGTCGGTCACATTGAACAATGAACTCACCACAAACTAATAAGAGTACTAACGTACAGACGACAATCTTCCATAGTAAAAAATTGGTCAATAGCAAGCCTCAAAAATTGAAAGTGACATTTAGGTTTTTAAATTTAGCCAGTGGCTGCAAATAATCCTCCCAGAACTTTGAAAATTTATCATTATTGGTTTAAACGTATGTACGTGTTCACAATGTGACCACGTACATAAATTATAAACCATTATTAACGTTTATTTAGATATAAAGAAATAAAATACAGAAATATTTATTAAGCTTTTATTTTTCCATTTCAGTGTAAATTTACAAGTGCAAGCAAATACTTTCCTTCTAGGCGCAAAACATCAATTTCTTTTAAATATTGCCACAGCCATTGAAACCTCTATAATTACAATCTAATTTTTTATCGAAGGAGCTGATGGTTCTTTGCATATAGGTCACATATTCAATTCAATTGATGTAACAACTTTTCTCAAATTTCTCTCCTTGTATTATTTATGGTTTGCGCATGTTGCTACCCCATTTACCAAATATGCAGCAATATTCAAAGCTTAAGCTATTTAATAGCTGATTGCTCCTTTTAGGCAGTTTTAAACCTACAACAAAAATAGAATTTATTTAAAAAAAGTAACATCGTGTGAGAATTGCAAAGGTCCTTTTTAGATACAATCAGTCACTAAGGGTTAATATTTCAATGGTCACATATAAGTTATTCATAAAATAAAATCCAACATAAAAAAATGAGAATTACAATTGAATTAATAAAATAGTTCAATTGGTTTGACTTCACATCAGCTTGTAAACAATCTACTATTGTACTTGGCAGATGAGCATTCACATTCTACTTTTTCGGTCGCCAGTTTAGATATGGTTATATTTTTAGATATTCTACAATCTGTCGAAATCCATAAGATTTCCATTAATAAACACAGGATAATATAGATAGGTGTATTTTGATGGCTATTTTAATTTGCTTATTTGTATAATAAGAAAAAGATGTGAGAAAAGTATAAATGAATATTTTCCTATATTGATATTCATTGTGTCAATCCTTACTTCCAGAAGTAGATGGCATGGGCATTTCTGCATGTATCAAAATAATATTATTATCATGAATACTGAAAATAGATCAAATATAAATACTCTTTCCTCAGTTACCATCAGATTTGCATGAATTAGATATATTTTAAATAAATTCTATTCTATTCTGACTAAAAAAATCTCACTTTGTAGATTCATAATATGCACCTAAAATGATCATGCATTTGAAAGAGAATTGTCAGGAGTTTAGTCAAGTCAGTCACACACCATTTAGTGTCATTGCTACTAGTTATGTCAAGTGCAATAAAACAATTTATTAAAAGTCGAAATGCCATCTTATGTCTTTAGACATTGTAAAATTATTATGCAAGTGTAAGGTTAAAATGTATCATTTAACATAACTACTTTTACAGATTTTATAGTGTTTCATTTAGTTGATTTTAATTGAATTTCGGGTGCTTTCCAGTTTTTAAAAGCTAAACGTACTCCAGGTAACACTGACATTGGGATGTCAATCACCTTAGTCACCTGAAACGTCGGGAATTAAAATCAACTAACTTCAACGATAAGATCTGTACAAGTAGTTTTATTCAATGTGTAGTGTTCGATTAAATATAAGGAATCATAAAGTATCACTTACTTCAAAACACTAAATCTGTATCTAATAAAAGTCATTGAGTGTAACACACAAAATATTCAGTCAAATAAATATATCTTATATATTTATTTGACTGAATATACCTTCTCTCAAAAATATCACTTACCACCACTCAAAAAATTTTGAAGTGTCAACCTCCATCATTTTAATATTTTATAAATTAGATGGCATCATGGGCATCAGAATACTTATAAATAAAATGATATATTAAATGAGGCTTATAACAATAGTGGCTAGGCATGGCTAGATTTACTAGCAACAAAGACTGGTAATTCTAGCGGAACGAATGATGATATTGAAAGAAAAAAGGCAGTCTTTAAACATCTTAATAAGAGAGTAAAAGAAGTAGTTGAAAGAAAAAAGCAAGAAAGAACGGATAAGAATGATAGAAGAACATCGGATAACTTCCAGGCAAAAATTAAAATGTTCTGGAAACTTGTAAGAACTGCCAGGGGACAGGGGACATTCAAAACAGCCTATGATGAATGTTATAAGAGACGAGAATGGCTATATTCTGAAAGATGAAGTTTTGAGTTTAAAGAGATGGAAGGAATATTTTGAAAGCGTGTTTATGAGTGAGGAGACAACATGTGTAAAACAGCCTATGATGAATGTTATAAGAGACGAGAATGGCTATATTCTGAAAGATGAAGTTTTGAGTTTAAAGAGATGGAATGGAAGGGAAGGTGAACGGTCTCAGAAAGGAAGTGCGACTAACAGCACCGCCCAGCAGCAGCAGGAATACGACTTTACTATCAGACACTGCAGCGGGAAATCTCACGGCAACGCAGATGCATTGTCAAGAAGACCTTGTCCTGAAGATTGCAACCATTATAGTAGGCCAGAGAGTAAGGAAGTGGTATCCGTGAGGATGCTCAGGACAGACCATCTCAGCAACGGGTGGAAGGACAGCCTACGACATGCACAGCAGGAAGATCTGGACATCAAGCCGATTCTGGGATGGATGAAGGCCCGTACTACCAAGCCTAAGTGGAGGGACGTCGCAGCGATGAATTCAACCACGAAAAGCTATTGGGCCCAATGGGACAGCTTGCTGATTCAGGATGGAGTCCTGTGCCGTAAATGGGACAATGGTCGAAGAGACAGCTGTCGTTTGCAAATGGTTGTCCCTAAAGCTAAAGTGCCGAATGTTCTACAGCTGTGCCATAATGGTCGTTCAAGAGTCCATCTGGGAGTTAAACGAACTCTACTGAAGGTCCGAGAACAGTTTTACTGGATCCATTATCGTGACGATGTCGAGGATTGGTGTCGTACATGTACAAGTTGTGCGGCCGTGCGGGGACCTCAGACACGTAGTAGAGGAGCACCGAAATTGTACAATGTTGGTGCACCACGGGATAGGACAGCCCTTGACATTGCGGAGCCGTTACAGAAAGGCGCAAGAGGGACTCCTAAGATCGTCCGTGTGGATCGCTTGGCGCGTTATTATGGGGCAGATAATGCTCGGGACGAGCATGTCTTAGGAGGGGGCAGTGTTACGCACTCAAGTCGACGATACACTAGCGCCATCTAGTGTCAGGAACGAGAGCGAGGGGAGCGTTGCAGAAAATGACATCACAAATCTTTCAACCGACAGCGCCATCCGAAGAACTAAGTTTCTAGAAAATCTATACTCGAGCACTCGTCGCTTTGCGCGCATTTACTTGAATATTCCGGATGTTTCTTTGCTAATTTAAATAAATAGGCGCTGCAAGATGCAATCGAGGCAGTGTTGAGTTGACACAAGCGAAGCTTCGGAGCGGAATAAAGTGAATTAGTACTTGTGAACTTGTAAACTCCTTAGATCGCTACGAACTGTCAAAGTTGTTTTGCAAAGTATAGTTTGCTAAATAAAAAATCCGGCACGGAGAAGAGGACAAACAATCATATCGCTTTGTCTCATTTCTATGCAAGATGTATGCATAAATCTATCTTCTTCGTGTGCGAATGCGAAAGAAGGCGTCAATTAGTCTACAGGTTTCTCTGTCTACGGTTGTAAAGTTATAGGGCTGCCAACATGCAAAATAAATCGGTTATTTAACTAGAACCGGTACATGCGAATATATGTATACATTTATCAAAAACCGGTTTTTATCAGGTTTTCTTAAAACCGGTTGACATCACTACAGAAGGGCTAGAACCCACAGCCGTAAAGCTAGTTAAATAAAAAATATAACTTGAGTTCGAACTTCGAAGTTTTAAATACTGTACAATACTGTAAGAAATTGAATACCTACACTCGTTAGTTTGTAAATTAAACTTATTAGCTTTAGATAAAAATGAGTCCTCCACTTCATGTAGAAGTAGTTCAAAAGAAAGGGAGTTCAATGAGTAAAATCGTAATAAAATTATTGGTCCATAAATATGTGTCACGGTTAAATACTGTGACTCCTAGTGCAACAATAAACAGCAGTGATATAAAGGAAAATATGTTACTCTTTGAAAATGTACACTCTATTAAATTTGACGAACGTGATTCCATGTCAGGAAATTTAATAGAGCTTAGAAGTGGAACTGAACTCTTTTACTATGTGTATACTTTAAATGGAGAAAATATCACTATGAATGATAATTCTTTGGGCGAGGAACGCTCTGCGGCCGATGTATTGGTTCTTCCGGCCGAAGAGTTGCACGGTTTATGGGAAAATCTCATATACGACTCCCAGCTTAAGGAAGATTTGTTGCGATTCTTAGAGACAGCATTTGATTTTGCCGATCGCGGCGTGGACCCTAACATCGTCAGCTGGAATCGCTTAGTGCTGTTACACGGCCCGCCCGGCACGGGTAAAACCAGTTTATGTCGTGCGCTGGCTCAGAAGCTGGCAATCCGTCTTTCGGATAGATTTCCTCGGGCGCGTCTGGTCGAGATCAACGCGCAGTGCCTCTTTTCTAAATGGTTCTCTGAGAGTGGTAAGCTCGTGACGAAGCTTTTCGAGCGCATCCGCATGATACTCGAAGATCGGCGGCTGCTTGTGTGCATCCTCGTTGACGAAGTGGAGTCGCTGACACACGCGCGGCGCGCGGCGCTTGCCGGCCTGGAGCCGTCGGACTCGATCCGCGCCGTGAACGTGATCCTGACGCAGCTGGATAGACTGAAGCGGTATCCGAACGCGCTCGTACTGACGACTTCGAACGTGACAGAGGCGATCGACGTGGCGTTCGTGGACCGCGCGGACATCAAGCGGCTGGTGGGGCCGCCGTCGGAGCGCGCGGTGTACGAGATCCTGCGCGGTTGTTGTTACGAGCTGATGGCGCGCGGGGTGGTGGCGCCTCCTCGGCTGCTGCGCGCGCCTCTGTTCCCGCTGCGCGTGCTGGAAGGGGTGCGCTTCGTGGAGAGCAACAGGGCGCGCGCCAGCCTGCGGCTGCTTGAAGTGGCGCGCTGTGCGGCGGCGGCGGACGTGTCGGCGCGCGCGCTGCGACGGCTGCCGTTGCTAGCGCGCGCGCTGTGCGACCGCAGCGCACAGGCGACCGCGCTGCCGCGCTTCATCGACGCGCTGCGCGCCGCTCTGGCGCAGCAACTGCGTGACGCAGCCGACCTCTGCGACAGCCCCGCCCCAACATCACCATCTTTCTAATTCTTATGGTAGTAATGGAGGTACCATTACTAATTTGTTATTTTGTTTACCAAATTTGTTATTTTGTTTTTATTTTGTTTACCAAATTTGTTATTTTGTTTTGTTAAGTTTTAAGTAAATTATTTGATTAAAAAAAGAAAGATTAAAAATATTACAAATTTCAAAGTTTTTATTTTTCCTCAAAATTAATATCAGTGGTCAACTGCTATAGACAGTGGTCATTGCTTTCACACTTTCATGGTTTCAAACTAATTAAGTAGATTACAATATAACATTATGTCAATAAAGACAAAACATTAACATTCAAATGGAACTAATTCTCATTTTACAAAACATGCTTTATTGCTAATCTGGTGTTTAAAGCTAAGTTTAATTTAACCGAATTTAACTGACCAATCTGTGAAGTTTATCGGTTTGATTACTTTATTTGACGTTTGATTTCAAAGAACTACATTAACTTTTAGGTCATAACATGTTATTATTGAAATAAATTGCCAGTGAGCACTAAATACTTAAAATATTAAAGGGATAAAATAATTAATAGACATGTAATGAATATGAGTAGCTCTTCAGAGAATGATTTGAGAGTACTGGAGTTTATTTCTAATATATCAGTACCTAGAAACTTAAGACGAAGGAGAAATCCTTTTAAAATGCTTACGGATGAAGAATTCCAATTGAGATATTACTTTGACAAGAACACTGCAATACATATATTATATTATATACTAACTTTCATAGCATTATGATTTTATGCTACTGGTACTTTCCTAATAGTAATTGTTTTTCATTACATAAAAACTACTGTATCCAGTGGTATATAAAGTAAACAAGGAAATAGGAAAGTTAGCTTGGAGTTAAGTACGCCAAATGTTGTAGACCCAAAAGAAGTAAAGGCACACGTTTTTGATATCGCAGGATTTCCAAATGTAATTGGTTGTGTAGATAGATCACACATACCTATTTAATCTCCTGGAGGTAAACAAAAAGAACTATTTAGAAACAGAAAAGGTTTCTATTCTATTGATGTACAAGTTGTGTGTGATGCAAAGTTACAAATTCATGACATAGATGCTCGCTGGCAGGGATCAACTCATGACAGTGCAGTTTTTCATAACTCATTCTTACGACCATGCCTGAATAACAATGGTCAACTCCTTGGGCACAGTGCATATTATTGTGGAAAGTATATGAAGGGTCCACTGCAATAATGATAAATGTCCTTCTTTCCTTGTTTTAAAATAATTAGGTTTTAATTTCATAAACGGTGAAAAATAACTCAGATTTAAAGATAAAAAAGTAATTTTAGTTTTTAGTTAAAAGATAGGTATTATAATATTATTACTTTGGCAAATAATGAATTTGTAACTTTGCATCACACACAACTTGCTGCAAGTTGTGTGTGATGCAAAGTTACAAATTCATGACATAGATGCTCGCTGGCAGGGATCAACTCATGACAGTACAGTTTTTCATAACTCATTCCTACGATCATGCCTGAATAACAATGGTCACCTCCTTGGGCACAGTGCATATTATTGTGGAAAGTATATGAAGGGTCCACTGCAATAATATCCTTCTTTCTTTGTTTTAAAATAATTATTCTTTAATTTTATAAATAGTGAAAAATGACTCAGATTTAAAGATAAAAAAGGTATTTTTAATTTTAGTTAAAAGATAGGTTTTATAATATTATTCCTTTGGCAAATAATTATTCTTTGGGTATTATAAACTAAATAAAAATAATATAGTCTTAAGTATTCAAAAATTAGGACTATAATGATCATTGTCCCCTCTGTGGGCGGTCACAGTCAATAACGATAATTGTCCAAATTACTGGTTCAGTTATCTTCTGATTTTGCTTCAGGCCTACAGAACTTTTTCAGTAACTGCAAGTCGTTATATTTTGCTGTTGATATAGTTAGCTTGTATTCATAAGCTAAATCAGGTAATTTAAATTCTCCTACATTAATACCTGCCTTCGTAGATTGAAAAGAAGCTGGCGTATTAACCACACTTAATTCTCATAGACTATTACTTAAAACTGTACTCTGAAACATGAGCCGTGGATGTTCTTTATGGACTCTAAATTCACATACAGGTCTTTTGAGAAATGTACAAGTTTTTTTGTAGATCGTTTTAGAAATGCAGTGCAGCCCTTGAAAGCATCTTGTTAACATTCAACGACATTGAAAAGTTTAGGTCTCTGTCGAGCGCCACATATGTTGTTCAGCCCATTCTTTAGGGAGTTCAGTCCTAGCCTTTTGATTTATAAAGGTCATGTTTTGGTCGCATTCCACATAGCAGTGACCTCTTTTCGGGAATATTACTGTGACAGACTCTAAGCGATTGCAACAGTGAACCATGTAGTGTAACATTTTAAAAATGGTGTAATTTTTATTTTGACCGCCACATGAGTCACAGAAAATTATAAGAATCTTGCCCTCCATATCTATTTTATGGCATATAAAATTAAAGAGATGAGAGGCCACATCATCCAAACCTTTTTTTCCAATACTCTCATTGTATGCATAGATATAAGATGTAAGATGAGGAATCAGTAAGGACATGGACATTAAACATAATATAACTAAGCTGCCTTTATAATAAAATTAAATGTCGTTGTAAGTTATGTTTGGCACAGGAAGTACCTATTTTCGAGAAATCCATCGCTATCGCGATTTATGTGGCATCCTGCCTAGCCCTCAAACTAGCTTTTCTCTTTTTATTATAAAAGACTTCAGCTCTCTTTTTGTGTATAAGGTTCTCTATTTCCAGCTTCCGAAGTTGAACCAAAATCTGAGATTTTTCATGATCATCCGAAAGAGAAGCAGTTTTAATTTCAAGGTGTTTTTTCTCTGCTTGAAATTCAGACGTACCTATTGAGACTGAGAAAACAATTGACAAAATGGCGGGCTTTGCGAGGTGATGAACATTTATCGTTATTGCCGTGAACATATGTGACGCTGAGCGTTCTAGCCGTGTATACAATTATTAAAAACGTATTTAATCGGAGCTGTAGGCGATATTGCCGAGTCTGTAAACGAGATTATTACGAATAACTGCATATATTAAGTGTCCGAATGACGTACTTACTTATAATTACAACAATTTTGGACATTCATCATTATTGCAGTGGACCCTTAATATGATGATACCATTTTTAAACCCAGCTACAAGTGCCGAAAAATTACAATGAAGTACAAATCAAGACCAAAAATACAGGTGAAAGGACATTTGGTGTGTTGAAAAGATTTCCATGACTCACAAAAATTAAGGCTAAAATTAGATTATACATTAGCTGTGATTGTTGCAACAGCTGTGTTACACAATATAACTCTATAGCAAATTGATATTGCGGCGATTAATTTTGCTGCGGAAGTAGATATTATTACAGATTCCATTGAAAAGCCTCTTTCCTGTAACGGAAACCATTTTCGTTGACTATTGTTGGAACAGTTTTAGGTTGGTAAAATTTTTCCTGTGGTTAATATCTTACTTACTTACTTACTTATCGTCACGCACAATCCCTAACGGGGTAGCCAGAGAGAACAGATCGCCAAGTGTCACGATCCTTACATACCTCTTTCGCTTCTTTCAGGTTCATTAACTTCTTCATACATGCACGTCTAGGTATCCGAGTACTTTTGACCCTCCCCTCTTCGAGCAATTTGCTCACATGGTCTTCGAAAGTTAGTCTCGGTCTACCTCGACACCTTTTAATATTTACTTTCGCTCTATATATTTTCTTCACCATTCGGTCTTCACTCATTCGTTCAACGTGCCCAAACCATTGGAGTGGTTAATATCTCTAAAATTAAATTTACACAAAATGAGTCCCATTAGAAGTTGCCTGGAAGAATTCATTGATTGTAATGAGGCTGCCGATAGCTATCATTTACAATATGTATAAATTGTTAAATTATGGTCTCTTATAGAAAATGCGTGACGAAAGAGCATATAGTTCACCCAGTGGTAAGTGGATTCAGATGCCCCTTGATATCTTCATCTATCCTCATCAAGAATTAAAGTGCAGATGCATTGTCACCCTTAAGGAGAAAGATGGAATGCCTAAAGGGTCTCCGCTTATGTACATTCAACATACGAAACAGCAGCATTTAGCTGTTAATTCATACTAGTCTTCAGTGAGGACACGGTCACTCCCCAGTCGAACTAACATATTCATGCTACAATTATAGTATAACTGCGGCATGGCTCTACCATGTATCAATAACGCAAATAGAAACAAATTTGAGTATCTGTATTTTATTTGTATTTTAGTAAAAATATAGTAAATAGAATATATAAACAACAAATTTAATTAATAATAACCGAAGCATTACAAATCTTGGAGATTCAACATCAATATGAAATTATCAAATAACAAAAACAAAATATGGTACTGAATTTCGATGTAGAATTAAAGAAAATATTTTACAAAATGCAAAAATGGACTTAGAATTTAAAATAAGAATTTTAATTTATTATATGTTGGCCCTTATAAATTACAATTATACTTTTTTTAATTTTAAGTCCATTTTTAAATTTACTAAAACTTCTACTCCCATAAAAGTTCTCTAATTTTTGTTTTTTCTAATTTCACACGTTCATGTTGAAGTTGAATCTCCAATATTTCTAATTTTTTCGTTGTGATGGCATCTTCATTCACTTGCTTCTGGTTTTTTATTTTTATTATTGAAGCACTGATGTTATTTATATTTTTTGTTTCAGTTAAACAAATCTTTTTTTTTTTTTGGTGTGCTATCAGATATCAGAAGAGGTGAAATTCTTCTTTTACAACCTTTAACTTCTTGAGGTTGATGTACAGTATCATCAATACTCAATCAATACTCAATCAATACTTCTTGAGCAGAACCGTGCGTATTATTTAACTCTTGTATTGTTGAACAATATCTGTAATGAATAAATTGCAAAAATCAGTCACTATTGTGTAATGTGTAATTTTAGCTAATGATTGTACAGACAAGTCTGTATTTTACTTTATTTTAGGAATTTGTGCACGGGTACTTAAACCACATTAAATAAATGATTATTTGATTATATTTTGTTTCATTATCTTTATTCTATTTCTGATGAAATTATTAGTGAGTTCGATTCAATTTTAACAAATTTTTCACAGCAAATTTACATTGATACTTTTAATTGCTTTTGTCTAGACCTATACCAAAACAAAAACAAAATGTTCTACCTGCTGTCTTGTACAGCTCGGACTGAAATTAAAATTTAACATTCTACATTACAAACTTCTGATACTATTGCGTTACTTTATATGAAAGTCAATTATTATTGTTAAGACTCCAAGGAAATTATTGTGCCCATTAAGTAGGTTATGATGTATATTATTAGTACCAAGTGAAATTAAAGCTTGTACAGTAAAGTTCCTTTGCACTTTGTACATTTAATGTATTGTTCTTGATATTTCAATAACTTTATGTAAAAAATTGATAAAGATAACTATTACATAAATCAGTTTGTTATTTATGTAACATTTTAGGTTCAAAACAATTTTCAACAATTACACGCTATTCCATAATAGCTTCCTGTTCTATACCATAGGTAAGAGTGCTAAGTGTGCTAAGCATCATAGACCAACATTACTAGTGACGTATACTACATATTTCCCTTTATATTTAAATCATAATCTTCAAAACGCTTGGGGTATCTTACATTCCTTTCAGGTCTAGTACATTCTAATTCAGCACCAGAGTCACCTTCATAAATATCACTGACTTCAGACTCCTCTGGCACTGTTATAATTCCAGGTTTCACAAGAGCTGTATTTCTTCTAAATTTTACACCTTCATCACTATCTATAATCATTGATCTTAGTGTCTCACAAATATCAAACACCTTGCCAGGTTACCAAACATTACCTTTTCTATACCAAAAATATTTCGATTTTTATAAAATTTATGATTAGATTGAGTAGCAGTTTTATCACAGGTACTTTTATTACTTTAATTTTTTCTTTTTTGATGAAATCCAAAATTATTGATAACCTTTGGATATAACAGTTTGTCATGAATTGGAAATTTACTTCTATTTTCTCTACTAAATAATAATTGAGTAGGTGTATATGGTAAACCTAATATTGGGGTATTTCTAAATTTCAACAACATGTACGCTTTTTCAATGCCATGTTCTTTACACTTTCTTAACATATCTTTTGCTTTTAATCATTTATCGTTGGTATATCATAGTACTTTTTAAGATGTATTTATTGAATTCTTTAGTCTAATCAGCCCCTCAGTTTTCTCCACAATTACAATTTTATTGACCCATGCAGTGGGCTCATCCACTTTAGAAACTACTCCTAATTCACATAAGCGATCTAACTCATTTTTCAAAGGATCTTTTAATTTTAATGGGACTCAATGAGGTGGCTTGGAAATTGGTTCAGAATTTTCGTTCACTTTATTTGGTATTTATTCGAAAATTCTTCTTTGCCATTAAACACAGATTTAAATTCTTCAATAATTCTATCTTTTTCAAATTTATTTGTAACAGTATTGACAACTTTCCATTTAATTAGACCTAAAATTAAACATGATTCTCTACCTAATGTTGGCTCATAGCCTTTTTTAGTAAC
Organism: Parnassius smintheus behrii; assembly: GCA_036936625.1. Classification (NCBI taxonomy): domain Eukaryota; kingdom Metazoa; phylum Arthropoda; class Insecta; order Lepidoptera; family Papilionidae; genus Parnassius; species Parnassius smintheus. The sequence continues at coordinate 40,376,615 of JAUPFT010000016.1, forward strand.
AATAAAATCTATGTAACACTATTTAGATTTAATTTTTACTTCTACAATGATAGAGCCAAAAACTTTTATTTCAGACCTATCATAATTTAATTTTTGAATTAGACAGTTTGACTTTTTTATTTCTCTCTAATATTTTGTATATGTTTTAAGGTAACAAGTTAATATCACCAGTATTCAATTAAAACCTACAATCAACACTTTCTTCTAATAATATCTCTTGAAACCAATTACTTGTATTACAAACCTTTCTAGTTAGTGAATTACAATAGCAGCAATAACGCCTCATCTTCATTATCGTTTTCTGATTTATTTACAGTTTTTGATTTACACACAGAAGCAAAGGATTCAACCGATGACACTTAGAACATTCTTTACTTTGTGATGGACAAATTTCTCTATAGGGCCCATGACGACGCCCACACCATTTACAGTTGATAATGTTAGATTTTGAAGTCCTTGACGACATGGACGATTTAATTTTGTTGAGCCTTTTTTCGTTGCCGTAGAAAATCTTATTAACACTAACTTCTTTATTTTGAACGTTTTTGTTTGCCTTTTTGTTAGTTGTTACTTCAGCTAGGCATGTCGATCCAAAATCGAGTAATTGAGAAATCGATTTTTTAGATTGATTCGCAACACCGCATCGATTCACTGAATCGATCCAAAAACCTCTCGAATCGGAGTGATACATCCGATTCAAGAACTAGCGATAAAATTCTCAAACTGGTTGGGGTAAGATACCGCAGTTTTTTAATTTTTTGCTGTTGAGGGACGCAAAACAACCGGTTGTACTAGGTTGATAATTTGAACGCAATATATATTTGAATAAAATAAATATTTATGAACGCATCGAACAATATCAAAAAGTTGTCATTTCATTTTCGATTATAAAATTCTAATATATATATATATATATATATATATATATATATATATATATATATATATATACTACAGTATAATACTATGGCTGTGAACCTGTTTGAACTATGAACTTATACTTTACTTAACTTTACTTTCCATTCACCTTATTTATTATGAAAAACATACATACTGTGAGCTGTAAGTACAGACAGAGTACTTTTTAAATACAGTAAATAAATATTATATGTTAAAGTTTATAGTCTTTGTTTGTTTGTTAAAGTTTGCCGTGTAGTGGCGGTTAAGAATATCCACTACCCCATATCTTCCCGTGGGTGTCGTAAGAGGCGACAGTGGGAGACAGGCAGGAGATGGGCAGCAGCATCTTCCTGATGACAACTGTGACGTAATAAAAAACTGCGGTTGCCAACCCGCTCGCCAAGCGTGGCAACTACGGCAAATACCCCCCAATGAACAAATACACAAAAAGACGGCCCCCAGTCCCCGGCGGCCCCGCTATTCCTGGCTACGGTGGCGACCATGGTAACGGCGGGGCAGGGGGTGCTAAGAATCTCCGGTGGAGGTTCGGTTGCCACCTACGACGACTCGACCTGGCAACATATAACGCACGCACCCTGAGGACTGACGAGAAGATACTGGAGCTGGAAGAAGAGGTAGACAAGTTGCGCTGGCATATTATTGGATTATCCGAGGTCCGAAGAGAGGGGGAGGACACGGCAATCCTCGAGTCCGGCAACTTGTTCTATCACCGGGAGGGCGACCATCTGTCCCAAGCAGGTGTCGGATTTATCGTCCACAAGTCTCTCGTCAACAACGTTGTAAAGATTGGGAGTGTGTCGACGAGGGTCGCGTACCTGATAGTCAGAATCACCAAACGGTATTCGCTGAAGGTCATTCAGGTTTACGCACCAACCTCGGCACACCCCGATGAGGAGGTGGAGGAAATGTATGAGGATATTTCCAGAGCCATACATTCCTCCAAAACCCACTACACGGTGTTGATGGGAGACTTCAACGCAAAACTAGGCACAAGAGAAAGCGGTTAGCTGAAGGTAGGGAAATTTGGAGTAGGGCAACGAAACCGAAGGGGCCAGCAGCTGGCCGACTTTATGGAGAAAGAGGGACTCTTTATGATGAACTCTTTCTTCCAGAAGCGGCCCCACAGGAAGTGGACCTGGTCGAGCCCCGACGGTTCGACAAAAAATGAGATTGACTTCATTATGACGATCAGACTGTGCGACCTTGCGATCACTGAGACATCACTGTTCAGTGATGTCTCAGTGATCGCAAGGGTGAAAACTGGCAGCGATCACCGAATGGTTAGAGGCACACTGAACCTAAACGTTAAGTTGGAGAGGTCTCGTCTAATGAAGTCAACGCTCCGTCCCCCTCGTGCTCTAATCCAGAATCCCGAAACCTTTCAGCTCGAGTTACGTAACCGCTTCCAGTGCCTAGAAGATTGCAATGCAGTGGACGATATGAACGACAAGCTCGTGGAAACTGTCCATGCGGTCGGAGCTAAGTTCTGCAAGACCCGCCGCAGAAGAACACAAAAACTCTCCGATCACACTCTTAATCTCATGGCTGTTAGACGGGAGATGAGGCTGCAATCGTCAACAGATTTGACAGCATACAGGCAACTGAACAGACAGATCTCCAAATGCATGCGGCGAGACTTACGCAACTTTAATACTTCTCGTATTAAAGAAGCGATCGAGCGGAACCAGGGCTCCAAAGTCTTTGCCAGAGATCTGTCTGCCAGAAAGAGCCAACTGTCAAAGCTGAAGACTGAGTGTGGCAACATCGTTTCCGGGACACCTGAGATTTTGAGTGAGATTGAGAGGTTCTATGGGCAGCTGTACACATCATCGTTGGAGCCACACGCAAGTGTGAGTAACGATCCAAGAGCAAGTCTTATCCGACACTATTCCGATGATATCCCGGACGTCAGTCTAAGCGAGATTAGAATGGCTCTCCAGCACCTTAAAAACGGCGGGGCCCCAGGCGAGGATGGAATTACAGCGGAGCTTCTGAAAGCGGGTGGAACACCGGTACTTGTAGTCCTTCAGAAGCTCTTCAATTCCGTCCTCCATGGTGGCACTACTCCAGAGGCGTGGAGCAGAAGTGCGGTGGTCTTGTTCTTTAGGAAAGGCCACAACGCTCTCTTAAAGAACTACAGACCGATTTCCCTTCTGAGCCGCGTCTACGTGCTGTTTTCGAGAGTCATTACGAATGGTCTCGCACGCAGACTTGACGACTTCCAGCCTCCCGAACAAGCCAGTTTCCGAAAAGGCTTCAGTACCATAGACCACATACATACCCTGCGGCAGATTGTACAGAAGACTGAAGAGTACAATCTGCCACTTTGCCTGGCGTATGTGGACTATGAGAAAGCCTTTGATTCTGTCGAAATTTGGGCGGTGCTACAGTCCCTTCAGCGGTGCCAAGTTGACTGTCGGTATATCGAAGTGCTGAAGTGTTTGTACAGTAGGGCTACGATGGCTATCCGAGTACAGAACCAGAGCTCGAAACCTATCCAACTGCAGAGAGGTGTAAGACAGGGTGACGTTATATCCCCGAAACTCTTCACCGCTGCATTGGAAGACGTTTTCAAGCTACTGGACTGGAAAGGATACGGTATTGACATCAATGGCGAGTACATCACTCACCTTCGATTTGCCGACGATATAGTCCTTATGGCAGAATCGCTGGAGGACTTAACCACTATGCTCAATGACCTCAATAGTGCCTCCCAACGGATAGGTCTTAAGATGAACATGGACAAAACAAAGATCATGTTCAATGTCCATGTCACACCTATGCCGGTAGTTGTTGGGAGCACTATGCTCGAAGTTGTTGACGAGTACGTTTACCTGGGACAAATAGTCCGACTAGGTAAGTCCAACTTCGACCGAGAGGTCAATCGACGGATTCAACTCGGCTGGGCAGCGTTCGGGAAATTACGACATATCTTTTCGTCAGGTATACCTCAATCTCTAAAAACTAGATTGTACAACCAGTGCGTGTTGCCAGTGATGACTTATGGATCTGAGACGTGGTCCTTCACTGCTGGCCGTATGAGGACGCTTAAGGTCGCTCAGCGAGCTATGGAGAGGGCTATGCTCGGAGTTTCTCTGCGTGATAGACTCAGAAATGAGAATATCCGCAGTAAAACCAGAGTGACCGACATAGCCCAACGGATTAGTAAGCTGAAGTGGCAATGGGCCGGCCATATAGCTCGAAGAACCGATAACCGATGGGGAAGAAAGGTTCTCGAGTGGCAGCCTCGTACCGGTAGGCGTAGTGTAGGGCGACCCCCCACTAGATGGAGTGACGACCTGGTAAGACATGCAGGAAGTCGATGGATGCAGGTGGCTCAGGACCGTGCTTTGTGGCATTACTTGGGGGAGGCCTATGTTCAGCAGTGGACTTGTGAAAGGCTGTAATGATGATGATGATGAAAGTTTATAGAGGTTTATGGTAAGGAAATAACCAGTATTGTGTTCGTCTAGCATTCATTTCAATTTGATAAATAGTGAGTTATTAGATTGAAACAGTACGCTACAGTTTGCCCTTTTGTTAAAGTATTGTTGTTGTTTTTAGCCTTAAACGTCTAATAAAAGTGATACATGGAATCATCTTGTAAAAAAGGGATCAAGTGGCGTATGTGCGAACCACTCCTAACAAGCGTTTCAAGCTTACCAGGAGTAATTAAAAGGAATATTAGTAATGTTAATTAATAAGATTACAAATATTTTATTTAAAACAATTAAAGTTCAATTAAAAAAAATAATTGCAAATTCTCGAAATTACATGTTTGAGTATGTCGCGATTAATTGAAAATCGATCTTTTAATCCTCAATTTAATCTTTAATCGATTCTAGTATCTTCGATTCAAATCGATTCAGAGATCGATTTTTTAAGAATGAATAGACATGCCTAACCTCAGCTAATCGAGTGAGTTTGCTGTAGGCTAGGTTGGTGATCTGAGATCGATTAATCTCGATTTCTTGTGGCAAAATATCGTTTTTATTTAAATCGATATATAGTAATGAATCGATCCAGTGGATCGATATTTCACCCTAGAAAATCGAGATCAAATCTTTTTCTGTTTTTATAAGAACGATCACAAACTAACAAACACACAAACTCGTAAAGATTGATAGTTTTTCTATTCAAAAACACTTCAAAACTGCTGTGTGCGCAGTTTCTTTCATCTCTTCTTAATGGATTAAAGAAATAAAAATAAGTTAATTTTGTCATCTACACTTTCTTGTATATTTTGATATTGTAAATATAGTCTCTGAAAGCAAATCGAAACAAGATCGTTTTTTGAGCAATCGATTTTTTAGACTTCGATGTTTTTGTGAATTGATTCATCAGATCTCGATTCAAATATCGATCTTTTTCGGAAAGAATCGTCATCCCTAGTTTGATGTTATCTTTTTTAACAATTTGAAAATACAATGATGTCATTCATACAGTCTATGGAGTGTAGAAGTAAGGAGTACAGACTGTATATTAAAAAGGGTCCATAGAAAACCGTTAAGTAAGGGTGGCGCCACTATAACTACGGGGTAAATTTTAAAGAACGCATCGAAAAATATTAGTGGGATAGACGAATTTTTCGAGGTTACGTTTACTAAATAAAATTATTTTAGATTTTAGAGCTACTGAACAGTTTAGCAGCACACTTAAACCGTCGACAACTGCTAAGTTCATTTCATCCCAGTAGCTACTCCAGCGCTGTTTGTGGAGAGTTTTTGAACTGTTATTTACTGCTTACAGATTGCCACCTTTTCAACTATTCTACTACGGGAGTTGGTACTCCTCATTTCTACACTCCATAATACAGTCCCTCAGTCCCTGATAAATAATGAATTATCTTAATTTGTTGCTAAAATTGTGCACTAGCTTCAAAAAGAATATTTTATAAATAATACTATAATTTTTTTAATTTAATTTTATTAATAATACAATATTTTTTTATAGTTGTGAAGAATTGAAATTCAATTTTAGTCTTGACGTCTTCGATGGGTCGAAACAAACCCATCAAGCGGCAAATTATAGAACTTGTTAATGGTTTCATACAAGAACTAATAAGAGTCCCAACGTAGTTATTTCAAAGTTGTTGAACGGTTTGTTTCGTATTCAGAAACGCAGTGACAGTTAACCGACGTATATCCTATAGGTTTTCCGTTCACCGGCGATGCCCTGGCAGGGCAACGGCATGGAGCCGGTGCCGGAGCTTCGTTTTTTCACTGCGTCAGTGCCAGTGCCGATCTTACACTCGGTTTTTGAGAAGTACTAATAGGTGCATACTTCAGTTCCACTTACATCACGTAATATGGTCTCGGAAAATCGTCGTATTTGTTTGTTATATCTATTATACAATCAACGCAGAGAAGTCAAATTTTGAATTCATCCAATCTTAAAAATAAGATATTTAGAATAAATATATTATACCCTATTTTAAAAGTTGAAAATGGACTCCAAAAATATTTCAACTACTTCCGCATGAATGGGGAGATATTTCACAAGTCAATGAGTCTCAATCTCAACGCGTTCCTTCTACTTTGGCCCGCGCAGACGCACACACGCACACACGCACCTGGCTACAATATGTACACAATACATATGCAATTTTGCCGGCCGGCACAGTGTTGATGTCAACGTAGGAGATGTAACAAACAAATACGATGGCTTGCCGACACTATTTTTACTTGTTGTAGAATTAAAGTCTGTGTTAGTAATTCCCAAAAACCGAGCGTAGCCGGCACAGGCACCTGCGCAGTGAAAAAATGAAGCTCCGGCATCAATGCCGTGCTCTCGCTGTGCCGTCGTCGTGCCGGTGCCGTGCCTGTGAGTGGAAAACCTGTCTGTTCTATGGGTCAGGAAGAAGATTTTGCCACAAATAGCGCAACGGCGAAGCAAAATATTCTACGAGTCGGTCGTGCAGTGACGCAAAACGGTAACGCAAAATAGTTAAGGTATATATTGTGTGTTTTTACCCGACTGCCAAAGAAGGGTAATGTTTTGCACGCATATCTTTTAAGTATGTTTGTAATTTTTTAATTGTGTCGTATAATTCCAAACCGCTAGACGAATTTCGACGATTAAGGTGTCATTAGATTCATCTTTAAAACCCAAGTATCTTTGGATAGGTGTAACAAAAAAAACAACAAAATGACCAATTTCTGGCGCTAAATTGAAAGTCGCAAATATTTTTTTAACCGAATCTATTTAGTAGGATATCAAAAAGAAGGAAATTAAAAGGCGACGAAAGAGACAACTTAGACTTAGAGTTATTGGAATGAAGGAATTAGGCTATCGAATATTATCTTAGCCAATGTTTAGGGCCCAAACTCTGGTTATGTTAATAAACCGATACGCTTAATTGAAAGGAGATGGAATGAGATTGAAAGAATATAAAAGTAACCGAGACAGACAAAGATTTATAAAAAATTGGTTGCCTGTAAAGTCGGTATACGGGCGAAAGTTTTACGTGACAACGACTTTGAGTGGTAAAATAATTTTAATGTGAATATTCATTCGTATAGTAGGAAGAAGGATGAAATAACACTTTTTATGTCTGTCTCTCTCGCTCTTAGGCGGGCTAACCATGCCCGAGTGGAAGGGACGCGTGCCTCTCACTCGCTCTCATTGTGAGCGCATAACGTGAGCGGAGCGTAACGCAGTTTCTTGAAGTGTCACCCGGCAAACCAATTTATAAGACGTTGTCACGTCAAAAGAATAAAAAAAAGATGACCTTCAGAAATAATTGATGGAGAGATATGGGAACGTCACGAAACAACGAATGTTACGAAAATGTAATATAGTACCCAAATAAATGGGGGGCCCATATTTATAAAGTACCCGCGTGATAAATATCACGAAATAAAATATAAATGAAATAATACTCCGATTCCCGGTATCTAATAGATAAATAAATATATAAGTGGATAGAGAGAAATAGAGCTAGCTAAAGGTCAAAAATATTAAAAGGAAAAAAGAAAGTACGTACAAGAATTATGGAAAAAAGGCCTAATAATTGATGACAATACGGGATAATAAGGGGATCCCCGAGCAAATTAAAAAGTTTGATAAATGTATGATAATCTAATAGTGAGATAGGTAGTTATTTTGCATTTCCGTATTAGGACTATTAATGCTACCCAAAATGCGACTAACGATTTACACATTTAATAAGTATAGGGATCGATTTACACAATTACGCGAAAATGAGTTGTGTGTGTGTATGTATTGTGCGCGTAATTAGTAGTAATAATTAAATAATTAGTAGTAAAAAAGTAAATTTGTTTATGAATTTACGAGATTTTTTTCATATTTACACACATTAATTCACATTTACAATAATTCTGGTTGAATTTTCTGTCATATGTTTTTTTATATAAAATTTGTACATTTTAAACTATATTTGGTTTATATTTTGCGCATAAAGTAAAGTCCAGAGTATATCGATACACTATTATTATATATTTATTAATGTAATAGTATTCTTTTTACGTTTTTCTTTATAAAAGACAACGGAACCTAAAATTATGTTATCTGGTTGAAATTAAATTGTTTATTTTTAATGTTAATAAATATTTGTAAAACAAATTTTAGCTGTGTACCTAGTGGTGTTTTCTTTTTTCATATAAATTTCATGTCATGAAAAAATGAGTTTTCAAAATTATAAATAACTTAAATAATGAATGTTTATTAACGTACCTATGTAAAAGTTTTATACCTTTTGAAAACGATATTATATCATTACACACGATATAATTTTAATGCATTGTTAAAACTAGGTATCATAATACGACGTAAGCGAAAAACCGTTCCCATGAACATACTTAGAAATTAAAACAAAGGTGTCACAAACCGCTTACGCGGCTGAGATTGTAAGTTGTATTTGATCCCTATTGTTATGACATGATTATGATTATGTTGCACTAGAACCGCCGTGAGACAAAACTATTAAACGACTATCATATTTCGCCAACTAACAGTCACGCGCTAATAAGCGAATGATGAACAATACAAAGAAAAGATTCTTTTGACGGAAGTTAGAGATTATATATACATAATAAGTAACGTTACCTAATTATGTAAATCGAGGTGACAACTGTTTACTATATATAAACACTTAAATAAATATATAAATTAACCAATGGTTATAAGTTATAACCCATACGGGATATTCCGCTTTGATATAGTTTACTTAGATTTAGTAGGGCCCTTATGTAATCATAGTGCTAGTAATGTTCATATACTCACACTACAGTGTGATTTAAATGAGTATGTTGAAGTTTATCTACTTAAAAATAAGGATACTTACCATTTTAATGGAATTGGCTTTTTTACCTTTAAAGTTTATTAAGGTTCAAACTTAAAAATATAGCTTAAGTTTAAGAAAATAATAATATTGTAAACAACCTTATATACGCCTTATAATATTTTTAATTACTTTATTTTTTTTTTAAAAACTGTATTTTCAGTCTAGTTAAATAATAGTTATTTATAAAAATTACCACCCGCGAGTACTAACTACAGCCGGGCAACAAGACGCCAGCGAAGGTACCCAATTATCGAATCAAATCAATTAAACAAACAAATTACTACTCCACGAGTAATAACTACGCTCCACGCTCGCTCTACGCTCCGCTTACGCCGGCCACGGGCGTGGTACAAATTCTACCTACCAGTAACAAAGTAAGCGACCAAAGTAAAGAAACAAAAATCATTTTTATTACGTGGTTCTATACACCGATCCTATCCGCTAACAAATAACACGCGAACAAAATAAAATTATTAATACGTATTGCAAAAAAAACACAACCAACAGCCACGTGATTACTACCGCTATCTTGCTATCAACTTTACGCTGCGCAGGGAGGCCACGCCTCCACCACCAAATGCTACGTATTGCGCTGAGTGGTTGCAAACCCATCGGGAAACCAACGCTCTGCTTACCAAATGTTACTGCCTCTGACTACCCCAACCATACTCGATTGCCCCAGGGCCTATAGTGGAACAGCTCGACGGGTAGACCAGAGGAGGGTCAAAGACCTGTGGAATATTAAGCTATAGCGGCTAACAAAGAACCAAACAAAACTTACCTTTTTTCGTTGAAGTAGGGTTAGCTATAGGAAGATTCAGGTGTAAGTATGTGTGTGATTGTGTCATGATTAGTGCGTGTTCAATTGTGTAACCTGATATCCCCGCTGGTTGCAGAACGGCGGATCCGAGGGCATCTCCTCTTCAAATATAGGATCCGTCTTAGGGGCAGGTATCCACAGCACCTCATCTTCTCAGAAACCATGCTCTTCCATCACCCATCAATTATTGTCCAATAAATTGTCTTTAGGTTCTAACTATCAAGTCCATCGACGTTAATTAGGGACACGCAGCAACTCAAGGACGGTGGGTCAAAGTTCAATGACACAGACCGACGTAGAACAAACTATCACCGCGTCGATTCAATTGACGGTTTCTCACAATACACCAAAGAATGAAGCCTAGTTATCAATTCACTAACTAATATAAGATAACTCAAGATCGTCCCTTCGAAGCACAATTATATTAATCTTGAGAGCCCAACCGGGAAATCGCCTGCGCGTGCGCCGCACGCTGCGTCGCGCAGCCCCGTCCTGCACGCCTCTATACCAACGGGCTACTGCCGCTGCACGCAGTCTGCAGCTAGCCTCCCCCTCCCGCACCTCTGGTAGTCGTCGCTTCACCCCGCTCGATAAGACGACCTATCCGGTGTAAACACTAGCACTAGTTATTAGATGTTGACACCCACTTTTTCAGTCCCTTTCAGAACATAGACGTTGCGATACGTCCGAAACGTCGAGGTAAAAAATTGGCTGTCAGTTTTTTTTGTTGTAAAATGTACTTAATCAATCAAAGTATGCACCATTGTTATCTATGCACTTTTGCCATCTCATGAAGTGTTCATTGATCCATTTACTTAAAAAACCACGGCGACGAGTATCAATAAACTCTTTGAAGGCGGTTTAGACTGCCGCATCGGAGTTGAAATTTTTTTTTCTTTGTAAGAAGTTGTCCAAATTCCAGAACAAATGGTAATCTGCTGGAGCATGGTCCGGAGAGTACGGTGGATGTCGCAGATACACCAATTGTCGCTCATCTAACTTAGTGGTTGTTTGTTGTGTGGTCTTGCGTTATCGTGAAGCAGCAGTGGCCTAGAGCGATTGATTAATCTCGGTTGTTGAGCAGCTAATTCTTCTTCATGGTTTGGAATTGCTGACAATAGATATCTGCCGTAATCCCAGAATTGACAGAATGAATGATGGCCAGATTTTAGAAAGCTGTAGTGAATGACACCGGCGCTAGTCCAACAAACATTCACAAGTAACTTTTTCTGAGTTATTTTTTGTTTATGGCAGGATTTGGCTGGGTCTTCAGGGTTCAGCCATTGCGACGAGCATGATTCGATTTAAAATCCCTTCACTTTTGTGTCGGTTGAGCAAAGTAACGTAGCAGCCAACGCGTGTTTGCAAGTTCGATTCACTCAATTAATAAGATACGCATTGTTCAAGTTTTTTTAACTTCCCGATTTGCTTTAAGTGGTTTAATACAGTTTTATCACTTACCCCGGAGCCTGCTGCTATCTCTAAAGTGCTTTGTGATGGATTCGCTTCAACAATAGCCTTTAATTCTTTATTTTCCACTTTGGTCTCCGGTCGTCAACGGGGTAGGTGCTGAAGGTCGAAATTTCTAAAATGAAAACGTTGAACCAAAAACCGTACCGTGTTTTCTTTTCCGATACCAGTGACGTACATTTCAATAACTAATTAAATAAATACTTCAAGCAAGTTCTGCAGCACTGATGCCACGGCAGAACTCGTACTCTTAAATATACCGGTGTTCGTGTTTTCCATTGTGCGGTAATAAGCGACGCCAAAGAAAAAACATAATGAGGAAAAAACATGAATGGCTCTTTTCAAAACTCAAAAATGTACCAGCTAAATGAATTTATAAATTTTAATTTGGAATTCTTAACCAAAGAGGAGATATTTCAGATGATATTCGTCGGTACAACAAAACGCTATGTTACATATACATATGTTAGGACTCAATAAATAAAGCATATTTTTAAGCCATTAATTCACGTTTTGTTATAAATAATGTGTGTAAATCGTGAATGTTTAAATATTTTTTATGTAGATCTTGTACTTGTAGTGTGTGTGTGTGTGTGTGTGTGTGTGTGTGTGTGTGTGTGTGTGTGTGTGTGTGTGTGCGCGTTCGTGCATGCGTGCGTGCGTGCGTGCGTGCGTGTGTGTGTGTGTGTAAGAGATTTCATAGTATTCGATTGTCAACGTCACTTTTTAATGGTTCTAATACATTCTAGCAAAATTACTGTGAGCATGCACCTTTATTCAGTAGCGTAAGAAAAGCGGCGCAAATTCTACGCCACTGGTAACGCAAAGTGGCATAATGTCATTTTTGCGCAACCATGGCGCAAAGAAAATCCGTAAAAACTCGATAAATAAGCTCTTTTTTAAGTTAATTGTACCTTGGAAGATTATATACATCTTACCTAATAGTGCGCAAAAACAATAACAGCAATTATTTTAAAACTTACCGTGAAATCTCAAAAAATGCACTCCGCAAAAAAATGTGACGCTTTCCGCTCAGAACAAAGTTGACATCGGACTTACAAAAATATGGCCGCTGCTGCTCTCGTAGACAGAGAAACCTATAGACAAATTGACGCCATCTTTCGCATTCGCACACGAAAAAGATAGATTTATGCATACGTCTTGCATAGAAATGAGATAGAGCGGTGTGATTGTTTGTCCCTTTCTCCGTGCCGGTTTTTTTGTTTAGCAAACTCTACGGTTTGCTAAACAACTTTAACAGCGTAGCGATTTAAGGAGTTTACCAGTTGATTTGAGTGAGAAAAAAGTGTTTTGTGAGCTTAAGATTGGTGAATCTTGTTCAGTTCAGTTCTTAGAACAATTAAAAATTTTATCGAAATGTGTTTATAAGTCATAAAGATTATTATATAACCTAAAAATTCGTTATCGTTCTTTCTCACTCGAGGCCACGCCGATCATTAGTCTATAGGTTTCTCTGTCTACGGCTGCTCTATTGACCATAAAGAAAGTTACTTTGGTGTTGCCACTACCCAGAATACAAATACTACCAACGTTTAACGCCACAAAATGGGCCGATTATAGTTGCGCAATAAAAATAGCGCAAAGAAATAGCTTTGTTCGTTTTTTTATGTACAT